>CM042137.1:122262868-122275368 GCA_023376005.1 Doryteuthis pealeii | reverse complement strand
CACATGATTATTGCCGAGTCTATAAATAAGAGTAGGCATCTAGCACACACCTTATATCAAGAAAAGTCAACACCCACAACTTTTTATTATCTAAAAGAACTACAATGGTTAAATCACAAAAATACCAATAGTACCACGTACTCGCTTAGTTACCTCATTTTAAGAATGATCCCTTCTCTTTAGAGGTATCTGGTACTTTACAATATCACAATTTTACCTAATTGGGACCCCCTTTTTCCCGCATACATGTCCAGTGCCTAAAGTTTTATTTCCTCTGTTTCTTTGTTGTTGGCTTCACAATCACTCTCTTCAGGAGACATGGTCCTATTCTGGGGCTTAGAGTATACTGACTGTATCTCCGACAGAAGAGTAAGACCCCCAACCTCCACCCAAAAAAAACCTTCTTGGGTAAGCCACTAAACTGCATCTGATGGTGAGGCTATTGCTCCGGAAAATAAATAAATAAATAAATGAAATTGAAGAAGAAATGAATAGATGATTAGATAAAGCATGGAAGAAGAAAGCGAAGAGAGAAAAAGTTAGAAGAAAATAGAAATTGAAAAGAGAGAGAGAGAGAGAGAGAGAGAGAGAGAGAGAGAGAGAGAGAGAGAGAGAGAGAGAGAGAGAGATGCTGGTTATTAGACAGATAGAGGAGAGAGAGATGTTAACGAGTGCGCAAGATAACTCATTCAGAGAGAGAGAGAGAGAGAGAGAGAGAGAGAGAGAGAGAGAGAGAGAGAGAGAGAGAGAGAGAGAGAACAGATAGTTAGAGAAAGAGGGAGGGAGGGAGAGGGAAAGAGATAATACTAAAATCTAGAAACCGCCCTGTCGGTGTGGCATAGTATATTTCTGACTATATCGCATACACAGAGGTAAGATTCCCATCCAAAGTTCTGTTCTATAAACTGTATCTGATGACAAAGCTTCAGTTCTAAAGATTTTCTGACCTTGGTCTGAAGATCACATAAGGGAGAAACTGTCAGTAATCAGGCGCCGTTGACTCCATGTCCAAGCTACTCTCATCACCTAGTGGGCTGAGGGAATTTCGCTGACGACCGCCAACGAAGCGTAAAGGCAACGCTCTCCTATAAAAAGGATGGAGCACTCTCTAGCGGCCTTTATATACATATGTGTGTATTTATCTCCTTCTGTAGGGGACGATGGCCTACTGACGATGAATCGCTCATGTTTCTATCCCGACTGTAGGTAGTTTACAAATGTTTAGCCACACTGAAGAGACGTGATACGTCGAAACACGGCGTCTGCGGATCACTATATATATATATATATATATATATATATATATATATATATATATATATATAAATTTATTGTGTATAAACTTTGTTCTTGTGAGCGTAGGTTTGTTTTTTGTATTATGAAGCATGGAAAAAAACAGAACAAAAACAAAAAACAGAAAAAAAAAAACAGAATTTATGTCCAACTGGTTCGATTAATGTCCCTGGTTCGATTAATTCCGATATTTCGGGTGAACATTCACCCTTCGTCAAGGTATACAGACTGTACCGGGAAAGAGAAATCCACTATCTGGGAGAAAAAAATTGAAGTGAAAGGATTTGGCGTTGTTTAGCCGTTACTTTTCTTTTCGAAATTGTGTGACGTAATTCATCCGAAATCTATCACGGCAATCGTTCGAAATTCAGCATGGCTTTGATCGTGAAAGTCATGCGCTACTTGATGAAAATTAAAAAATAAAATAAATAAAAATAAAATGAATAAAACTAAAAGTATGATACTACGTCACAGAACCGACCTAGGGTTCCACGCCGCGTCTCAGACCGAAATACGCATTTACGCGGAATTCCTGCATGTTTTCCGTGTACACTTACATCCCTGTGACAATGTATTAGTCTCTTCTTTGGGGCACCAGCTGAGGGGTCTATTGGCTGGTGGCATTATGAGTTCTCCCTGTGTGTTGTTTTGTGCGTTGGAATTTAAAATCTCTAGTAGGGCCAGGGTAGAAGGTTTCCTCTTGTGTTTTTTTAGGGTTATGATATTTGTGGAGGGGTATTAGGCATGGGTTGTGTGAAAGTATTTGTATGTATTTAAAATACCGAGGTCAGTATTCAAACCAATAAGTGAATTGAGTTTGATTATCCATTTAATTTCTTTTTGTTTGCGTATTTGTGTTGTTGCAAAATCACTGTCTATTAGAATACATTTGATATTGTCAAGTGTGTGTCCTGGTTGGTTAAAGTGTTTTGCTATAGGTGAGTAAGGTGATTTTTGTCGAATAGTTAGTTTGTAGTTGTTGAATCTGAATCTGAAAGGTGTTTAAGTTTCTCCTATGTCTCCATTGTTGTTGCATCTGTTGCAGAAAATTAAGTATATGATGTTTGAGCTGTCACAGTTGAGATTAGGTGGTTGGATTTTGATGTCTGTGTGAGGTATTGTAAAGGGACAGTCTGTCATTATATGCTTACATACTAAGCATCTGGTTTATTGCATTTGTAGTTTCCATTGTGTTGTGTTTTGTGTAGGTGTTTCTTGGATGAGGTGAGGATAGTGTGTAAGTTAGGTAGTTGTCGTTTAGCGTTGATGGGTGGTTTGTGGAATGTGGATTTAATATTGGGGTTCAATTGCAGGTTTTGGAATTCTTTTATTAGGTTTCAGGTGAGTTTGTGCATATGTTGTCCATGGTGAAAGATGATTGGGATGATATATATATATATATATATATATATATATATATATACATGGCTGTTTTAATGAGTTTTATGGGTAGTGACATTGTAGGAATTGTTGTGCGATTTTTTAGTGTGGTCTGCGTAATCTAGGGGGTCTGAGCATATGCGTTTTATTCGTATGGATGAGCTATAAATTATAGATTTTTTGAGGTTGAGAGGGTGGTTACTGTAGAAGTCAAGAAAAGTGTGGTTTCAGTAGGTTTCGTGTATAGGGATGTAGAAAATGTGTTATTTTTGGATCGGATAATTACGTCTAGGAATGGGATAGAGATGTGTGAACATTCTAAGGTGAATTTAATTGTCTGGTGGTGTCTGTTGCAATGTTGGTGAAAGCCCAATAGGGCGCTTAGACCATGAGGCCATATAAAGAATATATTGTCAATGTATCTACAGTAATGGGTGGATGTTAGGGGGTATTTTTCTTGTAAATATTTCACAAGCATATGCATGAATATCATAGCATAGCTTGGTGCCATTTTAGTACCCATAGCTGTACCGTTGAGTTGTAGATACATATATAATATATAGATAATATGGGTGCTATATTTGTTAGTAAATAGTGCTCAATTTCATTTACAGAGCATTTATATCTAAATTAAGGTAGCGTTGACATGAAGTCAACGGCACCTAGTTACTGCAGTTTTTCGCCTATGGTAATATATAAAATATGAAAAAAAACCCAAGTTATTCAGAGGATGATTTTATCATAGTCAGAAGTATTAGCCAACATTAAACGTTTACTGGTTACTAACAGTTTCTCGCAAATGTGATCTTCAGACCATTTGATCTGAAGATCGCAATAGGCGAGAAGCTGTCACTGACCCTAAACGTTTTAATGTTGGCTAATAGTCCGGACTAGTAGTACCTCTTAGGTCCCTATCTATGGGTTATATAGATTAAAAAATGTGTTTAAAAAGAATTAATACCCAACAGTATTGATAAAACAGAAATGTCTTCGCCTTAAAATAACCCAAGCGGTTGTCATGCCGTAAAATCTAACCAGTCAAACGCCTAATGACCTCATTTTTCTCATGAATAACTCCCCCTCCTTTGTCATGAGTTTGACGTTCAGTCACGGATAGTCAAATAAATCGGAGTTTAAAACTGAAAACAACTAATTTTATGTAATTTTCTATCAATTCTTCTTGCAAATGATACAAGGATCTATACCAAAAATTGAACCTTTCTTTTTAGTATTGATTTTCACGTCTTTTTTCATGGCCAGCTCTATGTGGGCTATTCTATAAATGGAGGCATATGTAACATTTTCGTACGGATCCCAAATGATGGAAGTATTATGTAGTAGTGAAGTTCCGATTCTGGGGATCTGGGGAATGTGGTGTACCCCGTCATCGCCATTACTCTCAGGCCCACTCTGATCCGGAATGGTAGTACCTGTCAATGTCCCATCTATGTTGATTGATTGGTTGGATTTTACGGTATTTCAACCCCTGTTGGTTTATTTTATGCCGAAGGCGTTTTGTTTTATTCATTCTTGAAAGGTTTTCAATTTTTTAAAACTCAATATCTTAAAATATATTTTTTCAATTTAATCCCTTGATAGGACCCTAACAGGTACTACCATTCTGAGTCAGTGTGGACCTGGGAGTAATGGCGACAAAGGGGTACTCGACACTCTCCAGAGCTTCAAAATTGAACTTCACTATATACCCAGGATATGTCCCATATATGGGTTAAATAGATACAAAATGAGTTTAAAAATTGAATTGGAAAAAAATTGAATACCAACAAGAATGAATAAAACAAAGAGTTGTAAAATATTGCAAGGGTTGACATGTCGTAAAATCAGCAAAACTACATACTTGATATAAAATACTTAACAAACTATTTGCTTACAAATCATACATACCCCCCCAAAAAAAAGAAAGATTTGGCATTAAATAACCCACAAGGGTTTATATGCCATAAAACCAAACAAGCAAACTGTAGCAAACTTAAGCAAACGAATCAGCTGAAAAGCGAAAAGACTTTTATAAAGTCTTTTCGCTTTTCAATTGGTTCGTCTGGATCTGGAATTCGAAGAATATTCTCTTCCTGACTATCAATATATTAATACTCTTTTTCCTTAATCTTCCGACCTTTATCATATTGCAACACCTTCTGGTTAAAAATGAGACCGTCCAAATTGTCCAAGATGATCTATATAATAATACTCTTGTTCCTTAATCTTCCAACCGTTATCATCTTGCAACACCATATGGTTAAAAATGAAGCCGTCCAAATTGTCCAAGATTAAATGTAAATCCTGATTATCTGGTGTTCCTTATCCGCCGAATTTTTATTTCTTATGAGTGTAGTCCCCTCAACTAAATAATGGACCATTCCGTTTTTATTATAAAGAAAGAAAGGGAAGAAAAGGGACACTCTAAATACTAAAAAAGAAAGAAAGAAAGAAAGTAGGGGTAAGATAGAGAGAGGGTGAACGCACGGAATCGATAAGGCTAATCTGTTTCAATCGAACACAATGAAAAGAAGGAAAGAAAGAAAAAGAAAGAGAGAAAGTTGAATCGAGATGATTATACTTTTTACGTATTGAAGTATTTTGGTCTTGCAAGTGTAATTTGTTTTGTTTTACGGCATATCAACCCCGATGGGTCATTTAATACCGCTAACACTTTGAAAGATTCGTAGCGATAATTTGGAAGAAAATTTTTGTAACCTAATTTTTTTTTGTAAACGATTTTTCTACTTCATAGATGGGACCCTAACAGGTACTACCACTCCGGTTCAGAGCGGACCTGTGAGCAATGGCGATGAAGGGGTGCTCCACATTCCCCAGAGCTCCAGAACTGGAACCTCGCGTCAGTATACCAGGACATTGAGACCTTCAGCCACTTCTAGCACCAATATGATAAAAAGGATTGAGGCTTGCCATAACGGAAATAGGCTTGCTATTGTGGCGAGCCGGAAGTTCTTACTTCAACGGACAGAAGACGAATGACAAAAATGATTGTTTTGCGCAGGGGATTGCGCATGTTAAAAAAAAAGAGAATAAAAAAAATAAAATTCGTAATATTCAACCAATCAGAGGCGTTCCCGCCTAATAAGAAAAATTATCGAATGGAGCCTCGCGGAGCCTACCTGTATTCTATTTAAACCCTGACTTTTTCATTTTCAACCAGGAAGATTTTGCCTGCCTAAGAGAATCCTTATCACATGTTTTAAGAACTTTTAATGCAGAAGGTACGAACTATCTCTCTCTCTCTCTCTCTCTCTTCTCTCTCTCTCTCTCTCTCTCTTTAAATAATTATAGCTTTAAGAGAAAAATTAAATATCAGTACAACTATTGCCTGACTGTTGATTATTGTGACCTAAAAACTTTACATTTTCTTTCTCACTTTGTGAATTGTTACATTTTTACATTGAACTTTAAAAAAGAACTTTTGGCTGAACCTCGCCCAGTATTCAATGCTACCTTTTTGTATACATTTTGTTAATACAATTTTGTTTGTTTAATCAAGAGTTTTGTCTTCTATGCCATGTGCTTGATAGCTTTATGGTCTTTTAAATGTTTGAAAACTTTTATTAAATATTGACATCAAACAGCCCATACATAACACCATACTATTACAGGTAAATGCGCTATCGATGTTCCCACCAAAGCACACCTTTCCAACAGAGACGACATAAGCCTTAACCAACTAATAACGGATCAAGCAAAATAGCTATTAACGCCCTACGGTAGACACATTGATTAACTGGCGAGCTTCATTTCAAAATATAATTCGTATGAATAATTCCTTTTTTTTTCTTTTTCTTCTTGTTGTCTTAGGTAAAGGACGGCTATATCATTGTCCCCCTGGTGAGTATCAATTATCTCCCCCTTTTCATGCTGAAAATAATGAAAGGTAAATTCTTGGCGGGAAAAAAGAAAAGAAAAGAAGAAAGCGCATCTCATTTCTGTTCAACCAAAATCTGTTCACATATTCATGATTCTACGGCTCGTCCCTCAAGCAAAAGACAGAACGGATTGAACGGATTTCTTTAAAAACAAACGTGTCATATGATTTATTGTCTCGGTAATGATTGACATCCTGTCTACTACAAAGGTTTTGCCGTCCGCGCGGAATTATTCATGAACTTTACACGCTTATACCAACCAAAATGGCGGTCAGAAAACTGAGCAAAAACAAAACAATGGTATTAACAAACGTGCTATTGTCCTGTTGCTTGGAAAAACAACAGGTTCCTCTTACTCTCTTACAATATATATATATATATATATATATATATATATATATATATATACTAGTCGACCAGTTTTTGTTCAATCAGGTGGGAGTGTGTAAATTTATTTTGTAAAATACTGATTTGACGTCATCTTTGGCAATACCTACCTAATCTCAATTATCTACCGAGAGCTGAATTTTTGTCTAGTGTATATATATATATATATATATATATATATATATATATATATATATATATATATACTAGTAGACCAGTTCACAGACATAGGTAGCAATATCCCATCTAGAGAAAGCGATGTCAATTCATTTATATTTGTATATCCTGTATGTTTGTGTGTACAACGACTGAGTGTCCTTTAATAAAGGAAATAGTTGGTATCCCATCAAAGACCAAAGTTCAATAAAATCTACATCCTATTTTTCTAGTTGGTTGGTTGGTTGGTTGGGTTTTACACCTGTTAACCTTAGTTGGGTTATTTTATGCCAAATACATTGTTTTATGAATTCTTGATGAGTATTCAACATGTTTTTTAAAATTCAACTATTTTAAACACATTTTGAACTCATTTTGTTCTATTTAAACCACATATTTGACCGTAACAGGTAATTAACACTCCCGGTCAGTTGACCTGGGAGTAATGGCGTTGAAGGGGTACTCTACACTCCCAAGTACTCCAGAATTAGGTTTTCACCATTAGATATCACTTTATTGTCATTCCCAGGACACTAAGGTCCGCACACATCGCCTTCTAGCACATATATCATAAAAAGAGTTGGGCGCTTGCCATAAGCGCAAAATGGTCGGGACGACCATAGTGCCAGGGCTTGACGTGACCAGCCGATTGAAAGGAGGGGGCCTTTCCAATCGCCTGTTTAGCCCATGAAAGGGCCCAAGTGAAGTGCTGTATGTCATGGACTGCTCAGCCACCACGATTCAGTCCTTAAGCATCACGAGTCACCACTCATGGCCAACAGGTGGTCACATTGGGGGATTTTACTCCTCTGTAGAGGTGCAGTTGGTGTATTCTTCTGTCCTAGCCGAGAAGTTGAATAGATTAAAGACATTTGATTGTTAAATTATTTTAATATCAATCTTCACTCAGTGAAAACAACCCTAACCTAAACCATAACTAGACGGAGAGGAGAAAGATTTATGCCTTACAGGAGAACGTTACTTATGAGTTCGTCCTTACTTCTCTAGCAGTGTCCAGCGTGTGTTGTTCGTCTTAGATGGATGGTCTATAAGATAGGAGATAAGAGGCCGTAATGTCATTTTTTTGTGGGGTGCCGCTTCCAGGATTTCATCGAGACAACATACAGAATATTCGTGTCCTTCCCGTCTGGCTTTTTTCGAAACGTTTTTCCAAGTGGTTCCGCTATACAGTATCACCAATACGGCTACAGCTTGGAAGAATTATCGCTATATCTTATCAGTGAAATGAGATTTCTATAATGATAATTTGGCGACAGCAGTCTACTGACATCGCTTCTTTAGTTGAGATATAGATTTGTCCCTTAGCAATCCGTCGCAGACGACCATAATCTCACTCTATGTCGTTGATTAGTTATGGACCTTTCGATGGCTAATTAGTCCAATTATGGACTTGCAGACTCGGTCACAAACATTGCAGGAGCATTTCTTCTGCATTCTGTGATGCATGACGACGAAGTCGTTGTTTTCTAACTCTACTGAGTTCAATAATGAGCCGCTCAGTTGATGTCCGGCACGTGTTTCGTCAACCTTGTCTATTGGTGGCCATATCTACTAGACTAATTGCGCATTTCTTCAAAGTGATGTTCATATGGTCTTTGAGCCGCATTCGGTTGAAACAAGAAGCATTCCATCCAACTGTCCCCAACGTAAAGTGGTGGCACAAAATCCCCCATTCAGAAATTCAAAAGCACGCATTGATCCAATTGAAATCATCTATCGCAACGCGAACTATTGGGTGACACTATCTGCATGCCTGCAGATAGACTCCCCGTAAAGTACTTTACAGTGAACTTGCAGAAGGCACTTGAATGTTGGAATATTTTGGTGATATAAGGTGTGCTGAAATCCACCACTTAAACTTATAGACTCTGTGTGGGCGCGTGGATTAAAGCCAGCCAATCAACAAATCAAATACGTGGTTAGTTAACTATTTAAATCACCGATCCTGAAAGCACGTATTCGACCCGGAAAAAAGAATCTTCAACCAAGGACTCTGCTCAACCAAAGGATTCTACCCAACACTAAGGAACACCGAGGAACAACCAAAGGATTCTAGCTGTTGGAATTTTTGGTATATACGCTGTGCTACAATACACCACTTTAACTTTTAGGCTAAACGAGATCACGTGGTTTAAATCTCAGCCAATCAACAGCCCGACTGCGTAGCTGGTTGACTACTTAATCACTGATACTGACAGACGACCATTAGCAATCATTGACGAAGGACTTGCAATACTGCGGAGCACCAAGGAACAACCAAAGGATTCTTTACCAAGGATTTCCGCTGGACAAGCCCTTTGCTGAAGCCTAAAGTATAGCCCATAAAATCGTAACACTATTGAACACTAAGGAACACCGAGGAATAACCAAAGGATTCTACCTAACAATAAAGAACAGCGAGGATCTCCACTGTAAAGTGCTCTCACTTGCAAAAAGTTGTAACCGGCAGGAGGCTCCCCGAAAGCGGTTTAAAGACCATATGAAGACTACTTAGGTAGGAGAAGTGGTCTACTATTATCAATGTTAATGGAACTGTAATTGCTGTTGATTTTTTTTGTCTCCGTCTGATAGGCACATAATTCTTTATGACATGTCTGCAGAGCAGAAGAAAATTAATTTCATATTTTTTCCACAACGAAATAGCGACGGTTTCGGTCGGTGTAGAAAAAGAATAAAACTTTAATCGATGTTCAAATTACCAGGCTTCATATTTTATTCATATTTCGATTAGAAGAAAACATATTTCAGAATCCCTCGAGCAATTCATCACTTAGAGCGAAACAAGCCAGAAGAAAGAATGGAATATATGTTACATTCACATTATGCTACATCTATATCACTATGCAAGCTACTCTTTAACTAAGTATATATATATATATATATATATATATATGTGTGTGTGTGTGTGTGTGTGTGTAAGTGAGAAAAATAGAAGTGAATCTGATAATCATGTTGAAAGATAAATGGAAATAAAATGTTTTATGCATAAAAATTATTTATTGAAATGCCGACACGCGTTTCGAGCAAGATTTTGACATTTTGTAATACATTGTATTCTATTTAGTATTTTTTTAAAATACAAATTGAAATAATGATAATAGAGAAGCCTAAAATTCAAGTATACAAAAAAGCGGTCCTCTTCAGATGATATTTTTTGTCTACTTAAATTTAATGTTTCTCTATTATCATTATTTTATTTTGACCTACCTTCGTAAATATATATATATATATATATATATATATATATATATATATATATATATATATATATATATATATATATAGGGATCTCTGCGGTAAAGTAAGGATGGTAGGTGTGGTAGGTGTGACGCTTCACCTCAGACGCTAAACACTATCTCATTGACCTAGCGCTGGTGAAAAGGGGATAGACTCCCTCGCTGATTGGCTGATACCGGCTTTAGGTCACCCCGACGACTTTTTATTTCTTATATATATATATATATATATATATATATATATGTGTGTGTGTGCAGGAGCAGAATTTGACAAAAAGTTAATTTCTTAAACGGTGTGTAACATACTTGAATTCAGAGTTTTTCTTCTCCTAGACTGGTTACCTAGCCACGGTTAAAGAGCCCAGTTTGCCCGACTATTTACACATAAATGGAGGGAGAGCAATTGGATGCATATATTTCCCAAGGGTATTAGTGCTATGTGAAATGAAAACAGCCTCGTCCAGGATTTGAACTCGGGTCGACGAGCCCATTTTCTACGACTCTAACCATTATACCACGTGCCTAGATGCCTTTGTATAGGTTGTACGAAATTTTACATACAATGTAGAATCCTTGGAAAACCTTTGCCACTTTACGTTGTGCCTATTTTGGAGTACTGTAACAAGCTTCACTAACGCGGCAAGAGAATATTATAGATTTCCTAAACACCTGTCGGGTTCTTTTAATAAATAAATCAAGGTCACCTGATTTCCAGAAGTGTCCGCCCACTCCAATTGCTTGATAAATAAGTATATTTTACAGATTGGTATAGAGATTCTTATTTGACAACAATCTCTTGCAAAACTGACTTTTTTAATACTTCATATTCCAACCAAATCGCTGCTGTTTTTTGCTACAGAAAAAAAGGCTTTTTATTTTTTATTCAAAATATCTTAAAACATTGAAAAAATATATAAGAAAATTATTAAGAGCTGATAGAAAGAAAATATTAATATTACAGCCTCGATTTTTGTATAACAAAAAGTAAACCTCCATAGGGTATTAAATTTTCATTTGTCCTTTTATATAAATCGTATTAATTTACTATTACTATATTACTATATTAATTTACTATTACTATATTACTTTACTATTACTATATTACTGTATTAATTTACAAAGAGGGAAAGAGAAAGAAAATAAAAGCTAAGCATAAAAATTTTCCTACGTGACCGTTTTTATTTTGAATTGAACATAGCTACATTGTTGCAATATTCACCGGATGATAAACAGACAATATTGGATACATATACAAGGTAGGGTTTTAAACATTCGCTCTCAACAACTACTCAAAAAAATAAGATATTACAGTTATTCGCCCATTTCATTCATAACATAAAGAAGGGGAAAGGGAGGAGAAAGAAAAAAGAAGAAGAGGGGAAAAAAAAGAAAAAAAAGTATAACCACGCAAAAAAAAACCTTAATCACGTATATTTCTGATATTCGTCTCTGAAGATAAAGTTTTCTTTGAAATCGATAAGACAAAATAACATCTTTTGTTTTATTTTTATACGCATTGTAATTGCCTTCAAATCATTATTATATTATATTAATTACTATTACAATATTACTATATTACTTACTATTACTATTACTTTACTATTACAATATTACTTTACTATTACTATATTACTATATTACTATTACTACTATTACTACTATTACTATATTACTACTATTACTTACTATATTACTTTATATTACTATATTACTTTACTATTACATATTACTATATTACTTTATTACTTACTATATTACTTTACTATTACTATATTACTATTACTATATTACTATATTACTTTACTATTACTATATAACTATATTACTTTACTATTACTATATTACTTACTATTACTATTACTATATTAATTTACTATTACTATATTAATTACTATTACAATATTACTATATTACTTTACTATTACTATTACTACTACTTACTATTACTATATACTTATATTACTTTACTATTACTATTACTTTACTATTACTATTACTATATTACTTTACTATTACTATATTAATTACTATTACTATTACTTTACTATTATTACTATATTACTATTTACTATATTACTATATTACTTTACTATATATTACTATTACTATTACTATTACTATTACTATATAC
>CM042137.1:122252868-122257868 GCA_023376005.1 Doryteuthis pealeii | reverse complement strand
GGATGTAGTATCAGTTTTAATCTTTGTCTGTTTATCTGTTAGTCTTTGAATTAGAAAGATCTAGTATCATTTATCCTTGTCTGTTGAACGTAGAAAGGAAAGTATCAGTTTTAATGAGTCCTTGAATTAGAAAGATCTAGTATCAGTTTTAATCTTGTCTGTTGATCCTTGAGTAGAAAGTTACTGTATCAGTTTAATCCTTGTCTGTTGATCTAGTCCTAGAAGGATGTAGTATCAGTTTTAATCCTTGTCTGTTGAGAATTAGAAAGATCTAGTATCAGTTTTAATCCTTGTCTGTTGCTGTTGATTTGTTGTCATTAAACTAGAAGGATGTAGTATCAGTTTTAATCCTTGTCTGTGAGTCCTTGAATTAGAAAGATCTAGTATCAGTTTTAATCCTGTCTGTTGATCCTTGACGTAGAAAGATTACTGTATCAGTTTAATCCTTGTCTGTTGATTTGTTGGTAAACTAGAAGGATGTAGTATCAGTTTAATCCTTGTCTGTTGTTAGAACGATCTATCAGTTTAATCCTTGTCTGTTGAGCCTTGAAGTAGAAAGATTGCTGTATCAGTTTTAATCATTGTCTGTTGATCTGTTGGTCCTCCTGTGAGGCAGTCCATGATTAAGAAATGTGAGGACAATCTTTCAACGACGTTAAATTTTTTTTCATTAGTCAATCCACCTCTTGCTACTTGGAATAGTCTATAAATATAAGTGGTGACTTTTCCTACATCTTAAACACAAGAGTTTGGCTGCACCTCTTGGACACTAACTTAGCGTATAGAAAAGAAGCTAAATGAGAGTTGTACAAGAATGTGCGTGCGATCTTAAACAAATCATGGAAACAACACCCTGAAAGAAAGAAGCTATACGGCCACTCTTGCAACAATAGCTAACGATGGTTTTGACGGTAGGAGAATGAGTATGAGTTCTTACTTAACATAAACAACACGAAACTGTCACTGAAAATTTATACCAATTTCTTTGGTTACCCGACACGCAATATCCGTTGTTGAGTCAAAAATGGAGAGAATTGAATCGTCTGATTCTGCCGTGGAATCGTTTTACGTTGCACCCCTGGAGACAGTACTATCATAAGGTTTTAATATTCAAGAAATTACAATCTTAGGTCAATTAATTTCTTTTGCAATAGCAGAATTCATCCCTCGTGGCTTTTAGTATGACAACCCAACGTCTGGGTAATTAATCAACTTTGCCATAGTTTGTCATCGGATAATTCAAGAAATAATATTGCAGACGAATTTGTACGGTCAGCTCTCGTAATTCATGTACCTAGGTAGTAATATGTCATCCACAGAAAGCACGTATGAGAAAGGCATGGTCTGCAAGACAGTTATCAGTCATATAGAAATCCGATCTCAATAATTCAAGAAATAATGTTGCAGACGAATATGGTATATTTGTTAAATACGGTCAGCCTCTAAAATCAGTGGAACAATTCATGTACCTAGGTAGTAATATGTCATCCACAGAAAGCACGTATGAGAAAGGCATGGTCTGCTAAGACAGATTATCTGTCATATAGAAATCCAATCTCACTAACAAATTAAAGTACAATTCTTTCAAATCGTTTTTTGTGTCAGTGCTACTTTATGGCTGCACCACTTGGGCCCTAAATAGCGCATAGAAAATAAAACTAGATTGGAATAGTCTATGAATATAAGTGGTGACTTTTCATACATCTTAAACACAAGAGTTTGGCTGCACCTCTTGGACACTGACTTAGCGTATAGAAAAGAAGCTAAATGAGAGTTGTACAAGAATGTGCGTGCGATCTTAAACAAATCATAGACACAACACTCTGCAAGAAAGAAGCTATACGGCCACTTGCCACCTATCACGCAGTGATTGAGGTAAACAAGATGTGCGGGCACTGTTGAAGAAGGGACCTTCTCCGGTGAAAACCAACACATGGGCACGCCAGTGCGGGCCGCTCAGCAAAGACCTACAGTGATCCCTCTGCGCGGATACGGCATGCTGTGCAGAGGACCTTCCGACAGCGGTAAATAATAAGGACGGTTGGCGAGAGATTATCATGGATATCTGTGCTGCTAGCACGACATGATAATGATGACATGTATTTGGAAATCTACAATAAATATAAAAAACAATGTTTGTTCTTGAATTTTGGACATTCCCATTTTCTCTATAAAGAGAATTTTATTCATCTTCATTTCATTTTCTAAAATTTTCAATAGTGTAGAAAATTAGAAGTTTTTAGATGAGACTTTATAATTTGTGTTATTTAGATTTTTCGAACTGTTGTCCTCATCTTTATTTTTGTATACACAACGTTTCGGCTGATGTGTACTCCGGGATTCTTCAGGTGTTTCTTGTCAAACTCGTGACGCTTCTTTTCGAACTCGGGGGCTTCATGTCATAATCGGGAGCCTTCACGTAACTTCAAACCGAACTCTTCATTTAATTCATAGTTGGGAAATTGTAAAATTCCACAGGCCAATTCAAGTTCAAGTATTGTGTGTGTATCCAATATATATATATATATATATATATATATATATAAAAGAGAGAGAGAGAGAGAGAGAGAGAGAGAGAGAGAGAGAGAGAGAGAGAGAGAGAGAGGAAACACATGAAGAAGGCTGGAGGGCACATCATCTGCAACGTTGTGTATATAACAATGAAGATAAAGAAAACAGCCCGAGAGACCTAAATAATACAAAGTTTAGAAAATGTAGAATTGTAAACGTTTCATCATTGAAATTTTACGTCTTTCTTTACCGATATATATATATATATATATATATATATATATATATATATATATATATAATGTGTGTGTGTGTGTGTTGAAAAATGAAAATGAATCCAACAATATGTTAAAAGATAAATGAATAAACGAAAGAAAATGTTGAATGGATAAAAATGGTTTGATGAAATGCCAACACGTGTTTCGGCCGAGAGTTTGTCCATGTTCACTTTAAAATTTTATATTTTCTATTATTATTTTATTTCATATTTTAAATAGTAATAAATAGAATACAATGTGTACATGGACAAACTCTCGGCCGAAACCAGTGTTGGCATTTCATTAAACCAATTCTATCAATTCAACATTTTCTTTCTTTTATTTATCTTTCAAACACACACACACACACACACACACACACAACATATATATATATATATATATATTATATATATATATATATATATAATTACTGACGTTTAAATTACTGAAAGTGATACCATTCGATAACTCCAAATTCTGGCTTCCTGTAATCTCTGAATACTAACTCACTATTTCAATTGCTCACTCTCTCTCTCTCTCTCTCTCTCTCTCTCTCTCTCTATATATATATATATATATATATATATATTATATATATTATATATATCTCACACACACACACTTTGTTTGTTTTTTTTACAAACAAATGCGCAGCTTTATTTGGAGAAAAAAAAAAGAAAAGAGAGAGAGAAATATATTAAAAATTCTTGTATTTTCATGAAAATGTTCTAAATATTTTTTTTACGTAAAATGATTCGAAATGGTTTCTCAAGAATGAACTCACCCACCAGAAAAAAAAACCCCACAAAACATAAATGAATAAATAAATAAATATTATATTAAGCTAAGTGAAAAGAATTCGGTTTTTATAAGCTCATAAAATGCCACGGGGTATTTCAAATTCAAGAATGTGTGTGTGTGTGTGTGTGTGTGTGTGTGTGAGAGAGAGAGAGAGAGAGAGAGAGAGAGAGAGAGAGAGAGAGAGAGAGAGAGAGAGAGAGAGAGCACCCACAGAACTTATTTATTTACCTAAATTATTATGTAATGTACATACATAGAAACATATACACGCACACATTTATGTGTGTGTTGGTTTGTGGGTATCACGCATGCAGTTACTACACACACATACACACACTCATCCGACATATAATATATTATTATATATATTATATATATATATATATATATAGAGAGAGAGAGAGAGAGAGAGAGGGGGATTTCAAACACTCACACACACATACACACACATAAATATAGACACACATAGATATTAGGAGCAACTTTTTTTTTACATATAATTCCTGGAGTTCCTCCTTCTATTTACTCCTACCACTACTCGATTTGTCTTAATACCCTGAGTGTTAAAAAGAACCAGGAACCAACTTGACTACCTCTACATCTGTCGAAGGTACATACACACGTACAAAATCCCGCGCTAGGATACAGTCTTAACGTCACAACCAACACGCATTTTCAATGTCACGCGCATTACAACATACACACACGTACAAACAAAAATAAACGCATTCACGCTCACACGGGAATACAGTTATTTAAAAAATAACATCATTTTAAAAAAAAAAAATCATTTGGGAAGAAATGCCATAGCTGGACTGCTTCAGTTCAATTCTTTTGATAAAGAGGTATTACCTCGAAAATTCAAGAAATAATAAAAATACAGGTCAACACACAACACCATTGTTACCGTATTATTATTTTTTATTTATTCCAAACTGCATTGTGATAGCCTTCTAAATCAACCTCCTAAATATATATATATATATATATATATATATATATATATATATATATAACACGTGTTCCTTTTTCTCTCGTGTGAGTGTCATACTAAAATACCCCGTGACTATACCTAACACTAAAATAAATGGAATCTCTCGTCGATTTCGACGCATGCGGGTTCATCCAATGAACAACCTACACCGTATTTTGTTTATATTGGTGAAGGCTTGTGTTAGATCATCCGCACTTTTTGGCACAGTAGCTAGGAAAGAAATGGCGCACAAGGAAGGCCACAACCCGAGCAATGACTGACCTCAGGTTTTTCAAATTTAGAGTTTTCCTTCTAGACTGTTTGCCTATCCAATGTTAAAGAGCCCAGTTTTCCCTACTATTTTACCCATAGCTGGATTCATACCTTTCCCAATGATATTAGCGCTATGTGAAATGCAAACAACCTTGTCTAGGATTTGTATCTCTGACTCTAGC
>CM042137.1:122232868-122247868 GCA_023376005.1 Doryteuthis pealeii | reverse complement strand
TTGAGAAAGGCATGAGCCCATCTGTCCCTATCCACAACCAATGGGAAAATAGTGGTTTGTTAGCCTTAGTTAGAAAACGACTCCAGGAGAAGGATATTTCTGAATTAAAACCAGCTTTACTGGACATAAAAATTAACCTGGTGACACATTCTGCCAATGCCAGAGGGTTGGGTAAATCACATTCTTAGATACAAGCCCTGTTGGTGTGACATAGAATATGCTGACTTGTTTTATTGTTATCATAAATATATTTTCAGAGTTCCATGTCCTTTTTAAAAAATTGCATTTTGTTATTTTCCAGTAATCGTCTATTTACACACAGTTGTATATCTAGTATTTCACCCTACAGGGGATGAGCGCGTGGAAGCGATCTAGCTAATCTGTTTTCATCGAACATAATGAAAAGATGAAAAGAAGGAAAGAAAAAGAGAGTGAGAGAGAAGTTAAATTAAGATTATTATACTTTTTACATATTGAACTATTTAACAATAGCTCTTAAGTAAACGTATCAAACGTTGTAATAGTTAAATTATCATACTTTGGTATATCCACAGTCATGCTAGTAGTATTAAATATCTTTTACAAATGTGAATAAATATTGAGGGCTCAGTATCGATGATAGAGCATGTGTAGATCTTAGTTTGAGATCTTAGCCAGTCAACGGCGCTTAGTGACTGTCAGTTTCTCGCATATGGTGGATATCTCACACAGCAGATGTAATAAATTGTTAAAGAGTTCAAAGGATTAAAATGTCTATGAATATTAAAAAAAAGAATGAAGAAAGGAAGGTAATTGTCTTTAAAAAAAAAATTTAATCGAGTTTAAAAACCAATCGGGGTTGAACCGTTCATCTAAGCAGTGAACGGACAGGAGAATGAGTATTTGATTGAAGTCAGCCGATAGACTTTTCGCAGACGTTGAAGATTTTACGAAGAAGAATACTGAACAGATTTTAAGGAAGCAAGGGTCCATTTTGAAGACAACAAATTGGGGAAAATGACTGAAGTTTAAGATTCCTTTTACAGAAGAAAGTTTTCTCTACTCAGAAAGAAAAGAAAATTCACTGGAGTTTATGTTTATTTATTTTTATGTTCCTGTCATAAAGAATTGAGGATTGAGTCTTTTTTTCCTCTCGAAGAGGGAAATTATATTGTCCTGTAAAAAATTTACGGACTTGTATATTCTTGTTTACTGTTATATTTTCCAGTTGAAATAAATTGTTTAATAAAATAACTATTTCAACTTATGTTGTCTTCTCAATTTTCTCGAGTTTCATACTTATTGAAATTATATGAATTACGTCTTTCTAATTCATTTAGTACTAGAAGCAGCTGCCCGGCGTGGCCTGAGTAGAGGAGGGATAATAAAAAGTTCCAGATATATTGATTGTTTTGGTTTTACATAATTGATTTTTAATCACGAATCCCCACCAGTGACTTTTCCTTCTCTTACTATGCAAATCCACATTTTTAAATATCTTCCCAGATATAAATAAAATCTTCATTATTTTTTGCTCAAAACGCAAGCTCTGATGATAATGAATGTGTATCTATATTTAATTTGTCGTTAATTATTTTATTTTCGTAGTTTACTTCGGACATACATACATACATGCACACATCTGCCCTTTATATATGTGTAGATTTTCCTGGACACACACGCATATATAATACACACACACGCATATATATATATATATATATATGTGTGTGTATGTGTAGAAAATCTTTAAAGAAAACAAACACAGGATGTCATGAACGATGGAAATTCTTTATGTCGATACTTAAGTATTTCGTTTAAAAAAAAAACCTTCTTCAGACATTGAAAATTTTATGAGTGAAAGATGAAAGATGTTCAGTGTATTGTTGAATGTGTGATAAAAGGTTATTTTAAATATCAAATAACCTTTTATCACACATTCAACATACACTGAACACTTTCATCTTTTACTCATACAAATTTTCAATGTCCCGAAGAAGGTTTTATTTAAAAAAACGAAATACTTAAGTATCGACATAAAGAATTTCCATCGTTCATGACATCCTGTGTTGATTTTCTCCACATACTGTCGGAATAATTTGCTCCTCTTACTTATATATATATATTTTTTGGAGGATATGTGCTTAATTGAAGTCATACCTAATTTTGAAAATTAATTAGTTGATAATTAATGAATTTTAGGCGGGCATATATGTTCAAATGTAAGGCTAAACAAATCGAGAAAATGTCAATCGCTGAATGTACATTTCGACCTATTAGGTCTCATCAACAAGGTTATAGACATGGGAGACTGCTCCGTCTATAACCTTGCTGATGAGACCTAATAGGTCGAAATGTACATTCAGGAATTGACATTTTTTCGATTTGTTTAGCCTTACATTTGAACATATATACCCGCCTAAAATTCATTAATTATTAACTAATTAATTTTCATAATTAGGTATGACTTCAATTAAGCACATATCCTCCAAAGATTGTCGGCTCAAAGCCATATAAAAATATAAACACATTTGTTTGTTTACTTAACCTCTATATATATATATATATATATATATATATATATATATATATATATATATGACTGCGCCCTTGAAACAAGACTTTTGCTTAGGATTTGTTTGCGCTTGGATATATTCAGAATGTTGCCCGGTCGATGTAGTTTAGTGTCATTGCTTGGAAACTACTTGTTTTTTGGTTGGTGGAGTTCTTTAATTCTACAGGAGATACAGTCAGAGTTTTCACAGCCTCATCGTTGTGGGGCATCTCCATATAATGAGATAAATATGAAGAAAAAAAGAAAGAGAAATCGGAAGACAAAATAATTGCTTTCTTGTTATTTTTCTCAGTGTTTGATTCTCGGCCTCACCAAAACAAAGCAAACTAATTAAAAAAATACATTTTACAAAAGGGGATTACATTTACAAGCGAGTCAATCTTCTTTGTTTCCCAGTGGCCAACTTACTTGATTCAATTTTCTATGTAACTAAACAGAGCTATATATATATATATATATAAATATATATATAATATAAATATGACTCTCTCTATATATATATACATATATATGGCTCTATATACATATATCTTATATATATATATATTTATATATACATATATACATACATCTTATGTATACATATATTTATATATATCCATATATACATACATCTTAGTTATACATATATATATAGGGCCGGGTTAGCTCAGTCAGTAGAGCGTCCGGCTAGAAACCACAAGGTTCATAGTTCGATACCCGCCCTTGCCAACTCAGCGTATGAATAGCACAGGAATCTGTGTGGTAAAGTAAGGTGCTGATGGTAGGTGTGGCGCTCCACGTCAGATGCTAAAATAATCTCCTTGGTCTAGCGCTAGTGAAAAGGGGATAGACTCCCTCGCTGCATAACTGATACCGACATAAGGCCGCACCGATGACTTTACTTTATATATAATATATATATATATATATATATATTATATACATATGCTCTCTCTATGTATATACATATATATATAGCTCTCTATACATAATATGTATATATATATATATATATATATATATATATGCATACATCTATTATATATATATATATATATATATATTATATATATATATATATATATATATATATAATATATAGTATATATGCATACATTTATATATATATATATTGATATATATATATACAGTATATATATATATATATATTGATATATATATCATCTTATATATATATATATATATATATATAATATATATATATATATATATATATATATGACTCTCTATATACATACATTTATGTATATATATATATATGTATGTCTCTCTCTATATATATATATTATACATATATATGGCTCTCTATACATATATCTTATGTATATATACATATATATATATATTGTATAGATAGATATATCTTGTACATATACACTTAAATTCACATATCTTGTACATATATACTTAAATTCATATATATATATATATTTCAAACATTGGACTTCACAGTCACAGGAGGCGCTGTAACTTCAGGAGCACAAAAACTTTATTATAGTCTTCCGAGACTGAAATGCCAATATATGTATATCTATTATATATGTATATATATACATATATGTACATATGTATATATTATTTTATGATAGGGATAGTATCGCAGATAATAAAACCGAAATGTGAATGTTGATTTTTGTTATTGATTTTAAGAAACCAGTATTTGACATAACATCGGGCAAGTAATTCCGAACTTGAAGAATATCCCAGAAATGCTGATTGTATACATATCGAGTGTGTCGGTAATGTTCGTCTTAAATCACGGACAATCACTTCCTTTCTTATGCAATTCCACAGTAAAGGTCTTTACAATGATTGGAATAATAGTAGGAGGAGTTACCCACCTTGATTTGAATAATCTTATTATAATGGAGATTGTGAGTTTTTCTGTCTGTAACCGAAACTATTATTGAATATAATTGTAACTTACAATATTGTAACTTACTAATTGTAACCGAAAATATTACTATACAAATCACAATTCCCTTTGTTATTTACATCACATTCTCCATGATTTTATTTTTTATTTAAAATCCAATTATTTATAAAATTGTTTTACATCATTAAGACTGTCGACCATATCTACATACTAATAACATGCAATTGTATTTATATATACAATAAAATAGCGGATTACAGTGTGAATGGTAAGGCTAATTTGCATTTTGATATTAAAAATTTGATTTTAATAAATATGTGCTTAATATTATTGATTTCTAATTGTTTGGTTTATCTTATTGAATATGAGCAAAAATCTCAGGAATAAATCTTAAAAGAAATCCATTAACAAGAAGAAATAACTGTATTATTCTTTATTTTCTATATTAGGAAAATTTAACAAAGACAGACGGGAGTAATGTAAAATGATGGAAGAGTTAGTTTCAAAGTTGTTCTATTTTTCAATCATACCCCCTCTGTTCAAAATCTTTTTATCTGCATTCTTATTCAGTTTCATCAGCCTTTCTAATTTAATATATTTTATTATATTAAAACTTAAATACTAGCACCCGGAGGGTGCATATATTTGCTAGTACTGATAATATGTTCTATATATTAATACCCGTCTTCCCTAATTGTACGACCGTTAACATCTTGCAACATCCTCCGGTTAAAAATGATACAGTCCAAATCGTCCAAGATGAAATGCAAACATCTATGTCCTAATTATCTGGTGCTGCTTATCCACCGAATTCTTTTTTCTTATAAGTATTGTCTCCTTAGTTAAATAATGGACCATAATAATAATGATGGATAATAATCATAATAATGAACCATAATAATAATAAAGAATACAATGAAAATAAAAAAGGAATTCAATAAAATTAGAAATATAAGGAAAACTAAGAGAAACGAAAAGATTAAAAAGTAAAATACAAAGAAAGTTGAGAAAGACAGTGATAGATAGTTAAATAGATAGATTTGAACACATTGAAATATATATATATATATATATATATATATATATATATATATATATATATAGAGAGAGAGAGATAGATAGATAGATAGATAGATAGAGAGAGAGAGAGAGGAGAGAGAGAGAGACGGGATGAACAGACTTATATAGATTGATCGGGAGAGAGAGAGAGAGAGAGAGAGAGAGAGGAGAAAACAGACTGATATAGATTGATCGGGAGAGAATGACACAGAGACAGAGAGAGAGAGAGAGAGAGAGAGAGAGAGAGAGAGAGGAGAGAGAGAGAGAGAGAGAGAGGGGTGGCGGGTGGAAAAGACTGAGATAGATATAGATAGATAAATAGATAGAGTGACAGAGACGGGAAGGAACAGACTGATAGAGAGAGAGAGAGAGAGAGAGAGGGGGGGGGCGGGGGTGGAAAGACTGAGATAGATATATAGATAGATAAATAGATAGAGTGACAGAGACGGAAGGAACAGACTGATAGAGAGAGAGAGAGAGAGAGAAGAGAGAGAGAGAGAGAGAGAGAGAGGAGGCGGGCGGGGTGGAAAAGACTGACATAGATAGATAGATAGATAGAGTGACAGAGACGGGAAGGAACAGACTGATAGAGAGAGAGAGAGAGAGAGAAGAGAGAGAAGAGAGAGAGAGAGAGATAGGGGGCGGCGGGGTGGAAAAGACTGAGATAGATAGATAGATAGATAGAGTGACATAGACGGGAAGGAACAGACTGATAGAGAGAGAAGCGATAGATAGATAGATAGATAGATAGAGAGAGAGAGAGAGAGGAGAGAGAGAGAGAGAGAGAGGGCGGGAGGAAAAGACTGAGATAGATAGATAGTGACAGAGACGGGAAGGAACAGACTGATAGAGAGATAGATAGATAGATAGATAGATAGAGAGAGAGAGAGAGAGAGAGAGAGGGGCGGCGGCGGGCGGGGAGGAAAAGACTGAAATAGATAGATAGATAGTAGATAGATAGATAGATAGATAGAGTGACAGAGACGGGAAGGAACAGACTGATAGAGAGAGTGAGGGTGTGTTAAAGAAAAGGAAGATCAAGATAATCGATGATTCATTCGATTTCTGAATATGAACGCACTAATTCAAAGTGATCAGCTGTATGCAGTCATTGAACTGACACTGCAACGCCTATCCCAGAATGCACCTAGCAACTGCACGTCTGATATAATTGCACAATGGCCGATCAAACAAGGTTGGTGAATCTTTTCAAAAATTAAAACGACATCGGTTCTCTTAATTAAACTTAAGTACATCTTTCTTTTTTAAAAATGTTGTTTCGTTCTTTATTTTCACATTCAACGTTTGTCTTTCGAAATTGAAATGTTTTGTTTTTTTGTTTGTTTGTTTGTCACATTGATTCAAGTTTTCGCGGTTCCGTTTGTGTTCTCGTGTAAATTTACATTTCCTTTAAAGCAATCGGTATATTTATTGTGTCTTCATTTCAGTCTCTCTTTTTAATTGTATCAGCACATCCACCTGTTCCTACATTCACACATCTGTTAAATCCGCATCTAACTATATATATATATATATATATATATATATATATATATACATACACACACAAATATAAATATGGACACAGACGCAGACACACACACACACACACACACACACACATATATATATATATATAATATATATATATATATATACCCTTCAGAAAATAAATCTATTTCGATTTTGCCGTCTTATCAGATATATACACAAATATTATATGTACGTTTGAGTTCTCAGTTTTGGTTAAATCTTATCAAAGTAACACTTTGATATCATCCACTTATATATATATATATATATTATATATATATATATATGTGTGTGTGTGTGTGTGTGTGTGTGTGTGTGTGTGTGTGTGAAGAGATGGCAGTGAATCCGACGGTATGTAGTATATTATGTAGTCATATTTCAAACCGTCCACTTTTTTTCAGCGTTCTTTCTTTAGATTTCAAATTTTGAACAGATTGATAAACAAGGACTATCGCTTGCTTTTCTCGTTATTCTGTGATAAAAATTTTTTTTATCACCTTCCTTATACCAACAAATGCCCTGAAGATGATCTAATTAATAGATCGAAACACTGCAGCGTCGGCCAATAAACTTATTTAAACCTGTGTTTTTTTTCAGTTTTCTTAATATATATATATATATATATATATATATATATATATATATATATATATATATATATATATATTAGCAAGAATATACCTTCTCTGGGCATAAGTATTTAACTTTTAATGGAATAAAATATATTTGATAAGAAAAAACCTAGGGTTAAATTTAAACGCATATAAAAAGATTACATTATTTTAATTATATTTTAATTTGTTTCCATATGAAATCTTTCATAGGATTGATTATAATATGTTGGAGAATAAAACAATTATATTAGAGATAAATAACACCAATACTTATTTATTAAACCAGGTTTTATTAAAACCAGTATGCAAATTAACCACACCATATATTATGAAAACCTTTATTTCTTAGTGATATATAAGATACATTACAGGATTTTAAACGCACTAATAACATGGGTTGTTTTGAGTAAAATCTAACTCAGATTTTCATAGAGATGTCGTTAGTAAATAAGATTTATTCTATATATTAATGATGTTGACTATAAATTAAATACACATTGATAAACTTACGCAATTACTAAGGGTATTGTGACGTAAGCAGTGACGTAGTTTTAGTTACAGATAGGCACCGAATCTCTATTATAATAAGATATATGTAATATATTGTAGATAGTATGGGTGCTACATTTCTAAGCATATAGTGCTCAATATCATTGATAGAGCGTTTATATTTGAGTTAAAGTAGTTTTGACATGGAGTCATCACCTGGTTACAGACAGTTTTTTTGCCTATGCGATTTTCAGACCAAAGTGATAGCTACATTAACTATATATATATATATATATATATATATATATAACACACACACACACACACACACACACACACACACATGTATTTACCCAGCCCTTCTACACGAGCATATATCGCGAGATCAGTTTTAATAGAATATAGCAAATTTAAATGGAAGGTTTTTCCTCCTCCTAGGTCGGTTGCCATACCAAGGTTAGAGGCCAGATTGCCCTACTATTTACTCATAGCAAGAGGAGATTAATTGGATCCATGGCTCTCTAAAGGGTATTAGCGCTATGTGCAAATGGAAACAACATTTGAAATCAGGTCGCCTAGCCGATGTTTTACGAAGATACCCGTTACGCAATGAGTGCCTTTTCTGAGCAACTGAATTTTCTATTTATACTTATTAAAGCAGGCAAAGGTTTTAAATTTAAATCTAATCCTGTGGCATTAAGCGAAAAATAAATGAAAAAAAGAAAGATTATATTGAATATTCTTAATTAAACATATTGAATTAAACATTACTAATTAAGTTTTAAGCCGAAGATGTAAAATAATTACGTAGAATTACTGCTTTGCTAAGACTAGTAATCCTACTCCCCAGAAAAAAATGTATAAATGCCTTAAGAGATAGTATCTTAAATTTAAAAAAAGAAATAAATTCTCCTCAAAACACAGTCTATTCTTTACAGAACTATATGAAATATATATGTCGGCAATCTGGATTCGTAGTTATAACTACTTTTTGAAAATATACCTGATATATTTTGGAACGATTTTTTTCAATTACCATCTTCGATTCCCCAATATATATATATATATATATATATATATATATATATATATATATATATACAATGTGCGTGTGTATGTATGTGAGTGTAGACAAATGTGTCTAGAAATTTTTGTGCTGAGTTCATATTTCTTATAAATGTTGTCTTGTATGTTTAGATTCTTTGTTTTCGGGTTCCCCCAGTTACGCCAATGTATATTTTTTCTGTACTCTTTTTATATCTTACGTTGGTTATGTATACAACGTTAAATTGGCGACAATGTCCGTTTAGAGGACACTCAGGTTTTATTTTGCAATTAAAAATGGATTTTTGGTAGCTTGTGGGGCGTTATATATTTCTTATTGTGCTACACAGATCTATACAGCGACGACGGAATAATAATGCTAAGAAACTGTAATGGACCCGAAAACAGATAAAATTAAAAAACAGATCATAAAGATATTTATATACAGGGTTCAATATAGATATAAAAACTAATCTAAACCAAAAAGACTTCCAAGACACTACATTCAATTTTCTTTAAGAAGAAACGCACCAAATATTTAGAAAACAATCGACATTACATACCCTCCACAATCTAGCCAACCAATCAACCAACCGATGAAAAAACATCAGCCAACCACCAATCAGTCTACTAATGTACCAACTAAAAATTAGCCAATCTTTCCAACTAGCCAGACAAACAACTAACCAACCAACAAACCCCTAGCCGACCAACCAGACAACAACCAGCCAAACCTCCAACCAATCCACTAACAAAACAAACCAATCAACCAGACATCCAACAAACCAACCTACCAACAGACCAATCAACCGACTAACCAATCAGCTAATCTTTCAAAGAATCAACCTACTAAACAACTAGTCAACCAAATCAATACTAAATAAACTAATCAGGCCACCAACCAGCTTATCAGTCATTCTCCCAACCAAGAAATCAGCCAATCTTTCAAACAATCACTCAGCCAACCAATTCCCAAACCAATCAAAATAGTCAACCAAACAATCATTCTATCAACCGATCAGCCAATATTTCACTCAATGTTTTGAAGTTTGAGTTATAGCAAGTATACTCAGGCCTCCGGGGCTCTTTTACTTATCCAATTTTAGCAGTGCTGTGGTCTTCTTCCTCTTACACTCTTCCTTTGCATTAAGAATAGCAATTTAAAGTTGTAACTGAAGCAAAAATATGCGCCCTATGGGCATAAATATTTAAATTCTAATGTAATAAAATATATCAAATTTTAAAGACTTACAAAACTAAATAAGAACGCATGTAAAATATTACTTATTTTAATTTCATTTCAATTGATTTCAATATAGATTATTAATTATCACATGGAACGTAATTGAACCCACGGGGTATTTTCCAAGAATAGAACAGCTTGGACGCTAGTTTTTCTCATCACTCCCGTCTTTGATTGCTACATTTTTCTAATTTAACTATTAAATTAAATTTGACAGAAAAGAAAAATACTGTTGTTTTTTTGTTAATGGATTTCTTTTCAGGTTTATTGCTCATATTTATGAAAATAAAACAAAACTGCCTGAAAAGAGCCATTAGTAATATATCAACCAACCAACCCAACCAACCAACTAATGAGTCGATCAAACAATCTTTTTAACCAACCAAATAATAAACTTAAAAGCCAATACCCCAACCCCCACCCATACAAGCAAAACCAATTACTAATCTACTTATCAGCTAACCAACCAACCAACCAACGCGCCGAATAAGCAATCATCCAATTATTCTACCAACTGACCAACCCAACAATGAGTCAAACTAATCAGCCAGTCACCAACTACCCAACCTAACCACTTAGCCAATCCAAAAATCCACCAATCCACCAACCAACCAAACACACAACCAGTCAACCATCCATTTTGGACTCATCTGTATAGTACCGATGAATCCATATTTTGCTCGAATACTTCGCAACAATTCTAAATTCTTTTAATTCTGCTAACTTCCAATTTTCAACCATTATAATAATGAGGTGCATGATAATAGGCCAGCAATGGCCAGTATCAATTTTGAAGCACTTACTGCACAGCCAACTAATTTCAACCACCCAGTTATACAGAGTTTCTGGATTCATTGAAAATCTCGTATTCCACCAAAACTACTGTGCCTATTCAATGGGTGCACGATCGGTATTTACCAAATTACAACTACTCGGCCGATTAAGTCGATAATTTTCTCAGAATTGCCACGAGAACCGAGACAGTTGTACATTGGACTTGTTCAATTTGAAACGAATATTCTGCTGAATATCAAGTGCGTTTCAAAATAAGGGATTATTAACTTGGAGATGCTAATGAAATTTTATCGTTACTTCTGTGATTATCATTCTTGGTTCGTGTAAATCAAAACACTCTGCATGCTAATACAAATGGAAATTATATTGTATACATTATATATACAAGTGACATTCAATAAATAAGGTTTGTTGGTTGATTGGATTTTACGGCGTGTTAAAAGATGTTGGGTTATTTTATGCCAAAGATGTATTTTATTCATTCTTGGTGGGTATTCAATTTTTTTCTATTTAATCCATATATAGTACCCTAGCGGTTACTACCAATCCGCAACACAGTGTAACCTGGGAGTAATAACGATTTAATGGACACTGCAGACCTAACAGGACATTTGCCTATATATCTTCTACCGTCTGTACTTACTGACCTTTCATTTTGGGGAAACAAGAAAGGCTGCAGAGGCTAGATATGAAGAGTAGAGTCGCTTGAAGTCGAGGATGGTCTCGAACTTCGCTCACAGTTTGACGTGGAAGAGTGTCTTGACTTAAGTTCATTTTTTATGTCTGTATTTATTTCGGGTTTGAAACGCGAATGCCACTGGTAAAATTGCCTCACCCAGCTCAAACAATCCTCCTCCCTATGCCTGTTGCGAGTTTCCGTTTCGGTGTCTGTCTTTCTGTAACCGGAACTAGGTCACTGCTTACGTCACAGTACCCTCAGGAATTGCGTAAGTTTATCAATGAGTATTTAACTTATAGTCAAAATCATTAATACATAGAATAAATCATATTTATTAACGATGTCTCTATGAAAATCTATAATAATAATAATTAGAACTTCACTATTAAATGCAGCTTGACGTCATACCAATGACACTATGATAAAAAGGGTTGATGGTATTCTATAAGGGCAATCGGGTCAATAAATAAGGTACATTTTGGCTAAAGGGTTGGCAATAGGAAGTACTATCGGCATGACCTTCTTTACTGACCGCAGTGCCGGGGACTTTTTGCTAACCGGAGAGTCGCTGTGTTTCTGTACGATGAACTTTTGGACTCAGACTCGTAATGGCAAAACCATTTTTAGAAGATTTGTAAACATTTTTTGAATAAAACATGCTTCTTCGTAGATAATGTTTTTATACATTTCACATGGTTTGCACTTCTCAGCCATCAAAAACTTGATCCGCCCTGTCGGCTGGGGCGTTAGAATGCACCGACTGCACCTCTGCAGAGGGGTAAGACTCCCCCAATGGGGCCACCTGTTGGCCGTGGGTGGCGACCCGTGATGCTTAAGGATAGAGCCCAGGTGGATGAGCAGTTCATGACGTGCAAAACTCCACTTTGGCCCTATCTTGGGCTAGACGGGCGGTCGGAGAGGCCCCCTCCGATCAATCGGCTGGTCACGTCAAGCCCTAGCACCTATATGATTTTTCCCAACCCTATTGCTCTTATGGCAAGCCCCAATCCCTTTTTATCATATGGGTGCTAGAAGGCGGTGGCTGCGGGTTCTACATGTCCTGGGAATGACGTTAAACTCTATCTGATGGTGAGGTTCCAGTTTTGGAGGTTTGGGGAATGTGGAGCACCCCTTCATCACCATTGCTCCCTGGTCCACTCTGACCCGGAGTGATAGTACCTGTTAAGGTCCCATCTATGGGTTAAATAGAAAAATGTATTTATAAAAAAATTGTATTATCCATCAAGAATTGATTTATTTCAAAACTTTATTGGCATTAAATGACCCACTGAGGTTGATATACCGTAAAACAAAACAAACCAAACCAAAAACTTGATGACAAACGTCTGTTCAAACATGGGCCTCTTTGTTTGATTTGCCGCAATTTTGAATGGGTGTTGGAAGTTAATAACGGTGGGAAGATTAATGAACAAGGTATTATTATATAGATAATAATAATAATCTATTAATAATGGAGATTAATAAGGTCTCTATTTGTCTGTAACCGAATCTACGTCACTGTTTACGTCACATTACCCAAAATCGTCATAACAGAGAATGAATACACTCAAAATTTGAGCATGCAACCTTAGACGGTCCTCATTGTTTAACAGAAGTTTTAACAAATACATGACCTGTTTATATATCTATATATAGTTTGTTTTATTTTAGTATATATTTGAATTATCATTTTGATAATAATAATAATAATAATAATATATATATATATATATATATATCTTATTATAATGGAGATTGTGAGTTTTTCTGTCTGTAACCGAAACTATATTACTATACAAATCACAATTCCCTTTGTTATTTACATCACATTCTCCATGATTTTATTTTTTATTTAAAACCCAATTATTAATAAAATTGTTTTACATCATTAAGACTGTTAATCATATATACATACTAATAACACGTATTTATATATACAACAAAATAGAGGTTTACAGTATGAATGGGAAGGTTAATTTGCATATTGATCTTAAAAATTTGATTTTAATAAATATATGCTTAGTATTATTGATTTCTAATTGTTTGGTTTTATCTTTTGAATATGAGCAAAAATCTCTTCAATAAATCTTAAAAGAAATTCCTTAACAAGAAGAAATAACTGTAATATTATTCTTTACTTCCTATTTTAACTAAACAGTTTAATTAGGAAAATTTACCAATGAAAGACGGGAGTAAGGGAAAATGATGGAAGAGTTAGTTTCAAAGTTGTTCTATTTTTCAATCATATCCCCTCTGTTCAAAATCTTTTTATCTACATTTTTATTCAGTTTCATTAGCCTTTCTAATTTAATATCATATTTTATTATAAAATTTAACTAAAATACGTGCACTCGGAGGGTGCATATATATGCTAGTATATATAAAGTTATCAGAACTAAGCTTTCATTTTAAATTGTTTTTTTTACACCTTTTTGACTCTTGACTTAAAAAAAAAACTTTTTGATGATTTCACGTTACAAACTCTCTGACAATGAATTTTGACTCCCACTCCTCGGGCAATATCTTTCAAAGATTAATTTTTACACCGCCTGGAGGGTGTTTTTTGCTAATAATAATAATAATAATAATAATAATAATAATAATACCCCACTCCTCAGGCAATATCTTTCAAAGATTAATTTTTACACCGCCTGGAGGGTGTTTTTTGCTAATAATAATAATAATAATAATAATAATAATAATACCCCAATCCTCAGGCAATATCTTTCAAAGATTAATTTTTACACCGCCTGGAGGGTGTTTTTTGCTAATAATAATAATAATAATAATAATAATAATAATGCCTCTTCCGTTCATAACATTCACATATATTGATGGACGTTCCGGATATCGAGACAGCTCAAGTAGTATAAGTTTTCTATTCAGAAGATTTCATATGTCTGCTCTAAGTGGAAGCGATCCGGCTCTTGAGAAGGCCGAGACGTCATTAGACCGAAAATCGACGTTCACCTCTTAGTTTTACACATAGACCCATTCAGATAAGATCAACACGAGAACCAACACGGAATACCGATGCAAGTTGACTCTTGAACAATCGACAAAACTTATTAGCAAACATATAAACAACAAAAGGATTATTTTCTCATAGGA
>CM042137.1:122220368-122230368 GCA_023376005.1 Doryteuthis pealeii | reverse complement strand
ATCCCTCTGGTGATCGTAAAATATATAAACAAATGTATGTATTTAATAGATTAAACACCGCCCCCTAATGGCAGCTGTCAAATGGCTGAGAGGTTAATGAATCGTACGGAGTAAAAGTCAGTCGGGTTTCGCTCCTTGTCAGAAGTAGTTTCTGTGTCTAGCCACACTGAGGAGATGTTAAACGTCTAAATACGGTGTCTGTGTTATTAATGCTCTATGAAATACAAACAGTATATATATATATATATTATATATATATATATATATTCTAAAATAAATATATTTTGGTAGCATTTTTTCTTTTAACCATGTTTTGTTAATCTCCACGGACAATTCTTGTCTGACGAGTTTTGTTCGATCCTTTCTGTCTGGCCATCTTTTTAATATCCGGGTGGAATTGGTATATGAATCCACCAAAGATTTTATATATATTCGCATACATTGAGAATTCAATTCTAAGTTCAGATTAGTAGGTATTAAACCAGGTGATTGCCTGGCCATATTACTTTAGAAGATAAATTATTTTTACAATTCCTGAGGGCACTGTGACGTAAGCAGTGGCGTAGTTTTGGTTACAGGCAGATCGATACTAAATCTCCATTATAATAAGATATAAAAATATTTCTTTTAAAATCCGAGGAATCAGAAAACCTTGAAGATTTATTAATAAGTGTTCATATTTATAGAATGTCACTGCATTCCCCCGTGGAATTTCCCTGAAACAAAGCAAAAATAAAGACGAACTTTATAAGCCAGAAACGATGATTTGCAATTTCATTTCATATAAATCCTACAGTTATCTTTGCAATAAAAAATACACAAATAAAAGTGACAAAACACGACTCAGAACAAAAGTTGGACTGAATATTCGCTTGACGCTAGCTCGCTAAAACATAGCGTAAATAAGGGCAGGAGGCCTGGACGACATAAGATCAGTACTACACAAATATCTTCCGTAATTCACAATTTCAACATTACAAATAAAACAAACATGTAATTTCATTTTTAATTCATTTTAATTTTACGTTGGGCATTTAAGCGACGCAACACCATTTGTAATGTTTCATTCTTAAAATTGAGTGCAATAGAATGAAACAAATAAGAAATCTGCGATTAAGTGACACCAGATAATCTGTATTCACATTTTTGCATTGCAATCTTGGAAGATTTGGACGGTCTCATTTTTAACCAGAGTGTGTTGCAGGATGATAAAGGACGGAAGATTTAGGAACATGTGTATTAATATATTAATGATTTGGAATCGTTCAACTAGTTGTAGATCAGGATATTCAGGTAATTGGCAATAGATTATTTTTATTGGTTATAATTCATTTTAAGATGAATTATTTTTTTTATTGATATCAAATAATATTATCATTGGTTATAATCCTTTATCAGATAATTTTTTATTGATATTGAATATTATTATTATTGGTTATAATCCTTTATCAGATAAATAATTTTTATTGATATTAAATATTATTATTATTGGTTATAATTCTCTATCAGATAAATGATTTTTTATTGATATTAGATATTATTATTATTGGTTATAATACTTTATCAGATAAATTATTCTTTATTGATATTAAATATTATCATTATTGGTTATAATCATTTATCAGATAAATTATTCTTTATTGATATTAAATATTATTATTATTGGTTATAATTCTCTATCAGATAAATTATTTTTTATTGATATTAAATATTATTATTATTGGTTATAATCCTTTATCAGATAAATCATTTTTATTGATATTAAATATTATTATTATTGGTTATAATCCTTTATCAGATAAATTATTCTTTATTGATATTAAATAGTATTATTATTGGTTATAATCCTTTATCAGATAAATTTTCTTTATTGATATTAAATATTATTATTATTGGTTATAATCCTTTATCAGATAAATTATTTATATTGATATTAGATATTATTATTATTATTATTATTATTGGTTATAATCCTTTATCAAATAAATGATTTTTATTGATATTAACAAGTCATCAATATTTTCTATTACTTGAATTCTTAAAATTATTCTCACGTATTTCTAACGGCAAGTTAAAAGTCGTGCACTTTAATATTATCGTGCAATAATTGTAATTAATAATTACTTATATTTTTTCTAATTCCATGCAATTTAACTATACAAAGAAATCAAAGATGTATACATCAAATTTTTATAATTAGTCATCTTGAGGCAATTAAAGATGGAGGAATTCAGTGACAGTCTATAAATATCAACACTTATTAATAAATCTTCAAGGTTTTCAGCTTTCTCAGTTTTTTAAAGAAATATTTTTATATTCTAGAAAATATAGTAAAAGCCAGGATTTTCAAATGTTAATTTTTCATTTCTTTTTATTCTAAATGTTTAAAGTGTCTCCTTCTACAGCAAAATACAAGGTGTGTTCAAAAAAGTATTTAGATTAAGGCTGTATTTACCAAGATATAAATGATCAATGAATGAAACATTTGTTTTCTTCAAAATAGTTCTTGTTTGTCTCACTTGGGTGGTTTATATAATGAGAGGTAAGTGGCCTTACAACTGCTGTTTTTAGGGTGCTGCTTCCAGGATTTGTTCAAAGTAGCACGTATAATCTAGATTTTTTTCTGTTTCACTAGTCAAAGTGGTGCAGTCAAAGGTAGTACTGACATGACTACAGCTTGAAAAAAATTCTGTTTTCTTTTATAATATAAGTATATTCTAGTGAAAATGTTACATAATAATGATAGTTTGTCTAGTATTTATCTATTAAAGATGGAGGAATGCAGTGACATTCTATAAATATGAACACTTATTAATACATCTTCAAGGTTTTCTGATTTCTCAGATTTTAAAAGAAATATTTTTATATCTTATTATAATTGGAGATTTCGTGTCGATCTGTCTGTAACCAAAATTACGCCACTGCTTACGTCACAGTTCCCTCAGGAATTGCGTGTTTATCAATGAGTATTTGATCATAGTCAAAATCATTAATACATAGAATACATCTTATTTATTAACAACGTCCCTATGAAAATCTGAGTTATATTTGCATCAAAACAACCCATGTTATGGTATTTGCCTCTAATCCCTTATGAGGGCGTGACACAAGGACATGTTTATGTGGGCCCACCCACAAGCCGAACCTCATGGGTGGTAGACACAAAAAATGCGTCGATCCCGTCGGCATTCCCCCTAAAGAGGGGCGCCTCAGGCGCTGGACAATGAACCCAGCCCTGCCCCTTTAAATCGAGGGGCAGGTGTTGCCTGGGGGGACAGACCCCTGGGATCGACGCAGTTAATTTACATTAACAGACACAGGCCCCAAAAGGCCCGTGGTATTAGGGTATTTGCCTCTCATCCCACTTATGGGGGCGTGACACAAGGACATTTTTATGTGGACCCACCCATAAGCCGAAGCTCATGGGTGGTAGACACAAATCATGCGTCGATCCCGTCGGCATTCCCCCTCGAGGGGGCACCCCAAGCGCTGGGCAATAAACCCAGCCCCGCCTCTTTAAATCGAGGGAGCAGGTGTTGCCTGGGGGGATAGCCCCCTGGGATCGACGCTGTTAATTTACATTAACAGACACAGGCCCCAAAAGGCCCATGGTATTAGTGCGTTTAAAAGCCATCAATGTGCCTTATATATAACTAAGAAATAAAGTTTATGTGGGGTGGTAAATTTACATACTGGTTTTAACAAAACCGGGTTTAATGAATAATTACTCGGCGTTATTGGTCTCTTATATTACTGTTTTATGCTCCAACGAATTACCATCAATCCTGTGAATGATTTTTACATAGAAACCAAATAAAATATAATAAAGAAAGTGTAATATTTTTTATGCGTTTTTATTTAACTTCGTTACTCCTAATCTAATCTAAATCATTAAACTATAATTTAAATACTTACACCCGGCCATTCTTGCTAATTCTATAAAATATAGTAAAAGCCAGGATTTTCAAATGTTCATTTTCAATATATTTTTATTTTAAATGCTTAAAGTGTCTTCCTTCTACTGTAAGATACAAGTCGTGTTCGAAAATATCAAGACTTAAACTGTATTTACCAAGATAGAAATGATCAATGAATGAAACATTAGTTTAGTGACAGGAGGGTAAGTGGCCGTACAGCTGCTGTTTTTTTAGGGTGCTACTTCCAGGATATGTTCAAACTAGCACGTATGATCTAGATTTGTTTCCGTTTCACTATTCAAAGTGGTGCAACCATAGAGTAGTACTGACATGATTACAGCTTAGAAGAATTCACGTTTTATTTTTTTCAGAGAGATCAGACTTCTATACGCTCTATATTTTCCAAATGTTAATAATCATTTCTTTTTATTTTAAATGTTTAAATTGTCCCCATCTTACAGCAAAATAGATGTTCAAAACAATATTCAGACTTAGGCTGTATTTACCAAGATGGAAATGAACAATGAATGAAACATTCTTTTTCTTCAAAATAGTTTTTTTTATCTCACTTGGAATTGGATGGTTTATGTGATGGGAGGTAAGTGGCCGTACAGCTGCAGTTTATTGAGTGCTACTTCGAGGATTTGTTCAAAGTATTATGTTGGATCTAGCTTTATATCCAATCATTTCATTAGAGTTCAAATTGTGCCTCCATTGAGTAATATTGACTTGGCTACAGCTTGGAAGAATTCCCGCTTTATTTTACCAGAGAGCTTTGACTTCCATAAGGAAATATATATATATATAATATATATATATATATATATATATATATATATAATATATATATATACATAAGTTTCACTGACAGCATTTTAATAGGAGTGGGCTATAATTTATAATTTAGCCATTCCTTCATTAACTCAAAAATACCAAATCCCGTTTTAATGTTTTTAAAACTGGTTTGGAAGGATTTTAAAACACAGTAAAAAGTGAGTGGTATTTTTCATTTAACCACGTGTCTGATTGTTTCCTCTTTCCTGGTGGGAACTCATAGTCATCTTTTTTATCTCGTTTGCGTCTTTAACTACGAAAACTTTCTGTAAGACACTAAAGTGTCACACCTATCACCATATTTCAATTAGAGACTTAGAACGACTCCAACCCACATGAAAAAACAAAGCAAACAAACACTCTACGTCTGAAGTATTGCAGGTCACTCGTGTTGTTTGATGGGCGCCGTAGATAACACGTTTTTGCTATTGCAAACTGTTCGCCCCCCCCCTCCATCATGCATGTATACCGGACAAACTGAAGAAAAACGTAACAAAATTATTTCCTTAAGTCATGAAAAAACAAATCAGCAATAAAAAGAAACATAATCAACTCACAATTTACACACAAGGAAAGGTTATTTTTCTTTCAAATGTCCTGTCTTGCAGTTCGTTTTATGCAAATCATGCATTTCTTTTTTTCAAATGTTCACTAAAAAGAGTTCAACTCAGTTCTTTAGTCTTTGTTTTAGAAGTTGTCGGCTAAAAAATATTCACAAACTCTGTTCGTCTGACATTTTTTCTTTCTTTTTATCTTTGTCTTTCCTTCTTTCTTCCCTTCTTTCTCTTTTTTTTTTTCTTTCTTTCTTTCGTAATTGTAAGTCTGTTCGTCTGACATTTTACTTTTTCTTTTGTCTTTCCTTCTTTCTTAACTTCTTTCTCTTTTTCCATCTTTCTTTCTTTCTTTCTTTCTTTCTTTCTTTCTATTGTAATCGTAAGTCTGTTCGTCTGACATTTTACTTTTTCTTTTGTCTTTCCTTCTTTCTTACCTTTTTTTCTCTTTTTCCATCTTCCCCTCTTTCTTCTTTCTTTCTTTCTTTCTTTCTTTCTTTCTTTCTTTCTTTCTATTGTAATCATAAGTCTGTTTCGTCTGATATTTTACTTTTTCTTTTTCTTTTGTCTTTCCTTCTTTCTTTCCTTCTTTCTCTTTTTCCATTTTTCTTTCTTTCTTTCTTTCTTTCTTTCTTTCTTCTTTCTTTCTTTCGTAATCTTTGGGTGTGTTTGTTCTCTTATTCGATTGACCGAATATTTGTTCGTCTGTATTTTTCTTTTTCTCTCCCTCATCACCAGTCAACTTTTCAATTCGAATTTCTGCACCGTGTCCATGTTTGTATTGGCAATCTTTTCAAACTAATGCTGCTTCGTATATTTGCAAAATGCCTCCTGCTTATAGAGCCAAAAGAAAGACTACTACTTTATCGGTGTCAACATTTTTTTAGATACAACAAATCCTCTATCATCTATCTATCTATCTATCTATCTATCTATAAATTGAGGTTTGTGTGTATGTATGTATGACTGTAGATCTGGAGTAAGCTAAGAAAATAAAACAAAGACAAATTAAATATATATACACATTCACCATCACCAGATTTTACTTTTTGAGCAAAAGTAATGAGGATTTTCAGAGTGTCCAGATCAACGCAAGGCTTTTTTATGTGGGGATTTGAATGAGACATCCTGCGAGGATCAAACTCGCGATTCAATAATAAAGATCCGCGCGACTACCTTTTTAACCCCCTCCTCCACCTAGGCGAGTCTGGGTAGCCGCTTCTAGTTGAATATATTTCTAGGATTGTAATTCAACAAGTGAATCGAATTTCAGAATTTAATGACCCATAAGTGTAGCGTTGCCGAGTTCGATATAAAAAGAGTGATGACATAATAATAGTAATAATAATGATACTTATCTTCTATTCTCTTGGCTGGGATCTGGTTATTGTCTGCTGTTCTGGACCGGAATTGCTGGTAGCTCTCAATCGGTTGTTAGGCTGTCATTTCCGACTGTTCTTCGAGTCTAGAAATATCTGGTCCTTTGCTGTTGATGGTTTTCAATAACAGACACAAGTCTAGTATTATCTGCATTATTCGGACTATTGTCCCCATCTTCATTGTTATTTGTACAACGTTTCGGCCGATATGCCACCCGGCCTTCTTCAAGAAATACCTGAAGAAGGCCGGAGGGCATATCGGCCGAAACGTTGTACAAATAATAATGAAGATGGGGACAATAGTCCGAATAATGCAGATGATACTAATCTTCAAGCCTCACCTCAAACATTCAGAGAAATAGACACAAGACGTTCTTCTTTTTCTGAGCCCATTTATTTTATTCCCAAGTCAAAATACCTTGGAAAACAGACACTTATATTACGTCTGTTCTCTTCAACAGTTCAGTTCAGACTGATCTCTTATCACATCCCTTCCGCTCTTCGCCACTTGGCATCTGTCGACCAATTAGAGATTGATAGGTAGCCTTTATTAGGTTATTCCAACAATCCTAGTTATTTTACCACTCGAAACTTAGATTTTGTGGTTTTTCCACCTTACTACGTAAAGAGATCATATACCATTAAACAAATGTACCAAACCAAACTAAATATCCGAGAATCGTTCCGAAAGTAGTGCCTCCTATCTTATGTTCGTCCACATCAGAAGGAGATATTGGTGCCATGGCAACTAGATTGTTCTTGGTTTGTCAATAAGATATTTTACTCCTGGGCGCACAATAAATTTGAGTAATTAAAGAAATGAAAAATATATTCTCGGAATACATTTTTGCTTCTTTTTCCCTTGTGCAGCTGATTTGCGACTTGTACGGTTTCGAACCCCGCCCCCAAACATGCTTCTAACTAATCTTTACTTAATAAAAACACACCGTGGGGTTGAGTTGTTTAGCAGACGACCTGGCCTGGTCACGACGGATACTTCCATACACGAACAAGACTAAAAAGTCATTGTTTTCATACGAATGTTGCAAAGATTACCAAAATACATTTGTAATATATAGCCTTGGCCGGTAGTGAACCTCACCGATGAAATTGATAGGTACATCCGGTCGTAGATAAAATCAACAAGGTGTCTTCTTGAAAACAAGTGATGCGTGGTCGTAAGCCATGACCATTTATAGTTATATTGAATCAAGTATTCCTATTTCAACGCCTTTTCAACCCATCTAGGATCATTTTATACTTTGAGGTTAGGGAATCGCGATCATTGTACGTTCATTTTTTGTGTAGTTTTGTCTTAAGTTTTTGTTGTTTTGCGCACGTTCCTGTCGAATATGAGTAATTTTTAAACATATCTATTTGACCCATAGATGGGAGCTTAATAAGTACTACCACTCCGGGTCAGAGTGGACCTGAGAGTAATGTCATTGAATTGGTAACTTCAAACTGTAGATAGAACTGGATTCTGATTATTCGTAACCGGGAGCCATCACGGAACTTTGATTACGACAAGAAGGTTCCCGAGTTCGAGAAAGCTCCCGAGTCCGACAAGAAATACCAGAAGAAGGCCGGAGGGTATATCGGCCAAAACGTTGTACAGATAGCAATAAATATGGGGACAATAGTCCGAATAATTCAAATAATACTGATAATACTAATAATTCAGTAAAATAGAACTGGAGTCTCACCATCAGATGCCTTTTAGTGTAATATCAAGGATATCAATTCATTGGGGATCTTAAATCTCTGCAGAGAGACGTAAAGTCAACATATTCAAAGTTTCATTTCTATTGCTGCAGTCTTACCACGATATAACCTTTAAACTTTAAATTCGAATTCAACGCTCGGCCAAATGACCATTCCATCTGCTCAGAAATCAAAGACATTCTGAAGAAAATCCAACTTACCTTTGACTTTGTTGAAACAATCTCAGGTGTAAGAAACAGAATACTTACCTGTAAAAAAAATAAAAGCAATTATTAACAACAACAGAAAAACAGAAACCAATAAAATTTTAAACAATAAAAAATAAATAAATTAATACATCAAGTCATTTTTCTCTTATATAAAGATATAAAAATAATTATATTCAAAAAGAATATAAGTATATAAAAATAATAAAAATAATATTTTTTAAATTTGCAAAAATAGGAGAATAATAAAAATAATATTTATAAAAATATAAAAATAATAAAGATAAAAATATTATAGGATGAGTTTTCTTCAAGCCGTATTCTTACTGGAGCTAAATTTCTTTGTTGAACTCTAAATCACAATCACTTTTCTAAAGACGACCATTCTGGTCGATGCCTCGTACCAAACTACTTGAGAGTCGAATGAACTTTTTCCCGTTTTCTGTCTTCTTCACATCACGTGGCAATCCAGTAATCAATCACATCCTTCCCTGGTGGAGAGAGGGAAATACGTGTCTCTTTTTGTTTAGTTCTCCGTATGGTGTGATATCACCCCATGACCCTGACCCATCAATCAGGGCCTCTGTTGTCTTCTTTTGGCTTCCTGTAATTCGAACGTCAACGATTTGTTCTTAGTGATACCCAGAAAACCATTTCATAACGTTATCAAGGTTTAATTTATTCAATTTATTTCTATATATAAAAACCCCAATAAACTATTACAGATGGAAAATAGACAGGGTATGACACTGAACTGCATATGATGGTGAGGCTCGCGTTCTAAAAATCTGGGAATTGTGAGAAGTATCGCTTCATTGTAATTACTCCCAGGTACACTCTGACCCGTAGCTGTAGCACGAGTCTGAAGTCCCATGTATGGGTCAAATAGATATTTAAAATTATATTAGATAGGACCGATACTATATATATATAGTATAAATAATATATTATATATGTATTATATAAAGTCGACCGGGCGGCCTAACCTCGGTATCAGCCAGTCAGCGAGGGAGTCTATCCCTTTTCACTAGCGCTAGACCGAGGAATTTGTTTTTTAGCATCTGACGTGCGAGCGCCAAACATATACCACCAGCTCTCTTACTTTACCCCCACCCACACAGATCCCTGTGCTACTCATACGCTGAGTGGCGAGGACTGGTATCGAACTAGGAGCCTTGTGGTTTCTAGCCGAATGCTCTACCGACTGAGCTAACCCGGCCCATCTCTCTCTCTCTCTTCTCTCTCTCTCTCTCTCTCTATCTATCTATCTATCTATCTATATTGGGGCAGACTGGACTCTTTACCTTGGGTAGGTAGCCAGTTTAGGGAGAGGGAAAACTCTGAATTCAAAATTCCTGAGGTCAGTCGTTGATCGGGTGCCTATTAGT
>CM042137.1:122171126-122220268 GCA_023376005.1 Doryteuthis pealeii | reverse complement strand
TCGATAATAATAATGGAGTGAATGATTTGAATATCGGTGTTAACAAAACATGTTTAATAGACTAATTACTTGGTGTTATTGATTTTGACATATTGAAATTGTTTTTATTCTCAGATGTATTAAAATCAATCATATGTATGTTTATAATTAAAGAATTAAAAATAAAAGTAAGAAATAAGTGTATCTTTTGTTGTGTTTTATTTAATTCAGTAGTCCTTCTAATTTATAAAAAAAAAAAAAAAAAAAAAAAAAAAAAATAATTTTAATTATAATAAACTTAATTTCTTTGCCCGGAAGAGTATAATATGTTTGCTGTTTCATTTTAAAACTAATTATCTTTAATTCTCATAAATTCTTATTTAAACTTATTTATGAAATGTGTTTTATTTTCAAAGCAATAAGTAACAGTTTATTCCACTGTGCACCTTTGTTTTGTCAACAGAGCGTGGGTCTCTCATTAAAATTGAACCTCAATGCCTTATTTGATGAGAAGAGTCAATCGAGAATTAATCCAGTGTGGCTTTTTTATTAGTTGGGCATAGTACTACTGCGGCTGTTTTTTTTCAACAAATTTTTATTCAACAAAAAAATAACAATGGTGGTTTTGTTTAATTTGTTTCAATAAAAAACAAGCCTTCTTTCAGAATGCGATATCAAAAATCCTATACCATTCGTATATTATGGCCTACCTACTGGGTTATTTGTCATATTTATGCTCCTCCTAGTCTGGAAATTCAGTACAGTCATTCGCGATCTTAATGAAAAATTCTTGGAAATGAGGGAACAATAGCATTGAAAGAATGTTAATCCAGGAAGTTCAAAATTGAAGTGATACAAGTACAACTAATAAATCATAAAGTTTAAATAAAACACAAAATAATAATACAGCCGACAATTCAAATACTCACACCAGATAAGAATCAACACGGTCTGCACAAACAGTCCGCGTTCCAAAGCAGAGCGTGTAAATTTGAAAATAATGATAACATGTCTTACCATTAATTTCACTTGTACGTACATGTAGAACAAAAGTGTCCCCAACATTAAATACGCAAGAAATAGTATGGCAGCCGGACGACCTAAGTTTTAAGTTTAATGTAATGACATATTAAATTAGAAAGATTAACGAAATGATAAGAACGCAATAAAAAAAGATTCTTATTTTAAATTATATTATAGATTGATTTCCTGATAGTGAGATAATTCATGATTTCTATTTAAGATCATTCAAGGATTTTCTATAATGAAATCAATTCATAGGATTAATTTAATATGGTGTAGAATAAACATATAAGAGAGGTCAATAAGCTCAAGGAGGTTATTTGTAGAGCCGGTTTTGTTTGCAGAACGGGATAACCACGCCAGTGATATTAGGGTACCTTATTTCTTTAATTTTTCTATCATCTTAATAGACACATCTGCCGGTTTTAAAGGCACTAATAATAAGGGCCTCTCCGGCCTAATGGGTCCGGTGGCTTCGGCCACTGGAGGATATTAGTGAAAATCCACGGCGTGATCCAGGGGCTATCCCTACAAGCAACACCTGCATCTGTAAGGGGCAGGGATGGATTTAATTGGCCAGTGCCGTGAACGGCCCATTGCGGGGAATGCCGACGGATTTTTTGCATTGCCATCACGCATGAGCTGGTTTGTTGGGTGGTGCCTACATAAATAGGTCCTTGTTCCATCCGCTTACGTGGGATGCGTAGGTAAATATTCTAATAATATAGGCTGTTTTAAGTTTAATCATTTTTTTCTTTTTTTTTCTATCTTTTTTTAGCAAACTCAGATTTTCATAGTGACATCAATTAATAAATAAGCATGTAATATTAGTAACATTAATAAAATGATTTTGACTTGGGAGTATTGTGCGTAACAGTTGGAGGTAGTTCGGTTACAGACAGAAAGACACCGAAGCTTCATTATAATAAGATATATTCGGCGTGCGGCCTACATATTAATTTAGCGCAGCTTTTGTTTATTTAGGCAGGAGAAGAAGGTCTCAACGTTTGATATGTTTACTTAAAAGGCTATTACAAATAGTTAAATAAGTATAAAGAAGTATAATGATCTTGATTTAAACCCTCTCTCGCTTTATATTTCTTTCTTTCCTTCTTTTCATCTTTCAATTATGTTTCTTAAAAAAGATTAGCTTTTCGCTTCACGTGCTCACACCTCTTTCTAATCTTCCCACTTCTTTCTTTCTCTCTTTCTTTATTATCATAAATTTTTCTATGCAGCATATCATTTTTATTTCCCTTTCCTTATGATAAAAACGGAATGGTCCATTATTTAAGAACAGAGGCGACGACACCCATGAGAAATATCAATTCGGCAGATCAGCAACACCAGATAATCAGGATTTACAATTTTCATTTCATTTTGGATGATTTGTAATGGTCTCATTAAACAAGAGGGATTTGAGCAAGTGATAACGGTCTTGAAATTTAAGGGACAGTATTGAGATGTTGATGGGATTTGCTTAAAGACATTCCACTTAGAGAAGCCCATAAATATAAGGGTCGGTTTTAGCTCAGTCGGTAGAATGAATGCTAAGGATCCAGAAGTTCCGGTTCGATACCAGCCCTCGCCAAAACTCAGTGTATTGAGTAGCACAGGGATGTGCGGTAAAGGTGAGGAGCTGATGGTAGGTGTAGCGCTCCACATCAGACGCCAAAACAATCTCTTTGGTCTAGCGCTAGGGATAAGGAGATAGACTCCCTCGCTGTCTGGCTGATTCCGACTTAGGCCCGCCCCAAAGACTTGATATCTATACAGAAAGTTATTCATTTGAGCTGAAACATGCATCGTAATCATGCTCCCTCTGTTTATTTTAGTTACCTTAAAATAAGTAGAAAAAAAATGGCGTTCAGAAGGTCCGCCTATAAGAAACACGCGATTATTCTCATTTGCGACACGACACAATAGAAACCAACCAAGTCTTTTGACGCTAACCCAGACGCAGGTAACTTTATTATTTTCTTTTCTTTATTTTTTTAAATCTTAAATACAATCGTGTCGTCCATGGATAATATACTTCTCGCCATCTAAAGCCCCTCGGCAAAAATGGCGAGTTTATTTTTAGAATTTCTGATTGAATAACAACTTGATTAACATTTCCGAACACTCAATTTGATGTGACTAGAGGCCGTGAACTGCTATTAATGATAAACCTTAATTAGTTAACCTAGAGACAATCATGAATCACTGGCTTTTTCCAGGCCCCACCAGCAACAGGTTTTGAGAATTTATAATTAGGGCCTGAAAAGATGTCACGGCATTGCAAAGGGTCAAGTAGTGCTGAAATACAGGGATTTTAGAAGATATATTAAACTTTTAAGGAATTAGTAATATGTTCAATGACTTATTCATTTATTTATTTTAACGATATGTAAACTCGTTTACATATTTACCAACACTATATTAACTTGTTCGTTTGTGTTTGGATAAATGACTGGAGTTTATACTATATATTATATATATAGATGTGTGTGTGTGTGTGTGGTGTGTGTGTGTGTGTGTGTGTGTTTAGGAAGGTTGATTTAGAAGGTATCACAATGCAATTTGGAATAAATAAAAAATAATAATACGATCAACAATGGTGTTGTGTGTTTGACCTGTATTTTTATTATTTTCTTGATTTTCGAGATAATACCTCTTTTATCAAAATAATTGGAACTGAAGCAGTCCAGCTATGGCATTTCTTTCCCAAATTTTTTTTTTTTTTGAAAAATGATCTATTTTTTAAAAATAAATGTATTCTCATGTGAGCGTGAATGCGTTTATTTTGTTTTAGCGTGTGTGTATGTTGTAATCGCGCGTGACATTGAAAATGCCTGTTGGTTGTGACGTTAAGATGTTATCCTAGTGCGGGATTTTGTAATAATGTTTCGTGTTGGATGTAAAATCAATTTAATCATATATATTATATAATAATATATATATAATATATATATATATATTATTAGGAACACTACGTCGATTTTCGACGCATGATGAGTTTCATACAATAACACCCACATAGTGATTTGTTTTATAGGTGTGGAAGGCTTGTGTTGGACCATCCGCACTTTTTGGCAGAGTCGATAGGAAAGAATTGTACACAAAATGCCACACACCCAATCAACGACTGACCTCATGAATTTTGAATTCAGAGTTTTCCCTCTCCTAGACTGGCTACCTACCCAAGGTTAAGAGTCCAGTCTGCCCCAATATATAAATTATATATATAGATAGATAGATAGAATAGAAGAGAGAGAGAGAGGAGAGGAAAGATGGGCCGGGTTAAAGCTCAGTCGGTAGAGGCATTCGGCTAGAAACCAGAAGGTTCCTAGTTCGATTACCAGGTCTCGCCAACTCAGCGTATGAGTAGCACAGGGATCTGTGCGGTAAAGTAAGGAGCTGTTGGTATGTGTGGCGCTCCACGTCAGATGCTAAAACAAATTTCCTTGTCTAGCGCTATTGAAAAGGGGATAGACTCCCTCGCTGACTGGCTGATACCGAGGTTAGGGCGCCCCGTCGACTTTTTACTTTATATATATATATATATATTATATATATATATATATATATATATATATAAATAATGCGGTCCTAATCTAATATAATTTTTAAATATATCTTATTTGACCCATACATGGGACTCAGACTCGTGCTACAGCTACGGGTCAGAGTGTACCTGGGAGTAATTACAATGAAGGCGATACTTCTCACACAATTCCTAGATTTTAGAACGCGAGCCTCACCATCAAATATGCAGTTCAGTGTCATACCCTGTCTAATTTTCCATCTGTAATAGTTTATTGGGGTTTTATATATAGAAATAAAATTGAATAAATTAAACCTTGATAACGTTATGAAATGGTTTTCTGGATCACTAAGAACAAATCGTTGACGTTCGAATTACAGGAAGCCAAAGAAGACAACAGAGGCCCTGATTGATGGGTCAGGGTCATGGGGTGATATCACACTACGAGAACTAAAACAAAAAGGAGACACGTATTTCCTTCTTCCACCAGGGAAAGGATGTGATTGATTACTGGATTGCCACCGTGATGTGAAGAAGACAGAACAAACGGGAAAGTTCATTTCGACTCTCAAGTAGTTTGGTACGAACGGCATCGATCCAAATGGTCGTCTTTAGAAAAGTGATTGTGATTTAGAGTTCAAACAAAGAAATTTAGCTCCAGTAAGAAATACGGCTTGAAGAAAACTCACCTATAATATTTTTTTATCTTTATTATTTTTATATTTTATAATATTAATTTTTATTATTCTCCTATTTTTGCAAATTTAAAAATATAATTTTTATATTTTTATTACTTATATTCTTTTTGAATATAATTTTTTTATATCTTTATATAAGAGAAAAAATGACTGATGTATTAATTTTATTTATTTTTTATTGTTTAAAATTTATTGGTTTCTGTTTTTCTGTTGTTTGTTGTAATAATTGCTTTTATTTTTTTTACAGGTAAGTATTCTGTTTCTTACACCTGAAGATTGTTTCAACAAAGTCAAGGTAAGTTGGATTTTCTTCAGAATGTCTTTAGATTTCTGAGCGAGTGGAATGGTCATTTGGACGAGCGTTGAATTCGAATTTAAAGTTTAAAGGTTATATCGTGGTAAAGACTGCAGCAATAGAAATGAAACTTTGAATATGTTGACTTTACGTCCTGCAGAGAAGTTTAAGATCCCCAATGAATTGATATCCTTGATATTACACTAAAAGGCATCTGATGGTGAGACTCCAGTTTCTATTTTACTGATTTTTTAGTATTATTTGAAATTATTCGGACTATTGTCCCCATATTTATTGCTATCTGTACAACGTTTTGGCTGCGTTCGCTCCGGCCTTCTTCAGGTATTTCTTGTCGGACTCGGGAGCTTTCTCGAACTCGGGACCCTTCTTGTAGTAATCAAAGTTCCGTGATGGCTCCCGGTTTCGAATAATCAGAAATCCAGTTGTGTCTACAGTTTGAAGTTCCAATTCAATGACATTACTCCTCAGGTCCACTCTGACCCGGAGTGGTAGTACTTATTAAGCTCCCATCTATGGGTCAAATAGATATGTTTAAAAATATACTCATATTCGAAACAGGAACGTTCGCAAACAAAACAAAAAAACTTAAGACAAAAACTACAACAAAAAATGAAACGTAACAATGATCGCGATTCCTAACCTCAAAGTATAAAATGATCCTAGATGGGTTGAAATGGCCGTTGAAATAGAAATACTTGATTCATATAACTGTAAATGGACATAGGCCTTACACCACGAATCACTTGTTTTCAAGAGACACTTGTTGATTTATTAATATCTACGAGATGTACCATCATTTCATCCGTGAGGTTCACTACCGGCCAAGGCTATATATTACAAATGAATATTTTGGTAATCTATTGCAACATTCGCTATGAAAAACAATGACTTTTTTAGTCTTGTTCGTGTAAATTGAAGTATCTGTCGTGACCAGCCAAATCTCGTCTGCTAAACAACTCAACCCCACGGTGTTTTTTACTACTATTGAGGTTAGGGAATCGCGATCATTGTACGTTCATTTTTTAGTGTAGTTTTGTCTAAGTTTTTGTTGTTTTGCGAACGTTCCTGTCGAATATGAGTAATTTTAAACATATCTATTTGACCCATAGATGGGAGCTTAATAAGTACTACCACTCCGGGTCAGAGTGGACCTGAGAGTAATGTCATTGAATTGGTAACTTCAAACTGTAGACACAACTGGATTCTGATTATTCGAAACCGGGAGCCATCACGGAACTTTGATTACGACAAGAAGGTTCCCGAGTTCGAGAAAGCTCCCGAGTCCGACAAGAAATACCTGAAGAAGGCCGGAGCGAACGTCAGCCAAAACGTTGTACAGATAGCAATAAATATGGGGACAATAGTCCGAATAATTCAAATAATACTAAAAATTCAGTAAAATAGAACTGGAGTCTCACCATCAGATGCCTTTTAGTGTAATATCAAGGATATCAATTCATTGGGGATCTTAACTCTCTGCAGGACGTAAAGTCAACATATTCAAAGTTTCATTTCTATTGCTGCAGTCTTACCACGAATATAACCTTTAAACTTTAAATTCGAATTCAACGCTCGGCCAAATGACCATTCCATCTGCTCAGAAATCAAAGACATTCTGAAGAAAATCCAACTTACCTTTGACTTTGTTGAAACAATCTCAGGTGTAAGAAACAGAATAACTTTACCTGTAAAAAACATAAAAGCAATATATATTAACAACAACAACAAAAAAGAAACCAATAAAATTTTTAAACAATAAAAAATAAATAAATTAATACATCAAGTCATTTTCTCTTATATAAAGATATAAAAATAATTATATTCAAAAGAATATAAGTATATAAAAATAATAAAAATAATATTTTTTAAATTTGCAAAAATAGGAGAATAATAAAAATAATATTTATAAAAATATAAAAATAATAAAGATAAAAAAATATTATAGGATGAGTTTTCTTCAAGCCGTATTCTTACTGGAGCTAAATTTCTTTGTTGAACTCTAAATCACAATCACTTTTCTAAAGACGACCATTCTGATCGATGCCTCGTACCAAACTACTTGAGAGTCGAATGAACTTTTCCCGTTTGTTCTGTCTTCTTCACATCACGTGGCAATCCAGTAATCAATCACATCCTTTCCCTGGTGGAGAGAGGAAATACGTGTCTCTTTTTGTTTAGTTCTCGTAGTGTGATATCACCCCATGACCCTGACCCATCAATCAGGGCCTCTGTTGTCTTCTTTGGCTTCCTGTAATTCGAACGTCAACGATTTGTTCTTAGTGATACCCAGAAAACCATTTCATAACGTTATCAAGGTTTAATTTATTCAATTTATTTCTATATATAAAAACCCCAATAAACTATTACAGATGGAAAATAGACAGGGTATGACACTGAACTGCATATGATGGTGAGGCTCGCGTTCTAAAAATCTGGGAATTGTGAGAAGTATCGCTTCATTGTAATTACTCCCAGGTACACTCTGACCCGTAGCTGTAGCACGAGTCTGAGTCCCATGTATGGGTCAAATAGATATATTTAAAAATTATATTAGATAGGACCGATTATATATATATATATATATATATAATATATATTATATATATATATATAATATATAAAGTAAAGTCGACGGGGCGGCCTAACCTCGGTATCAGCCAGTCAGCGAGGGAGTCTATCCCCTTTTCAATAGCGCTAGACCAGGAATTTGTTTTTTTAGCATCTGACGTGGAGCGCCACACATACCACCAGCTCCTTACTTTACCGCACAGATCCCTGTGCTACTCATACGCTGAGTTGGCGAGGACCGGTATCGAACTAGGACCTTCTGGTTTCTAGCCGAATGCTCTACCGACTGAGCTAACCCGGCCCATCTTTCTCTCTCTCTCTCTCTCTCTCTCTATCTATCTATCTATCTATATATATATATATATATTGGGGCAGACTGGACTCTTTAACCTTGGGTAGGTAGCCAGTCTAGGAGAGGGAAAACTCTGAATTCAAAATTCATGAGGTCAGTCGTTGATTGGGTGTGTGGCATTTGTGTACCAATTCTTTCCTATCGACTCTGCCAAAAAGTGCGGATGGTCCAACACAAGCCTTCACCACTATAAACAAATCACTATGTGGGTGTTTATTGTATGAAACCTCATGCGTCGAAAATTGACGAGAGTCCATAATATATATATATATTATATATATATATATATATATATATATATGATTAAATTGATTTTACATCCAACACGAAACATTATACAAAATCCCGCACTAGGATACAATCTTAACGTCACAACCAACAGGCATTTTCAATGTCACGCGCATTACAACATACACACACGTACAAACAAAAATAAACGCATTCACGCTCACATGAGAATACATTTATTTAAAAAATAAGATCATTTTCAAAAAAAAATTCATTTGGGAAGAAATGCCATAGCTGGACTGTTTCAGTTCAATTCTTTTGATAAAGAGGTATTACCTCGAAAATTCAAGAAATAATAAAAAATACAGGTCAACACACAACACCATTGTTACCGTATTATTATTTTTTATTTATTCCAAACTGCATTGTGATAGCCTTCTAAATCAACCTCCTAACACACACACACACACACACACACACACACACACACACACATATATATATATATATATATATATAAACTCCAGTCATTATCCAAACACAAACGAACAAGTTAATATAGGTGTTGGTAAATATGTAAACGAGTTTACATATCGTTAAAATAAATAAATGAATAAGTCATTGAACATATACTAACCCTTAAAAGTTTAATATCTTCTAAAATCCCTGTATTTCAGCACTACTTGACCCTGCAATGCCGTGACATCTTTTCAGGCCCTAATTATAAAATCTCAATAACCTGTTGCTGGTGGGGCCTGGAAAAGCCAGTGATTCATGATTGTCTAGTTAACTAATTAAGGTTTATCATTAATTAGCAGTTCACGGCCTCTAGTCACATCAAATTGAGTGTTCGGAAATGTTTAATCAAGTTGTATTCAATCAGAAATTCTAAAAATAAACTCGCCATTTTTGCCGAGGGCTTTAGATGGCGAGAAGTATATTATCCATGGACGACACGATTGTATTTAAGATTTAAAAAAATAAAGAAAAAGAAAATAATAAAGTTACCTGGCGTCTGGGTAGGCGTCAAAAGACTTGGTTGGTTTCTATTGTGTCGTGTCGCAAATGAGAATAATCGCGTGTTTCTTATAGGGGACCTTCTGAACGCATTTTCTTTCTACTTATTTTAAGGTAACTAAAATAAACAGAGGGAGCATGATAACGATGCATGTTTTCAGCTCCAAAGTAATAACTTTCAGTATAGATATCAAGTCTTTGGGGTGGCCTAAGTCGGAATCAGCCAGACAGCGAGGGAGTCTATCTCCTTATCCCTAGCGTTAGACCAAGGAGATTGTTTTGGCGTCTGATGTGGAGCGCTACACCTACCATCAGCTCCTCACTTTACCGCACATCCCTGTGCTACTCATACACTGAGTTGGCGAGGGCTGGTATCGAATCCGGAACCTTCTGGATCCTAGTCAGTCATTCTACCGACTGAGCTAAACCGACCCTTATATTTATGGGCTTCTCTAGTGGAATATCTTTTTAAGCAAACCCATCAACATCTCAATACTGTGTTCCTTAAATTTAAGACCGTTATCACCTTGCAAATCCCTCTTGTTTAAAATGAGACCATACAAATCATCCAAATGAAATGAAAATTGTAAATCCTGATTATCTGGTGTTGCTGATCTGCCGAATTGATATTTCTCATGGGTGTCGTCGCCTCTGTTAAATAATGCACCATTCCGTTTTTATCATAAGGAAAGGGAATAAAAATGATATGCTGCATAGAAAAATATGATAATAAAGAAAGAGAGAAAGAAAGAGTAGGGGAAGATAGAAAGAGGTGGTGAGCACGTGGAAGCGATAAAGCTAATCTTTTTTAATCGAACATAATGAAAAGATGAAAAGAAGGAAAGAAAGAAAAAAGCGAGAGAGGTTTAAATCAAGATCATTATACTTTTTACTTATTTAACTATTTGTAATAGCTCTTAAGTAAACATATCAAACGTTGAGACCCTTCTCTCTCCTAATAAACAAAGCTCGCTAAATAATATGTAGGCACGCTAATATATCTTATATAATGAAGCTTCGGTGTCTTTCTGTCTGTAACCGAAACTACCTCACTGCTTACGTCACAATACTCCCAAGTCAAAATCATTATTATTAATGTATAGAATACATGTTATTTATTAATGATGTCACTATGAAAATCTGAGTTTGCTTAAAAAAAGAAAAAAAAAAAAAAATGATTAAACTAAAACAGCCTATATTATTAGAATATTTACCTCGCATCCCACGTAAGCGGGATGGAAACAAGGACCTATTTATGTAGGACCACCAACAAACCGAAGCTCATGGGATGGCAGATGCAAAAAATCCCGTCGGCATTCCCCCGCAATGTGGCCGTTTCAGGCACTGGCCAATAAATCCATCCCTGCCCCTTTAACAGATGGCAGGTGTTGCTTGAGGGATAGCCCCCTGGGATCACGCCGTTGATTTTCACTAATAGTCCAGTGGCCGAAGCCACCGGACCCATAGGCCCCGGAGAGCCCGTATTATTAGTGCCTTTAAAAACCGGCAATGTGTCTTATTAAGAATGATAGAAAATTAAGAAATAAAGGTTTACCTAATATATGGCGTGGTTAATATACATAAAGGTTTGAACAAAACCGGGTTTAATAAATAAATACTTGATGCTATTGACCTCTATTATTATTGTTTTATTCTACAACATATTAAAATTAATCCTATGAATGATTTCATATAGAAATCCTATGAATGATCTTATATAGAAATCCTATGAATGATCTCATATAGAAATCAATTAGAATATAATTAAAATAAGTAATCTTTTTTATATGCGTTCTTATTCAATTTCGTTAATCTTTCTAATTTAATATGTCATTACATTAAAACTTAAATACTTAGGTCCGTCCGGTGCATACTATTTCTTGCGTATTTAATGTTGGGGACTTTTTGTCTACATGTACGTACTAAGTGAAATAATGATAGACAATGTTATCATTTTATTTTCAAATTGTACACGTCTGCTTGAACGTGTGACTGTTGTGCAGACCGTTGTTGATTTCTATCTGGTGTGAGTATTTGAATTGTGGTGTTATTATTTATTTTGTGTTTTTATTTAAACTTTATTGATTTATTAGTTGTACTTGTATCACTCAATTTGAACTTCCTGAAACATCTTTCAATTGCTGATTGTTCCCTCACCAAGAATTTCATTAAGATCGCGAAATGACTGTACTGAATTCCAGACTAGGAGAGCATAATATGACAAATATACCCCAGTAGGAGAGCATAATATGACGAATGTGTATAGGATTTTTGATACGCATTCTGAAAAGAGAGGCTTGTTTTTATGAAACAAATTAAACAAACCACCAATTGTTATTGTTTTTGTTGAATAAAATTTGTTGAAAAAAACAGCCGCAGTAACTATGCCCAACTTAATAAAAAGCCACACTGGATAATTTCGTCGATTTGACTCCTCATCAAGTAAGGCATGAGGTCAATTTTAATGAGACCCACGCTCGTTGACAAAACAAAGGTGCACAGTGGAATAACTGTTATTATTGCTGAAAATAAACACATTTCTATTAAATAAGATTTAAATAAGGAATTTAGAGAATTAAAGATAATTAGTTTTTAAAATGAAACAGCAAACATATATACTCTCCGGGCAAAGAATTTAAGGTTTATTATAATTAAATATTATATTAAATTAGAAGGACTACTGAAATTAAATAAGAACACAACAAAGATTACACTTATTTTTACTTTATTTTAATTGCTTTTAATATAAAATCATACATATGATTGATTTTAATACATCTGAGAATAAAACAATAATATTAGAAATCAATAACACCAAGTAATTATCTATTAAACATGGTTTTGTTAACACCGATATTCAAATCATTCACTCCATTATTTATTATCGATATATAACACAAATTGCAGGATTTAAGCACATTAATAGCATGGGCAGTTTTGAGGCAAATCTATCATCAGACTTCAATAGCGATACCATTAATAGATAAGATGCTAATTAAGATTACATAGTGATTATTTAATAACCATTGAGAATATTACATGAACAAGAAATTATGATGTTGGTGGTGACATAGTTTCGGTGACGCACATAATCTCCATTATATTAAGATATTGTCGTAAACAGACCTTAGAAAGATTAGACGTAAAAAAAAATGTTAATCAGATTTAGATTAATTGATTAATGAGTGACTAATTGATTGAAAATAATTTTATTTCGAGACGGAAGCTTTTAAGAAATTTTCTAGATTGAATTAAAAAGCTAGGGAAAATCCGAAGACCATTCAGTTGGAAAAAAATGTCCGGATTATTTTTAGAAGACATCTTCCTAGCTTAGGAATTCTTATAGGACAGGGTTATAGGAACATGAAAGACAAACGGAAAGTTTAAGCACAAGGCAAATATTATATTCTTATATCACCTGTCTAAAATCTCCGACTGTTTTTTGAATCAGATGGAAAAACAAGTACTATTGTAGCGTAATTTTTAATGGTCTACGGAAAATTTGGGGATTTCTAGGAGAAAGAGAGGAAGAAGAAATAAGAACAAACAAAAGTTAAAATGTGGAAGAGTAAACACTAAGCGGGGTGCCAGTATTGTGACCGACGAATGACCCTGGAAATAGGTTTAAAAATAAAAACGGAAGTTCCGGGTTTTGACCGGAAACAGATGTGGCTTTTCCACCCGCGGGACGAGAAACGGAAGAATATACTACATCTATAATTATCCTTAAGAAGAATTTGCGCTATATATTGATAACTAGCAAAAGTACCCGGTCCATGACCGGTATGAAAATATTTTAGGAACACCAGAGGGTGAGGGAGAAAGGGAGAAGAAAGGATTAAGATAGAGGCTAAGAGTAATATAATTCAGCAATTTTCATATTAAATTCAAATATTGCTAAGAATTCGCGTATTACAATGTTCATTTATTTTAGAAATTGGTTTTGTTTATATTTAAAATATTATTTAAAAAAAATTAGCCTTAACTCGTGAGTGTTTTGAAACATAATTTTTTTTTCTAAAAACTCTTTTATACAAATAACAACAATCTAAATTCAGTTCTTAATTGCTTGTTTAGTTAAAGAAATAAAAATGAATCCGTTTAATTCATTTTCTTTTTTTATCCCTAAAATGTAACAATAAAAAGAAGCTAAATTCAAATGAAAATTATTCGTTTATTCTATAAATAGTTTATTTCTTTATAAAATGCTTTTGAATTGTACTAATTAAAAATTAATGCATTTTGTTCTGAGAAATAAGTTCTTATATGATAAAATTAAATACAACTCTTAATTGTCTGTTAAAATACAATGAAAAAATGTATTCATTTTTACAAAGAAACTAAGAATGAAAATGAGTGGAAAAATCGAGTATTCGTTTATTCTCTATGTTGTAAATACAATAAAAAGAAGCTAAGAAAGAAAAATTTGTCCTTACAATAAAATAAGCTAAAAATTAAAGATGTTTCTTTACAATAAAAAGAAGTGAAGAATTAAAAATATAAAATTTATTTTTTTTTGGTTTACATTTAAAATAGTATTTTTAAAAGGTACCTCTTTGTTTGAAACATTTTCCTCTTTTTTAGTTCTCTAAAAAATTAAGAATAAAAAAAAATCAATACTAAATTCCAAACAATAATTTGAAAAGACATTAAATCAACATTTTGCTATATGTAATCGGCGATATTTAAACAGAAGAAATCAAGAGTTGCACGTGCTTTTTGTACTTAATTATGAAGATCTATGTAGAGTTATCCAAATCAAAGGATTTTTAATTATTGATTTATTTCATTTTATCTGTAAAAATTGAAACCTACTTTTGTTACTATTCCTTATTGTCAAGTATATGCGCGATTTTAATGCTCAATGATATCTACTTGTTGAGTTATTATTTGACACGTACATAAAAACCAAGACGCGACTCATATATATATATATATATATATATATATATATATATATATATATATATATATGAAGAGAAAGAAAGAGATTAGGCAGAGTTTGTTCAAGAAAGATTATTATTATTATTATTATTTGAGTTTTCACATCAGTGTTAGCTGATGGTCTTTCACTGGAGTCTGAGTGACAGCAAGTCTCCTCAGGTCTCCAGGACTCTTCTGAGTATTCTGGCAGATTGCAGCAGTGCAGTGTTCTGAATGGTTTCAATCCTTCCTCTGATATCCAAACTTTCCAAACCCTTTTCTAATGCTTTTGGGACTGTTCCAAGTGCACCAACTACAATTGGTATAACTTTCACTTTCATATTCCATAACTTTTTCAGTTCTCTGGCAAGGTCGAGATATTTGTCAATTTTTTCATTTTCCTTTACTTCACCCTGTGATCCGCTGGCACTGCAAAATCCACCAGTTGACAAGTTCTTTCTTTTTTGTTAATCAACACTAGGTCTGGTCTTCTTGCTGGGATAAGGTGATCCGTTTAATTTCAAAGTCCCAGAGAATTTTGTGTGTTTCGTTCTCAAGAACAGATTCTGGTTTATGCATATACCATTTTGTTGTGTGGTCAAAATTTAATTTCTTGCATAATTCCCAGTGGATCACCTTCCCAACCCAGTCGTGTCTAGTTTTGTATTCTCGTTGTGCTAGTTTGCTACATTCGCAGAGTATATGGTTAACAGTCTCATCTCTATTACCGCAAAGTCTACATTTACTATTTTGTTGGGTCTTATCAATTTTCGCTTTGATGTAGTTTGTCCTTATGGCATTATTTTGTGCAGCAATTATAAGTGATTCTGTTTCTCTTTTGAGGTTTCCCTTTATTATTATTATTATTATTATTATTATTATTATTATTATTATTATTATCCACGAATATTTTCCAATTCTTTTGAACAGTAAAGTAATAAATTTCATAATATAATTATTTTCAGGACACTTACGAAACTGCAGGTTCTGTAAGCAACCTGGGTCCTTTGTTTATCAAAATGATTTGATACGTAAAACGGTGGTTCCTCGAGTTTAATTCCTCATTGAAATAAACTGAAATGCCACTATCCGATCCAGCCTCCACCCCATTATCCTAAAACATCTTATTTTTTCTTTAAGAAGAACAGCACTAGATTGTATACAAACATGATAAAATAGAATGTAATGAATCAGGTACTGTAATATGTTTTATTCTTTATTCTTTTTAATAGATAATATTTTTCTTTGTTGCAATAAATTTGGAAACTTGTATGTTTTAGTGAACTTATTAACATAAGCGTATCAAATTTCAGCTCTAAACACAAAGTAAAAAATCGACAGAATGATAGCTTGTAACTCTGAAAACACAGAAGTAGGGACACTTGTAAGTCAAGATACTAATGTATTTAACCGGCTAGACATTATTTGGGCAGGTTCTTGTCAGATTCCGACTAAATCTTTTATTCCTCTTTAGAAATAATAGAACAATATTAAAAAACATATAAAAAATAATCCCGTATAAAACTATAACAATATCAAAATTATATGAATGCAAACGTATGAAATAATATATTAACAAGATGTGAAAGAAATCATATAAAATAAAATAATATTAAAATCATATAAAATAAACATATACTACTGATATAAATATAACATCATATAAATAAACATGTACAAATAATATACAATATTACAATCATATAAAATATGTACACAATATACAATCATATAAAATAAACAGTACAAATGATATAAATATTACAATCATATAAAAAAACATGTACAAATGTATAATACAATATTACAATCATATAAAATAAACATGTACAAATATATAACAATGTACAAATAATATAACAATATTACAATCATATAAAATAAACATGTACAAATATATAACAATATACAATCATATAAATAACATGTACAAATAATATAACATATTACATATAAAATAAACATGTACAAATATATAACAATCATCATAAAATAAAACATGTACAAATGATATAACAATATTAAACTACACTAAACTCTACTACTTCCATTGGTCCTCTAGGGAAACTTTGTGGATGTAATTACCATGATTTGTCCCAGTTAAAATTTGAACTTATCAGCGGCCCTCAGGATAATTTTTCTTTCCCTGCAGAGGCAATGGATGATCTAAATGGTGACCAACGATTACTTCTTGAATATGCTGTAGACATTTCTCGAAGAAAAGGGAACCCTTCTTCTTGGAAGATTGGACCACTGAGTCAAGCAAGATGGCTAACTTTAGCCATCAGGTTAATGTGCTTATGGATCAGAAGTGCATATTCCCCAGAACTCTCAGATAAATTATACGAACATTGTCGAATTTGTCATTCAAGTGTATGCAGTTAGTTGGTTCAAAATAAAAAGGGGCAATAATGTCTATAACAACATGTATATCTTTAATATGATCTAGAGAGTAAAGCAACAATCAACTGAAAATCAGAAGGTTGCATTAAGAAATTTACAGCACAATGCTTTTGCTTTACTTCTGGAAAACATTTTGTTGTCAGTGGTGAAGTCCGATGAATTGGAGGTGAGGGAAGAGGCAATAAAAAAATTTGTTCATTAGGTAAATAAACATTTATTCATACTTAATTAGTTATGTCAATTTACAAGAATAATTAAAAGGTTTCAAATTACATCGCAAAATTATAATCCAGTAGGGGTAAATTTTCCAATATTTTTTTTCAGAAGTAGCAAACCATCAATGAAAAGATTTTAAAAAATACTTCAATTAATTTTAAAGCCACACATTGGTCAACTTTGACCTCTCACAAAGTGGGGTTTGTTAACCTGCACTTGCAGAAGGTTTTTCAAGGAATGAATGAACTAGAATGTCTACTGAATGGAACAGAATCAAAATTTTCAAATTTACCCATCCACTCACAAGAGTGGGAAGAGCTGTTAAATTAACAAGGGAAGTTTCACAGATTGTGTATGGACAGGAAACAGACACAAGCACATTATAACCAATTCATAGTGCCACAAATAAGACCTATATTTTCATAGAAAGTAAAATACATTAAACAATTTAATTCTATTGTTACATAATTTTATAAAGTGCAGAAGGTTTTAGTTGTTCAATGAACAATGGAAATTTAAAACATTGAATACATTTTCCATTCATTCTATCTAATGAAAAATATCAATTTTATCTGCATTTATTATTGAAACTAGTACAAAATAAAAAAACGACCTCCAGACGATGTAAAAAAGATTTTTGAAACATATTGCCTGAGGGATGGGAGTAAAAATTCAATGTCAGCGAGTTTGTACCCTAAGTAAGTAAAATCATCAAATTCATTAAAGAATTAAAAAATAAAACAATTTGAAACGTAAACGTTAAATATGTATTAAAATAAAACTAACTATATATAGATATATAATACCAGTCATGTATTTATTAAAACTTGTTTTAAAAAACAATGAGGACTGTCTAATGTTGCATGTTCAAATTTTGAGTGTATTCTATGTTATGACGATTTTGATTAATGTGACGTAATCAGTGACGTAATTTTTGTTACAGACAAAAACCGGAAGCGAATCTCTATTATTAATATATAATTAAATTTTGAAGTCAGTTTGTCAGCAAAATCCTGAGGAAATGAGGTATTTGTGTATATTTTTACTGACGATCTTTAAAATTAAATGCTCAAATGAGTTTTAAAGTTAGGAATCTAATATTTGATGTCAGTTCTTATAACCCCAAACCCCAGCTTTCTCCACGAGAGCAATATTGAATTTCTAAAAAAAGTGACAAATCAACCTGCCCTAATAGAACAATAGTAATATCATAAGATAATATATAACAACTAATCTTCTATTATAATCTCCGTTTAGATTTTAAACACATTTAATTCATTGTTGTCTCATGTTCTAGCTTAGTTTCAAAATATGAATATTCATTTATCGACCTCTATTGAGTTGAGTAGTGACTCGAAAGAGTACATTTTAAGGTAAGATCTCGCTCCCCTTAAAGTTCTGAAATTTTGTATTTCCTTTCCAGTAGATAAAGACGTTTTTCCTCTTTCTTCTTTCTGTTATTGATCAAGTTCCGTTATTCGATTTTTCAATCTCCCTGTGACCGCAATTTGAAACACACATACCAATTCTTCAAGATTAGCTTCAGGTGTTAGAATATTTCCTCTTCTTTCCACTCCTCACCCCCCCCTTCTCCCACTCCTAAGGCTACCTCTACGCACACTAGAAGATATCAATTGTCTCAGAGGAACGGAGAGAGAAACGTAAGAAAGATAGAGATGACTAGAACAAACGATGGAACTTTGTCTGGGTCACGTGGTGATGCAAGTGAGGAGGTTTTGCACACACGTCGTTGTTATAAACAATTTTATACGCGTGTTCAGGCAGGTCGAACAGAGCGCACCAAATACATTAGAGGTAATTCTGGCTAAGAAAATCGGCTGAATTAAATATCAAACGACAACATTTTGCGGAACGGATTGAATACTAGCAGGACCTGTGGATATACCCCAAAATGATAATTTGATTATTACAATGTTTGATATGTTTACTTAAGGGCTATTGAAAATAGTTCAATATCTAAAAAGTATAACAATCTTGATTTAACTCTCTTTCACTCTTTTTTTCTTTCTTTCCTTTTTTTCGTTATGTTCAATTGAAAGAGATTAGCGTTATCGCTTCCCCTCTCTCTATCTTTCTCCTACTCTTACTTTTTTTCTTTCTTTCATTCTTTATAATAAAAACTAAATGGTTCATTATTTAACTGAGGTGACGACACCCATAAAAAATTAAAATTCAGTGATTGAGCGACACCAGATAATCAGGATTTACATTTTGGCATTTCATCTTGGACAATTTGGACGATCTCATTTTTAAGGAGAAAATGTTGCAAGATGATAACGATCGAATATTCAGGAACAAGAGTATTAATATATAGATAGTGGGAATTCGCTTGTATTGTAGCTGTAGACTATGCTGTTGTAGTAGCCATTAAAAGGATTGAAAGACTATTTCATACGCATATTCATTCAGTTCGAACAAAGCGCGACAGATACATACATTACATCTATATGTTGTTCCTTAATCTCCCTACACCCACAGGTTAAAATGAGACCGTCTAAATGGTCCAAGACGAAATGCAAGAATGTAAATCCTGGTTGGCTGGTGTCGCTTATCCTCCGAAATCTTATTTATTATGAGTATCGTCACCGTACCTAAATAATGTGCTGTTTTGTGTTTATTAAAATGAAAGAAAAAGAAGAAAAAGGATATGCTACACAAAAAAAAATATAAGAAAGAAAGAAAGAAAGAGAATAGGGGAAAGATAGAGAAAAGGGGTGAGCGCGTGGATGCGATAACGTCAATCTGTTTCAATCGAATATAATAAAAAGATGAAGAGAAAGAATCTAGAGGGGGCATATATTTGCTGGCTAAAAATAATTAATATTTCTATGGTAGTTCCATAGAAAAAAAAACGGTACAGCAGACGTCTTTGTCACAATTTTTTCGCCAATTCTTGAAAGCAAGTACAGTAGATAAGACATTAGATAACTTCTTTTCTCAGAATAAGAAATAAAAAAAATATAAAATCAATAGATTATTCGAAATAATAAAACCAGACATTTTAAATATTTATGAAATGATGCTACCATCTCAATATATGAGAATATGTTGTAACATAATAGGGAGAGAAAGAGAATGGAAAAAGCCAGGTATGTAAGTGTTACGTGTAGTTTAAAACGGAACTTTTTTTGGATGAGTCAGCACAACGACACATGGTGTTTCTTACTAGTCAAGAAACTTAACGTGATAAAGTGTGGAGGAGTAAGAGTGAGAGGTGAGAATGTAAGGAGTTTGGAACGAGGTATGTAAGAGTTACGTGTAGTTTAAAACGAATGTTTTTTGGATGAGTCAGCACAACGACACATGGTCTTTCCTTACTAGTCAAGAAACGTAAGTGTGGAAGAGTAAGAGTGAGGGGTGAGAATTTAAGGAGTTTGGAACGAGGCGGTGGCTGAGTCGGACGAAAGTCTGCCACCTGAGGCACTTTGACTTGAGGGAAAATAAAAAATATCTTACGAGAAAAAATCGCCTTGTGTTATTACTAAAAAACTATAGATTGTATAAGGCAAGATGTCCTCCAGTATCCCAATTTGGTTCCAGACTCAAAACATGAAAGAATGCCAGCCCACTTAACATTAAACCCAACAGCCAGATTCCAGCTTCTCCACGTAGATAAAATATCGAAATATATATACGACAATTATTGTTATTAAAACGTCATCACTCCATTTCAAATGAGAGCCGTGACGCTACAAAGTTATTTCATTGTTTTTTTTTCTCTGTGAGTCTCCTTTAGCGGGAGGCTACAGATTGAACTCGCAACCTGGATGCAACATCTTTATTGTTACCTACACAACGTTTCCGCAGGTGTATTCGCCAGCCTTATTCAGGTGTTACTTGTCGAACTCAGAAACCTTCTCGAAATATGGAACCTTCTTGTCGAACTCAGAATTTTCCTTTAATAATCGGGGCCTTTACGGAACTTCGAAACGAACCCTTTATTCAATCCATGAGGCTAGACTATTCTCATACTATTAACTATGACCGGATACAAGTGATAAGCTTGTTAAATATTCAATGTTTCTTAAACATTCTAGACTGTTCTCATACTATTAACCATGACCGGATACAAGTGATAAGCTTTGTTAAGTATTCAATGTTATTCTTAAACATTCTTAGACTGTTCTCATACTATTAACCATGACCGGATACAAGTGATAAGCTTTAGTAAGTATTCAATGTTATTCTTAAACATTCTTAGAGTGTTCTCATACTATTAACTATGACCGGATACAAGTGATAAGCTTTGTTAGTATTCAATGTTATTCTTAAACATTCTTAGAGTGTTCTCATACTATTAACCATGACCGGATACAAGTGATAAGCTTTGGTAAGTATTCAATGTTATTCTTAAACATTCTTAGACTGTTCTCATACTATTAACCATGACCGGATACAAGTGATAAGCTTTGTTAAGTATTCAATGTTATTCATTCTTAGACTGTTCTCATACTATTAACCATGACCGGATACTGATAAGCTTTGTAAGTATTCTTAAACATTCTTAGACTGTTCTCATACTATTAACCATGACCGGATACAAGTGATAAGCTTTTAAGTATTCAATGTTATTCTTAACATTCTTAGACTGTTCTCATACTATTAACCATGACCGGATACAAGTGATAAGCTTTGTTAGTATTCAATGTTATTCTTAAACATTCTTAGACTGTTCTCATACTATTAACCATGACCGGATACAAGTGATAAGCTTTGTAAGTATTCAATGTTATTCTTAAACATTCTTAGACTGTTCATACTATTAACCATGACCGGATACAAATAATAAGCTTTGTTAAGTATTCAATGTTATTCTTAAAATTCTTAGACTGTTCTCATACTATTAACCATGACCGGATACACTTTGGTAAGTATTCAATGTTATTCTTAAACATTCTTAGACTGTTCTCATACTATTAACTATGACCGGATACAAGTGATAAGCTTTGTTAAGTATTCAATGTTATTCTTAAACATTCTTAGACTGTTCTCATACTATTAACCATGACCGGATACAAGTGATAAGCTTTGTTAAGTATTCAATGTTATTCTTAAACATTCTTAGAGTGTTCTCATACTATTAACCATGACCGGATATAAGTGATAAGCTTTGTTAAGTATTCAATGTTATTCTTAAACATTCTTAGACTGTTCTCCATGACCGGATACAAGTGATAAGCCAATGGAACCGGATATAAGTGATAAGCTTTAGTAAGTATTCAATGTTATTCTTAAACATTCTTAGAGTGTTCTCATACTATTAACTATGACCGGATATAAGTGATAAGCTTTGTTAAGTATTCAATGTTATTCTTAAACATTCTTAGACTGTTCTCATACTATTAACCATGACCGGATATAAGTGATAAGCTTTGTTAAGTATTCAATGTTATTCTTAAACATTCATAGACTGTTCTCATACTATTAATCATGACCGGATACATGTGATAAGCTTTGTTAAGTATTCAATGTTATTCTTAAACATTCTTAGACAGTTCTCATACTATTAACCATGACCGGATACAAATAATAAGCTTTGTTAAGTATTCAATGTTATTCTTAAAACCATATAATCATGTTTTAGATATCAGTATGAGATAAGAATATTTGAATGCATATAACATTTTGCGATGATTTTTCCAACCCTATTGCCCTTATGGCAAGCCCCAACCCCTTTTTATCATATGGGTGCTAGAAGGCGGTGGCTGCGGTTCTACATGTCCTGGGAATGACGTTAAACTCTATCTGATGGTGAGGTTCCAGTTTTGGAGGTTTGGGAAATGTGGAGCACCCCTTCATCACCATTGCTCCCAGGTCCACTCTGACCCGGAGTGGTAGTACCTGTTAAGGTCCCATCTATGGGTTAAATAGAAAAATGTATTTATAAATGTATTATCCATTAAGAATTGATTTATTTCAAAACTTTATCGGCATTAAATGACCCACTGAGGTTGATATGCCGTAAAACAAAACAAACAAACAAACATTTTGCGAAGTATTTTTATTGGATAGGAATTTAAATTCTTACAAACCACCCGACCCGTCACAAAAAGTTCCAATCCCCGTTCTCCTGATCTTTAAAAACACTGTATGGACACAGAAAGCCTTGACAAAGCCACAAGTTTCAAGACGTATGTGGTCATTCCACAACATTAACATTTGATTTGGCAGGAACCTTTTATTTCAGCGTGATTATACCATAAGTTCTGAATATCATTTATCATTGACATGCTTTTTTCTTGTTCTTGTTGTCGAGAAACTTTTCTTTGCTTCAACTATATTTCTAAACTAGAAGCGGTTACCCAGCATCGTCTGGGTACATGGGGATGGGGAGCAAACAATCCTGGGGTATTGATTTGTTTACTCTTGAGATTTACAAATGCTGAACATTTCTATATATATTCTAATTAATAAGTATCATCGAAGATGAATAAAATCTGCATTGTTCTTGTACAAAAACCAATAACTGGTAATATTTAATGTGTATATATATTTACTTTGTCGTTAATTGTTTTATTTTTGTAGTTTCATCTGGACATACATACATACATATACATCAATTGCCTTTTAGATATGTAGAGATAAAACCTTTGAGAGGAAGATGAACATATAATATTGACAAATATTCATTATTTTAATAGCATATGCTAGACTCGTTGAGAATAATTTCGAGCTAATAAATAGTATGAGCTTGAAACAATATTCCTAAAGATGACAATTACTGTCATGTTTAAGAAGATTGTGTTACGTTTATCTGGTTTATTAGCTAGTGAATATGATATGCAAATTCATTGGATCTTGAAGGTTTTATAGTGAAAATATTGTACCCTGTGGAGTAAGTGGGGTTCTCATTAAGAAAATATCTCTATGAGGATATTTTGTGCTTTACAAATTTGGAAGCTGCTCTCATTATTGGTTGGTTGGTTGGTTGGATTTTACAGCATGACAAACCTTGTTGGGTTATTTTATGCTGAAGAAATTTTGTTTTATTAATCCTTGATGGTATTTAATTTTTTTTGAAACTCAATCTTTTTTCAAACACATTTTTAAGACACATTTTCTCTATTTTCTCCTAAAATGGTTCCCAGCAGGTACTACCATTCAGGGTCAGAGTGGACCTGGGAATAATGGTGATGATCCTCAAAGCTCCAAAATTGGAACCTCATCATTAAATGCAATTTATCCTCATACCCAGGTCAATAAGACACCCAGCTACCGCCATCTAGCACATATATGATACAAATGGTTGGGGGTTTGCTTTAAGGGTAATAGGGTTGGGATATAGGTGCTAGGGCTTGATGTGACCAGCTAATTGATCGGATGGGGCCTCTCCGACCACCTGTATAGCCTAAATAAGAGCCAAAGAGGACTATTGCATGTCATGGACTGCTCAACCACCAGGATTCCATCCTTAAGTATCACAGGTTTCCACCCATAGTCAACAGGTGGCCCCATTAAGGAGATTTTACCCCTTTGCTGTGATGCAGGCGGCGTATTCTACAGCCCTAGCCAAAATATTCTATTGTTGTATACCCAACACCAGATACTTTCCTGATTTATCTATACCTTAAATAAGCTGGGGGCGTTCGATTCTAGTGTAATGCTTAGTAAGCTAGTTCCACAGATCCATAACTACCAGGGCTTATGGTCACCTTATGTTGAAACACTGGTTCCAACTAGATCAAGGAAGATAAGCAGCAATGAGACTGTTCAGTACTTAGAGGGTTGGCCATTTAAATAATAGCATATTTAAACGCCAAGTGAAAAAAAAACCTCCAGTTTACGGGTTCATCTAAAGATACTTTGAGATGTAAGGGTTTCGCTTATGCTTCTCATATTTATATTATAAAGAATAATAAAAATAAAAATTCTGTTTTATTTAGCATGAATAAATGGTAAATGTATGTGTTAAAATATACTAATAGACAAGAAATACAGATGACATACCCATTGTGTTAGAATCGATGATGTAATAGATACTGGACTGAAAGTGTTAGTCGTGTGACTGTTTAGTGGAAACATTTTGTTGATTTTGTCTGTATATTATTTCAGTAATTCTGATTTTTAACATCTATTCGTCTCTGTTTTTTATTCTATCTTTCTGTGTTTATTATTCCCTTTTTTCTGTAAACCGAATATTAAAATGACATTGACATTTGGCATTAGATTTTCGCATTACATGACGTAAAATAAAACAAATGATGACCAAGAATTACTACTGAATAGTGAGTTCGATCCTCGCTGAATGCCCCATACTTACCGTCTTTTATCACGTCCTACTAAAGGCAAGAGGGTTTGGTAAATTACAACCTTATATAAGATGTTCAAAAATTCAACAAATTTCCAACTGTGTTTGCACACACTTCATGATTCCCAAATTAGCAACCACAAACTTTAGATTAATAACTTAACTTATAAGTGCTGAATAAAAGGAAGTTAGTATAAAGAAGTGAAAAAATTTATAAAATTCAATAATCTACTCCATGAAAAATATAACTGATGAAATCGTTATTTTAAAATTTCAATTTTTATTGATGAAGTTTGAAAAAAAGCACATTGACCCCATCTCTCTCTCTATATATATATACATATATATCTACCACCATATATATATATATATATATATATATATATATATATATATATATATATATATATAGGGTGGCATAAAATTCATTCAAAATTGTGAATAAAAAGGTTTAAAGAAATTTTTCTTACAATTATATTCATTTTGGAAATTATTTGAACTAATTGTAAAATATAATATGCCTAAAATATAATTGATTATAAATTTACAAAAAGCAATAAGTTACCGTTCCTCCAACGTATCTATCTATCATTTAATAAAAAAAAGATTGAGCTAATATTAGTCAAAAGTTTTGCAGTATTTTCGTAACTTATTTGCTTTATTCTTCAAGTTACAACAAAAGCATCCAATCTTTAAAACTACAGACCATCGTATTACATTGTCTGAAACCATTCTTCAGCCAGGTCTTTAATCCCATGCTGATACCAGTTTTTGTCCTTCGAGGCATAGGACTTCTTTACTGATGCTACCACCATCTCTTGGTTGTTGAAGTGTCACGAGCATAGGAAGTGATCCATGGATCGGTTGGTTGGTTGGTTGATTTTACGGCATGCCTACCCATTGGATTATTTTATGCTGAAGACGTTTTGTTTTATTCATGCTTAGGTACTCAATCTTTTTTTAAATTCATTTTTTAAAAAACATATTCTAAACTCATTTTTCCTATTTAATCCATAGATGGAACCCTAACAGGTTCTACCAATACAGGTCAGAGTGGAACTGGGAGTAATGGTGATGAAGGGATACTCCACACTCCTCAGAGCTCCAAAATTGGAACTTCACCATCAGATAGAGTTTAACGTCTTCTAGCACATGTAGGATAAAAAAGGTTGGGGTTTGCCATATGGACAATAGGGTTAGGACAATCATATAGATGCTAGGGTTTGATGTGACCAGCCGAATGATCGGAAAAGGTCTCTCTGACCGTCGTCTACCCTAAGTAAGGGCCAAAGTGGAGTGTTGAATCAGCGTTCACCATGCATCGGAACAAGCAACAATCTGAGAGAGCTGAGTGTAGTATCAGTTTGATTCCCTCAAGTTCCTGAAGTTTATTCCAGATCGTTCGAGTTGTATGAGATCTTACGTTGTAAAACTTTTACATGTTTAAATATTATATGAATTAAAATTTAAAAAAATTTCCCCTTCAACCAAATTGAAAAAAAAGTGGTTGCCGTTTTTAGGATATAATTATCTTTTTAGCAAAACCAAGGATAAATTTAATTAAATTATTAAAAATTTAATTAAATTTTTAAAACAAGGTATCCAATTTTGATGAATAATTTCTCGAAGCCCGTAAAGAAATAAATCCCCCAAAACTTGTATGAATATTAATTTAACCGAGAAATCATTTTGTGTTTTTATCAAGAATGATAAGGGAAGATTTTGATCAATTTGATTGCAAGAAATAAAAACGAACAAGAAATACAAGGTGTGTCATAAAAGTATCGAGGTTGAAACTGTATTTACCAAGATAAAAATGAACAATGAATGGAACATTAATTTTTTTCCAGAATACAAGGTGTGTCAAACAGTACAAAAATCTCGATCCTTTTTTGACACACCTTATATATGTTCCTTTGAATATTTGTTTAAATCTCCGATAACGACACAGAAAATGCAATCGGAGTTTTACATGAAAAGTGATCGATTCTATTATAGCAGAACTGGCATAACACGTAATATATATATATATATATATATATATATATATATATATATATATATATATATACGCTTGTTCCTTAAAATAATAACTGTTATCATCTTGCAACACCTCTGGTTAAAAATCAGATGGTCCAAATCGTCCAAGATGAAATGTAAAACCTAATTATCTGGTGTCGCTTAATCGCTAAATTCTTATTTCTTCCTTTTTATTTCAACCAATTTTAAAATGTAGCTTAATTGACCAACGTAAAATTAAAATAAATCAAAAAGAAAAGTTACATGTTTGTTTTTATATTTGTAATATTGAAATTCTGAATCACGGGAGACATTTTCCTTGATTATTTTGAAATGAAAAATATATTTATCCTGTTCGTGTTATTACAATACCCGCGTTCCTTATTTGTACAACCATTATCATTATGCAACACTCTCTGGTTAAAAATGAAACCGTTCTAATCGATCAAGATGAAATGCAAAAATGTCAATCCTTATTATCTGATGTTGCTTATCCGATGATTTTTAAAAATTTCTCATTAGTGTCCTTACCTCTGCTAAATAATGGACCATTTCGTTTTTAATATTGTTATAGGTGATATACCCTATAGACTAATGGAATGCGCCGACGGTTACTATAAGTAACAGGGACAATTATAGCTTGAAGAGTAAGCCAATGCGAGTCAGCTCATAACTCTATTGTCGGACGTATTTCCCACTTCTCTGTACTGAAGTGTCTACTCTTTGTTAATACATTTTCCTACATTTGTTACCCGTCGTTTTGTTCTTATTTGACCCCTTAAAACCCCACAACAAATATAAAGAAATAAAGGGAAGAAAAAGAACATGCTCAAAATGTAGGGGTTAATTTTATATAAAGTAAAAATATTCTTATATAATATTCCGAATATTCTAGAATTTCTGAAGAAAAAATTTAAGAAAATTTTTAAGAAAAAATTTAAAAAAATTATTTCATTAAAAAAAATCCTTTTCTTAAAACAAATTTTCTCAAAAATTGGACTAATATGAAGCATGAAATAATTATATTTGAGTATTTAAAAATATAAAATTAAGAAGTAAAACAACTTTTGACTTACTGTTATAGGTGATATACCCTATAGACCAATGGAATGCGCCGACTGTTACTATAAGTAACAGGGACAATTATGTCTTGAAGAGTAAGCCAATGCAAGTCAGCTCATAATTCTATTTGTCGGACGTAATTCCCACTTCTCTGTACTGTAATTGTCTACTCTTTTGTTAATACATTTTCCTACATTTGTTACCCGTCGTCTTGTTCTTATTTGACCCTTAAAACCCCACAATACTTACCTTCTTAAAATGTTACCTTGGAATGACTGAAATTTATCATGGTATCTATTTTTGTCTGATTTATTTTCGGTCTTAGCTTTGAAAAAAGGTTATATTTAAATGTAAATCAGTGATGATTATGATTGAACTGGAAATTTAATAACTTTTAGAGTAGTAAAAACAAGAGATTATGAATGAATAAAAAGGAATATATGTTTAAAATTTAGATTACACTGATGAGTGATTAGAGAAACATAGTTAATAGTAAAAGAATAATTATAATTTTTGTATTTTTGATTGATTAAAAATTCTTTTCGACATATAAAAACTGATTATTTATATTGTCATTATTAGCAACATTATTGATCTTAAACTAGACTGATCGTAACTTTACGGAGACGTACAATTTTTATATAATAAGAAAATATTCTAATGTAATACTCTAAATAGTGTCCACCTTACATTACATGAGAATAGTTTCACTTATATACAAGTAACAATTAAGGTTTAAATCCTTTAACCCTTACCACAGTATTATATTCCGTGTTTTGAAAAGTCCAAGGTGGACACTATTGGAAGTATTACATATGAAAATTTTCTCAATATGTACCATTAACTTTTTTTTTATCCATGTAAAGAATTAAAAAATATTTTCTTTAAAATTTTTAAATAAAATCTTGATTAACTAATTTAGAAGCATACGCGTGATTCTAACACACACACACACACACACACACACACACACACACACACACATATATATATATATATATATATATATATATATATATATATATACCAAGCGTGTTGGTAGATCCTTGCGGAGAGAAAAAAACCGGCAGAGAGTTTGATTGTAAAAATATACTACCAAACATCAACCAGGAAGAAAAAAATTTTTGAAAAAAAGAAAAGACCAAGATATTCGTACCAACAAAAAATAATCTATTGGTACAGTTTTGGCCAAAAGAAAAAACAATTTATATGTATATATATGTATATAAGATATATATATATTCATATAACCGCTAGGAGAAGCTAATTTGTAAAAAGTGCTCGATACCTAAGTAGAGGCAAGTAATAAAGATAATCTACTGAGTCAGACGAACCTACTATTAGTTTCGCATAAAGCTCTTCAGGGCTAAAATCTGACTCAGATTTTAGCCCTGAAGAGCTTTATGCGAAACTAATAGTAGGTTCGTCTGACTCAGTAGATTATCTTTATATATATATATATATCATATAGAGAGTGTTTAGCAAAAATTAAATGTCTGTGATCTCAGTCTCGATTTCTTATCCTGCGTACGCCAGTACGTTGGCTAGTTGCTAACACATTGAATAGTTTCCAGACAGAGACAGTTATGCTTCCTGCTAAGGCAAGGTGTATGAGTTCGATCCCTGATAAAATGTCAGGGTGAGCTACATGAGAAAAAAAAAAACTAATAGATAGTCAGACATACTTTAATAAAATTGTCCGGTGAGTTTTCCTGAACCAGAAAATAATCACACGATTCACGGAATCTGCAAAGACATTTGGGCTGAAAATAAACCCCAATAAGACCGAGCCCCTCCGCCATCACATGACACTGGATAAAAACATATTAATAGAGAGGTCAGGTTCTAGCTCAGGTAAATACATTCAGATACCTGGGCTCCACAAATGACACCAACAACAGACACGATGCGAAACGCACATCATTTATACACACACACACACACACACACACACACACACACACACACATATATATATATATATATATATATAATATAATAAGATAAATATATAGAGTTTTACATATCTATTTATTAGGTGATAAAGGAACATTCACAACCATATTGGTTTCATGCGATGCATTCATCAGGTGAAGATGTTTCAAATGTAAGGAAAATTGAAAAAATTGAAAAAAACCTCTATATTATATTATATAACAGCTCTATTTTATATTGAGCACTCTACCAATAATACTGCCTTTGGTACACCATTCCAGCAAAAGCTGAAATAGTGACCATCTCACACTACAGGTATATATATATATATATATATATATATATATATATATATATATATATATTCTTATAAATATAGTAATGGAATTTGTTGATATAAACGTCATGGTAACAGACAGTGAACGTTAGTTGTTTGAGAGCTTTTCAAATTTTAATTTGGAAATTGTTTTGAAATTTGTTTGTGATTACTCTTATTTCTCTAAACTATGTCTAAAAATGATTATTGAAGAATAATATTGAACATACTCAGTTCTTTAATCTTGTCTACTGTTTATTCCTGTTTATTAATATCTTGTTTTGTTTTAATATTGATTTGGATAAAAAACAAAGATACATGAAAGAATCCGGGCCGTTGTTTGATTGTTTGATAATATGCAAATTCTGTATTGATTTGTTTTTTACTTTGTCTTATAATGTATGTATTAAAACTATAGTAAATGTCAATGATGTAATTGTTAGAGGCGTAGGAAATGGAGTTGTCGACCAGAGTTCGAAATCTGGACGAGGCTGTTTGCATTCTCACATAGCGTTAATATATTTATTTATCAATATATAACACTATGGGTAAATACTAGAGCAGGTGCGGCACTTTAACCTTGGTATGGTAACAAGTCTGGTAGAAGGAAAACTTTGAATTCGGATTTTTCATTCGTTCTCTATATCTGACTTAAGATCGCCTGTTCGTTCTTCGCTGGGCTAGTCCCGACTTAACTAATTCGACTGCAGTGGCTCTACTTCCATCGTCCGACCCTAAGTCCTAGCTGCTTGCCTGTCGCTCCGAGGCCAAACTAACTGTCTCCTTGTCGCTCCAAGACCCAACGTCTACCTAACTACCTGTCTAACTCTTAAGTAATTTTTCCTTCAGAATCTTCCAGAACAATCTAGAACCTTGCAAAACGTGTCAAATTTTGATTGGCTCTTTACTAGTGAGCCCGTTTCTCTAATCAAATTTCCTTGACCACACACTAATTCCAGATGGCACCCAATCTAAACCACATGAAAGGACTTGCCCATTTGTGTCGCCCCCAAGTCTGGATATTTTACGAAATTGTTTATAAAAAGAAAACACAGGGTCTTGTTTGTTTATTTTGAGCCAACAATGGGAAAACAATTATCTCTTCAAATCAAACTTTTTTCCATTAGCAATAAAAAAAATAAACAGCCAGAGGAGCAAGGTGGTAGATCCTGCTAATTAAGAATTTATTGAGGGTACAAAGCCACCTAGACTAACACCATTAATTAATCTCCAGTCATAAACACTACCCCAAAGGCGACGAGCAGACTGATACTGAAACCATTTCAGAATTCCATAGAAAAATGTATATAAATCCCCATGAATTTTCTGTTTACCATTTTACGAATGTGCATTGCATTTCCCAATAAGAAGTCTCCTCTGCCTCTTATAGCTTCTCGTTATTTCCAGCACGTCGGTAAGTACTTTTCTACCACAGTATTGAAGACTTTATTTATCAAACGTCGTATATAGCAAACTTCTGGATTTAAGACAATCAGATTCTAGAAAATATCAAACAATGTATACAAAAATTCATATAAAGCCCCATGAATTTTCTGTTGACCATTTTACAAATGTACATTGCAGTTCCCAATAAGAAGTCTCCTCTGCCCCTTCTAGCTTCTCATTATTTCCAGCACGTCGGTAAGTACTTTTCTACTACAGTATTGAAGACTTTATTTATCAAACGTCGTATATAGCAAACTTCTGGATTTAAGACAATCAGATTCTTGAAAATATCAAACAATCAAAATTCCATTTACTTCTTCTCTTTATTCTATTGGTCCCACTTACCAGAAATCTGATCTGCATTGTTTCTATGTGTTTTTCCATTCTTTCATCTTCTAACTTATTATTTGTATTCTCGTTTTATTTCTTAAAAGTCTTGCATATGTTTCAACTTTGGTCCAATAAAAAAGATTATTATATGTTCAATGGCTTTTTTTTCCTTCATACTTTTCTGCCCTTCTTCGTTCACAAAATTAAAACTCTAGTGCCGTACATCTTGACTTACTGTTTTGAAAGCCGTCAGCTCTTTGTTGAAATGATTTAATCAATTCGTCTGGCTTCGGCAACGTAATCTCTTTATACTTCGAAATTCAAGAGCAGGTTGGTTTTGTTTTTATTCTTATTTTTATGGACATTTTTTTCTTCTTCTTGTTTTTGTGTTTAATTTTATTTTTCAAAGTTTGTTTTTTGTAAATCTGTTTTGTTCTTAGTGTGATTCTCGTTCTTATTCTCGTTTGATTCTTACTCTCGTCCGTGTTCTCGTCCTTATATCCTTCTAATCGTTCTTGATATCGTTATCTAGTTTTAGCCAGTGTTCTCGTTCTCATATTAAATCTCAGTCGTTCTTTTTTTGTTCCTTTTTTGGTGCGACATTCTTATCCTTGTTTTGTTGTTTACGTCTATTTTCTACTTTATTTTCTTCCTTCTTGTAAGAGAAGCTTAAATATACACATATATAAATGAATTGATATTCACTGCATATTCTTTCACAGGCGCGTTGTATTGACGATAAGTGGCTAACACGTTGCTTTGAAACCAATCGTACCTTAAATGTATAATACCCTATAACAAAAATACAGCTCTGACACTCGTAATCGAGCACTTTATTTTCAATTAACCAATGCTAAAAAAACAACTATATATATATATATATAAAATATACCAAACTTAATGGTAAACCCTTGCAGTAAGAAAAACCCGGCAAATAGTATATGTGTATATGCTTGGCTAAATCTACAAAAATAAAGCAATCAACGACAAAATAAATAAATATACATATTTACTATCACAATTTCTTGGTATTTGAACAACAATAATGAAGATTTGATATATATTCGTGTAATAGGTAACTGAGTTACCTCCCCTACCCTTCTAATAACTATATAAACAAGTCAAATATCTACCACTGTATTCTATATAGAATAAAGCTTCTACAAGTCCGGCCGTGTTTGTTTGCTTACTACCACAATTCGTAAAGATAATTAAACGAGAAAATTTAAATAGAAACAGAATGGATTTTTTTTGCATTTGATATTTTAAATAGGAAACATTAATTTTTCTTTTCAGAGTCTCTGTGCACTTTTTTCTGATGCCTCACCAGGCCAAATCAATGCAAGGTCTTTTTTTTACGAAGGGATTTACAAAGGGGCATCCTGTGAGGATTTAACTTGCGATTCAGTAATAATGGATCTTCGAGACTAACATTTTGCCCCTCCTTCTACCCACGCAACGCCTTGTAGCCGTTTCTAGTAATTTATAAATCAGTGTTTCTATTGTGAAGTAATTACATTTGAATAGAAATGTATTTTGCTTTTCTTTTTTAAGTTCAGTGAAATTTCCCGTAACAAAGATTTACTGTAAGCCACATGCTACTCGTCTCGACATTGCGCAAAGATTAAAAACTACAAAAACTCGACGGTTTAAATATTAAAATCTCAGTCAATTTGAGCCAATGAAAAAAGACTATCCCCCCTCCCTCACCCATATAATAGAATTCTGGATTCATCTAGTATTAATCGGATTTACCATCCATGTCTTCCGCTCACGGTATGTTAGTCTCTTCCTTAAACTAACCTATTTTATTAATGTATTCTACCTTACTACCTTCAACACTCTTACTAACCTGATACACACCAGCCATGACAGTCAACTAGTTTTATTTCCTAACCTCACAAAATTTTTTTTTTAAATTTGGTTTAGAAGAAAATTAACTTTTAAAAAAAAGTATTTCATAATTTGCTTGAAGCATTGCCCGCCTTGTCGGCTGGGGCGTTAGAATGCACCGACTGCACCTCTGCATAGGGGTAAGACTCCTCCAATGGGGCCAGCTGTTTGTCGTGGGTGGTGACCCGTGATGCTTAAGGATAGAACCCAGGTGGATGAGCAGTCCATGATTTGCAATACTCCACTTTGTCCCTATCTTGGGCTAGACGGGTGGTCGGAGAGGCCCCCTCCGATTAACCCGCTGGTCACGTCAAGCCCTAGCACTTATATTATTTTCCCAACCCTATTGCCCTTATGACAAGCCCCAACCATTTTTATCATATGGGTGCTAGAAGGCGGTGGCTGCGGGTCTACATGTCCTGGGAATGACGGTGAGGTTCCAGTTTGGGGAATGTGGAGCACCCCTTCATCACCATTGCTCCCTGGTCCACCCTGACCACTCGGAGTTGTAGTACCTGTTAGGGTCCCATCTATAGTTTAAATAGAAAACATGAGTTTATAAACAAAATTGTATTATCCATCAAAAATGAAATTATTTCAAAACTTTGTTAGCATTAAACATTTTTTTTACCAATAGAAGTATTCGGCATAAAATAACCTAAGTGGTTGACATGCCGTAAAATCCAACCAACCAAACCAAACTTGAAGCCTTGCATAAAGTATGTTATTATATTTTATCTATTTACTTATTTTTTTTAAGGCTATTGCAATACAAAAGTAATTGTCCAAGGTCTTATTGATTTCGAAGTATCTTCATCTTCAGAGATATTTTCAATATGAACTCAGTGCTATAACCTACTTAAGTTTCACCAAAACGGATCATCAGGGTTAACTAATTTCTCATTATATTTTGAAACTAAATTATTGTTTTAAAGCATGTATCCCTTATCTATTCCTTTTTTCCCCAAGAGGCCATACATATCGCACAATTAATTATCGCACAAAAATGCATCTTCACGATAACGTTAAAGAACCGGTTCCTTCTAGATCACAAAAGTTAAAATTGGTAGAGGTGAACTTATTTTTGGGAAACACTGTCATGTTCTAAAAAGTCTGGGAATTTTTGTGAAAGATCATAGTTTTAAGATATGTATGGAAATGATAATGTATTTTATAGGTTTCTTTAGTGTTATGCATAAAAGCAATAGAATATTAAAGGATTTTCAATCAAAAATTGGACAAGTGTAAATTCATAAAATTGAAGATAACTTAGCTAGGATATTGAGTTCGTGGGAAGAATTACCTATCTATTGATTCGGTTTGCTTAGGATTCTTTCTTTTTGGTGTTTGTTAGAATGTATTTTATATGCTTTTCTTTGGCGCTTTGTATAAAAGCAATGAAATATTAAAGGGGAAGTTTTCATCTGAATATGGGGGGGGGGGCTAGGGCTGCATATCCTAAGGATTCTTAAAAGAAATCTATTATTTTTTGTATATTTCTTAGAATTAGAAAAAAATCTATAATAGGTTTCTATCTAAGCACTATAATAATTAATTCTAGCAAAACTGAATTCAATAGATACATAAAAATATGAAAATGTAGCTATTCAAAAATATGTAAACTCTATATATATTTATGCAACTTTTTGCAAGATTCGACTGCTCTGTTGGCTGGGGCTATAGAATACACCGACTGTACCTCTGCAGACGGGTAAGACCCACCCCAATGGGCGACCTGTTGGTCGTGAGTGACGATCCGTGATGTTTAAGGATGGAATCCTGGTGGCTGACCGGTCCCTGATACCCAACTCACTCCTTTGGCCCTTGCTTGAGATTGACGGACGGTCAGAAAGGCCCACTCCAATCAATCGGCTGGTCATATCAAGCCCTAGCACTTATACGATTATCTCGATCTCATTGTTTTTACAGCAACCCCCAACCCTTTATATCATATATGTACTAGAATACAGTGGCTGAGGGTCTTAGTGAACTGGGATGACGTTAAAATGCATCTAGTATTGATGTTCAATTCTGGAAATCTGGGGAGTGTGGAGTACCCTTCAATGCATTATTCCCAAGTTCACTCTGACCTGATGTGGTAGTACCGGCAGGGCTCAATTTATGGACATTTAACTGCAATATAAGGGTGAAGTTCCAATTGTGGAGCTCTGGGGAGCGTGGAGTACCTCTTCATCGACATTTCTTCCGGGTCCACTTTTCCCGGAGTGTTGGTATCTATGGGCCAAATAGAGAAAAATGGGTTTAAAAACGTTTTTTAAAAATTGAGTTTACATGAAAAATATGAATACCCATCAAGAATTAATAAAATAGAACGTCTTCGGCATAGAATAATTTAACAAGTGTTGACATGTCAAAAATCCATCCAACCAACCAACCAACCCATTTATGAGTTAGATTAAAAATGAATTAAAATGTGTTCAAAAATATGAATACCTCAAGAATTATAAATAGAACGTCTTCGGCATAGAATATTTAACAAGTGTTGACATGTCAAAAATCCGACCAACCAACCAACCAACCAACCCATTTATGAGTTAGATTAAAAAATGAATTAAAATGGGTTCAAAAATTTGAATACCCAACAAGAATAAATAAAACAAAAACGTCTTCGTTTTAAAGTAACCCAACAAGGGTTGACGTGCCATAAAACTCAACCAACAACAACAACAAGCAACAAAGTTTCAATACTAAAGAGAGTGGTCATAAATAATACCTAATGAATTTTCTAACTCTATCTTTTCAGTGTTAATTTTTTGGTCTTTGTTAGAATTTGTTTTCTATCCTTTTCTTCTGACGTTGTGTAGGTATTTACCCAATCCATTCGTCACGGTTTGGATGGCACACAAGGTCGCACGTATTAGGCAACCAGCAAGGATCGAACTTGCAATTCAGTTGTAATATAACTGCGAGACTAAATTGGTGACGTTGTGTATAAAAGAAATAGAATATGAAAGTGATAGGATTAGGAAACTTATTTATCAATAAACCTTCGTACTTCATTTTTATACCAGTTTGATTATTCAAATTGTGTTGCATACCCTTCTCATTACTTCTTCTATTCTTCTTCTGTTCATCTTCTATCTTAGGTTCTTCTTCTCGGGGACTTCGTCTTAGTCGTCGGTCGCACTTAACTCATTTCTTCTATATCAGTCTTGTTACCAAGACATCCATTTATCACAAGACCGTGTTATTTTTCTTAAACTTTTACTTCCTTAACTAAACATTTCGTGTAACTAATTATCTGACTAACATAGCGCGCGTATGCAGTGAGCTTCAGCTAAGGCAGAAAGACCTTATCTGCCCGACGTCTAACTGAAAACTGAGGACCAAACCAGATCCCACGTGACTTCACGTAATTTCGCGGGCTTTCTGTACTATTCCATGGAAAGTCCCACTCATGGTATGAAAAGGGCCATCCCTTTAGAATTACAGGGGATTGACAATAATCTTATGCAACTAATTATCTGACTAACATAGCGCGCGTATGCAGTGAACTTCAGCTAAGACAGAAAACCTTATCTGCCCGACGTGAAAAGGGCCATCCCTTTAGAATTACAGGGGATTGACAATAATCTTATGCAACCGCATAGATTATGTAACAATTGGTCTAGTACTGGTTTTATAATATTGAAGACATCATTTATCAATAAACCTTCATATTTCATTTTTATACCAGTTTACTTATTCTAACTATTTGTAATATGAATAAACCCTTGTAATTCATTTTGGTACCAGTTTCATTATTCTAATTCATCTAAATTAGAAATCATGTTTTATAGGATTGGAGACCTTATTTATCAATAAAACACCATACATTATTTTGATACGTTTCATTATTCTAATTCATCTAAATTAGAAATTATGTTTTATAAGATTGGAGACCTTATTTATCAATAAAACCCCATACATTATTTTGATACGTTTCATTATTCTAATTCATCTAAATGATAAATCATGTTTTACATGATTGGAGACCTTATTTATCAATAAACCCCCATACATTATTTTGATACGTTTCATTATTCTAATTCATCTAAATTAGAAATTATGTTTTATAAGATTGGAGACCTTATTATCAATAAACACCATACATTATTTGATACGTTTCATTATTCTAATTCATCTGAATTAGAAATTATGTTTTATAGATTGGAGACCTTATTTATCAATAAACACCATACATTATTTTGATACGTTTCATTATTCTAATTCATCTAAAATTAGAAATTATGTTTTATAAGATTGGAGACCTTATTTATCAATAAAACACCATACATTATTTTGATACGTTTCATTATTCTAATTCATCTAAATGATAAATCGTGTTTTCCATGATTGGAGACCTTATTTATCAATAAAACCTCGTACATCATTTTGATACCAGTTTCATCTTATTGGTCTAAAACTTGTTTTGCTTACGGTCAAGTCACGCTGAAAGCACTAGTTCCCACTAGATCACCGAAGTTAAGCAGCGTGAGCCAGTTCAATACTTAGAATGGTGACAATTTAAGCAACAGCGGGTACTGTAAAATAATCTGAACATGAAAAATGATTTGATTCGGCATTAAATGATCCGAAAATGGTTAATACGTCGTATAACAAAACAACCAACAAACCTAATACTGGTTTTATATGATTGGAGATCTTATATATCAATAAAACTTCCTACTTGATTTACATACCAGTTTCCTTATTCTAACAATTTCTAATATAAATAAACCTTTGTATTAATTTGGATATTAATTTAATTATTCTAATTCATCTAGATGATACATCGTGTTTCATAGGATTGGAGACCTGTTGTAGAGTAGAAAGCATCCCTTCAGTACTCCAGATGGCCTGACTCATATCGTTAAATAGTCTACGATTAAGTACTTCAACAGGTAATTAATACGTTGATTAATATTCAGACTGGTCTCACTTCGTTTGGCTATACCGCATTTGATCCACTTCTATTCCTTGTATGCTGTCTTGTTAATTATTTTGTAACTTATCGTTCTGAGTTTTTTTTATGTATATGTTAGCACCGGATACTGGTGCTAAATAATTATATATAGGCGCGTAGTCTAATGGTTAGAGTCGTAGGAAATGGACTCGTCGACACGATTTCAATTTTTGGACGTTTGCATTCCCCATGGCGCTAATACCATTGCGAAAGATATGAATCCAATTCTCCCTCCAGCTATGGGTAAATAGTGGGGCAGACTGGGCTCTTTAACTATGGCTAGGTAACCAGTCTTGGAGAAGGAAAAACTCTGAATTCAAACCTGTTAAACTCCACTTAAGAAATTGACCTTATGTCGCATACTGCTCGTGCGGAGGGGTTTGTAAATATATATAAATAAATATATTAAGCACTTAATTTCCTCTGTGTATCATTTCACCTTGACGATACAAGACCTTATTTATCAATAAACCCCTGTACGTTTTATTTTCATAATTCTAATTGATCTAATATTTTTAGATTGGAAACCTTATTTATTAATCAATGTCAGTAGTTAATACCTGAGTATGAAAAGAACTGTCCCTGATTCTTTTGCTCTTCTTTTCTTTTCTTTGTCCTTCCCCATAAAAAAAACATGATGGAATTATCTGAACATTTTCAGATCGGTATTTTTTGAAAATGTCTCCACTTAGCAGAAAAGAATAAACACGCTGCAGGGCTGCCAAAAAAGAATCCTCTCACTTTAAAAGAAAAATCAGCTTAAAACGGATTGCATTATGCATGTTGTGTTGCATTTTTTTTCTAGCTTGCTGAACACGAATTTTTCCTTGACTAAGAGCGCAAAACTAAGATATTGCAATTCCCTCCCCCCAAAAAGCTATTACATCCCCCCCCAAAAAAAAAACCCCCAAAGAAATTCTACTACTATTAATTTTTTTAGGGGGGGGGTGTTAGGATAAAAAAAAGTTTTAGATCTGGGAGCAAGATCCAAGAAAGATCCTTAATGGATAAAATCATACATACGAATTGTTGACTTAAAAATTGTTTCACCATTAAAAATAGAATTTTTGAGATAAAGCTTGATAATTAGTATTATTTGCATTATTCGGACTATTGTCCTCATCTTTATTGTTATCTGTACAACGTTTTGGCTAATGAGCCTTTATTCAATCGACGGGGATTACACTAACTCGTTCTCATTACACTAACCAGAGCTGGATACAGGTGTTAAGCGCTGTTAATTATTATTCTATGTTACTGTCGCCCTTGATCAAGATTGAACCTGCAGCCTAGAGATAATTGCCTCCTATAACTGTCCTAAATCCCAACGCCTTTATCCACTATACTATACGTCCAATTGGGTTGGGTTCAAAGTTCCGTGATGGCTCCCGTTTACGACAAGAAAGTTCCCGTGTTCGAAAAGACGGTTACCAAGTCCGACAAGAAATACATGAAGAAGGTCAAAGGGCACATCGGCCGAAACGTTGTACAATAAAGATGAGGATAATAGTCCGAATAATTCAAATAATACAGATTTTAATGAATTTCCTTAATTTCCAAATGTTTCGCCATTGTTCAGTTTTTGTGACCATTAAGTTGTGAATCCTTCCTAAAAATAAAATTGTGTAATGTGACTTTGGAAAGTTTTATTCTACTTAAAATAATTGGTATACTTATTGAGAGTTTATATACTCTAGTATTCACTAGAGAGTTCTCCAAAGGGGAGGTAATCATAAAATATGGGAGGACCTCTCATTAACCCATTACAGGTTGGTTAGTTTTGGGTATATACCATTTGTTAGGTCAGTATAATATATATGGCCTTTAATTGTATCTGGTACGAAAATACTTCACAATAATTAAAAACAGGTAAACAGTTCATACTTACTTACAATGGATACGTCTTAATAATAAATGTATTAATGGAGTTAACAAATACAAGTACAAAGTACTTATATGAGTGAGCACTTAGTAAAAGTACTGTGAGCAAACTAAGAACCATGTCTCAGACAAATCAAATATAAGTATATATATATAATATAAATATATTTATGAATGCCTAGTTTATTTTTCACGAAATGTTTAGTGAATGACCTTCATCTTCATGTAAAGTTCCTGCAAAAATGTCGGGATTATTAACACTTGGATCCCCAATTTTTCTAGTCCAGGATTCGAGAGGAGCAAATCAAGGACACTGAAACATTCGTTGAAATTACTGGAATTGAAAGAAAAAAAAAGAAAGAAAGAGAAATGAACAGAATAAAGAAAGGAAAAGAAAGGACGAATAAACGAATGAAAAGACGAAAGAAAGAAAAAGAAAGAAAAAAGGAAGAAAGAAACAAAAATAAAGAAACAAACGGAAAAAAAAAGAAAAAGGAAAAAAACGAAAGAAAAAAAAGAAAAAAAAGAATAAAGAAAGAAAGCAAAAAAAAAAGAATGAAAACGAAAGAAAAAGGAAGAAAAAAAGAAAGAAAAAAGGAAAAAGGAAAAGAAAGAAAAAGAAAAAGAAAAAACAAAAGAATAAAAAAGAAAGAAAACGAAGAAAGTAAACGAGAGAAATAAAACGAAAGAAAAAAGATAGAAAGAAAGGAAGAAACAAAAGAAACAAAGAATAACAAAAGAAAGAAAAATAAAGAAAGGCGAAAGAAAAAGACAAAGGAAAGAATCAAGAGAAACAAAAAAAAAAAAGAAAGAAAGAACGAAGAAAAATAAGAAGAAAAAAGAAAGAAAAAAAAGAAAGAATGAAGGAAACGAAAGAAAAAAAACAGAAAGAGAAAGAAAAAAAAAGCAAACAAAGATAAGAAACCAAAATGGATAAAGAAACAAAAAGAAAGAATAAAGAAATGAAAGATAGAAAAACAACAACAAAAGAATGAAACGAAATAAAAAAAGAATTTAAAATAAAAGAAAAGAACGAAAGAAAAAAGAAAGAATGAGGGAAACTAAAGAAAGAAAGAAACGAGAAAAGAAAAAGATAGAAATAAAGAAAAAAAGAAAGAAATCGAAATTAAAAATAATCTACACACTGAGTTATCTTCTTTCTGGACGCTGAAATAATGAATCATATAATGAAAGCGGAAAAAAAAGAAGAAAAAAAAGGAAAAAAAGAAAAAAAAAAAGGAAATTAAAGCTGTGATTTAATAACACGACAAAATAAAGTTATAATCAATTCATAGAGCAATTAGAAAATTTCTCATTTTTGTTTTCCTTTTGGAATTTTAATACAATTTTCTTTTGGGGATTTTAATGACAACATTGTCCAATCACACAAACGTAAATTGAATCCCTTATTCTGTAACGTTGTAAAATTGATAAACGCTATCAGAGCTACCCGGCGCAGCTCGGGATTTAAAAAAAGTTCAAAATAATCTCTTATCTATATTTATGAATATATTAATATAAAAAATTATTTTCTAATATATTCTTTTTTTCTTTTCTTTTAAAATATATTCGTATTTCTAAGTTGTTTATATATATATATATATTAATACTCTTGTTCTTACTCTTCCAGTCGTTGTCATCTTGCAACAGCCCTCTGGTTAAAAATGAACCGTCCAAGATGAAATGCAAAAATGTAAATCCTGATTATCCGGTGTTGCTTTATCGATCGAAGTCTTATTTCTTTGAATGTCGTCACCTTAGCTAAATCATAATTAACCAAATAAAAGACAAATAAAAGAAAGTACAAACATCAATGATAATAAAACTAGCAGACCTGTCAATATATCACAGTATGATGATAATTTAATTATTACAACATTCGATATGTTTTCATAAGAGTTATTGCGAATAGTTCAATATGTAAAAGGTATAATAATCTTGATTCAACTCTCTCTCGCTCTTTATTCTTTCTTTTCCTTTTTCATCTTTTCATTTTGTTCGATTGAAACAGATTAGCGTTATCGCTTCCGCGCTCACACCACCTCTCTATATTTACCCTACTCTCTTTCTCTCTTATCATATTTATAATGTTACCTTTTCTTTTTCTTTCCATTCTTCTTTATAATAAAAACGGAATGGTCCATTATTTAGCTGAGGTGACGACACTCAGAAATAGGAATAAGAATTCGGTGGATAAGCGACACCAGATAATCAGGATCTACATTTTTGAATTTCATCTGGAAGATTTGGACGGTCTCACTTTTTAGCCAGAGGGTGTTGCAAGATCATAACGGTCGCACTATTAAGGAATACAAGTATGAATATATAGATAAAATCTTTATTGAAGTATTAATGATATGAACCAAATGTGTTTTTACTAATTGGATAGATATTAGGATTTTAACGGCACGTCAATCCGTCTTGGGTTATTTTATGTCTAGGGGTAAAATTATTAGTTTATTTTTATGTAGTCTCTTGAGATTTTTTGTACACGGTTATCTATGCATATATAAAGCGCATTTGGTGTATATGTATGTATGTATGTATGTGTGTATGTTTGGATGAAACTGCGAAAATAAAACTATTAACAACAAAATAAATATACATACTCATTAAATATCACCGGTTTTTGTGGTTGTACAAAAATCATGGAGATGTGATTTATATTTACAAAAATATCTAAAAATCAAAATATGCATAATAATAATGGATGTATGAGACTAACTTCCTCAGCATTAAGCCACGTTTTTTCTGGTCCCCTACATATACGCAGGTGATGCTGCGTAGCCAATTCTAGTACATATATAAAGGGCTGTAGTTGTGTATGCATGTATGTCCAGATGAAACTACGAAAATAAAACAATTAACGACAAAGTAAATATATAAACATTAAATATCACCGGTTCTTGCTTTTTGTGCAAAAATTAATGAAGATTTGATTTATATTCGGAGATATTTAAATTAAGATATACATAGAAATAGCATTGAATTCTACTTAAAAATGTCCGGAATTTCTAAATCTCAAAAGTGAATAAATCAATACAGCAGGGCTTTTTTGCTCTCCTCAACCCAGGTGATGCTGGTATATGCTTCTATTGTGATATAAAGTCTTCTTCTAATCAAATAATTGTTATAGGTGATATACCCTATAGACTATAGTGGAATGCGCCGACGGTTACTATAGTAACAGGAACAATTATGGTTTGAGGAAGCCAATAACGAGTCAGCTCGTAACTCTATTTGTCGAACGCAATTCCCACTTCTTTTTCTGTAATTGTCTACTCTTTGTAATACATTTTTCCTACATTTGTTACCGCCGTCGTTTTGTCTTATTTTGGGACCTTGAAACCCACAACAATAATATATACAGAATTATAGATACAGTTTAATATTTTCTCTGGTTACCCTTTTTATGTTGTGTGGGGAGGGGAGTCATACTCCCCTGCAAAATGGGTTAAGTCAGTAGTTTGCCAAGAATCGAGAATATGATTTAATGTTTTTTTTTTTTAAAGTCCACTAAATGTTTCATTTGATAATCACAGTCGTTTGAAACAAACGATAACATTTATGGACCTTAAAAAAAAACATTAATTCCATATTCTTCATTCTTTGGCAGCTACTGACCTTAACCCATTGGCAAGGGGAGTAATGATCCCTCGCCCAACACATAAAAAGGGTAACCAGAGAAAATATTAAACTCGTATCATAATTCCTGTATATATTATTGGTTGTGGGTTCAAGGGGTAAAATAAGACAAAACGCACGGGGTAAAAATGTAGGAAAATTGTATTAAAAGAGTAACATTACAGTAAAAAGAAAGTGGGATTGCGTTCGCAAATGGTTTTACGAGCTGACTCGTATTGGCTTCCTAAAAACCATAATTGTCCTGTTACTTATAGTAACGTCGGCGCATTCCACTATAGTTCTATAGGGTATACATCCTAATAACAATTAATTTTGATTAGATAAGAAGACTTTTATATCACAATAGAAGCATATCCAGCAATCACTGGGTTCTGAGGAGAGCAAAAAGCCCTGCTGTTTGAATTATTCACTTTTGAGATTTAGAAATTCACGGACATTTTTAAGTAGAATTTTCAATGGCTAATTTCTATGTATATCTTAATTATTAAATACTCTCCGAATAATAAATCAAATCTTCATATTTTTGCACAAAAACGCAAGAACGTGCTATTTAAGTTGTTTATATATATTTACTTTGTGTTATTGTTTATTTTCGTAGTTTTCATCTGGACATACATGCATACACAACTACAGCCCTTTATATATGTACTAGAATGGGCTACGCAGCATCACCTGCGTATATGTAGGGCCAAGAAAAAGTGCTTAATGCTGAGGAAGTTAGTCTCATACTCATTCTTATTATGCATATTTTGATTTTTCAGGATATTTTTGTAAATATAAATCAGCATCTCCAATGATTTTTGTACACCACAAACCGGTTGATATTTATGAGTATGTATATTTATTTTTGTTGTTAATAGTTTTAAATTATTCGCAGTTTCATCCAAACCTACACACATACACTACATACATACATATACCAAATGCGCTTTATATTGCATAGATTAACCGTGTCAAAAATCTCAGGAGACTACATTAAAATAAACTATATAATATTTACCCCTAGACATAAATCAACCAAGAAGGGATTGAAACGGTGCCGTTAAAATCCTAATTCTATCCATTAGTAACAACACATATGGTTCATATCATTATCTTCAATAAAGATTTTTATTATATATTCATACTTGTATTCCCTTAATAGTGCGACCGTTATGATCTTGCAACACCCTCTGGCTAAAAGTGAGAACCGTCCCAAATCTCAAGATGAAATTCAAAAATGATAGATGCCGATTATCTGGTGTCGCTTATCCCAGCGAATTCTTATTCTATGTTCCTTGAGTGTCGTCACCTCAGCTAAATAATGGCACATTTCCGTTTTTTATAAAGAACAGAATGGAAGAAAAAGAAAAGGTACACATTATAAAATATATAAGAGAGAAAGAGAGTAGGGTAAATATGAGAGGTTGGTGTGGTAGCGCCGGAGCGATAACGCTAATCGTTTCAATCGAAAAAATGATAAGATGAAAAAAGGAAGAAAGAACTAAAGGAGCGAGGAGAGTTAAATCAAGATTATTATACCTTTTACATATTGAACTTTTGCAATAACTCTTATGAAACATATCGAATGTTGTACTAATTAAATTATCATCATTACTGTGATATATGACAGGTCTGCTAGTTTTTATTATCATTGATGTTATGTACGTTTCTTTTAATTTGTCTTTTAATTTTGGTTAATTATGATTTGCCTAAGGTGACAGACATTCATAGAAATAAGACTTCGATCGATAAGCAACACCGGAATAATCAAGGATTTACCTTTTGCATTTCATCTGGCGGTTTCATTTTAACCAGAGTGTGTTTTGCAAGATGCAAACGACTGGAAGAGTAAGGAACAAGAGTAATTACATATATATATATATATAAACACTTAGAAAGTACGAATATATTTTAAAAAGAAAAGAAAAAAAGAGATTATAGTAAAAATATTTTTTATATTAATCAATATTCATAATAAAGATAAGAGATTTATTTTGAACTTTTTTAAATAATCCCCGAGCTGCGCCGGTAGCTCTGATAGCGCTTTTATGCAATTTTACAACGTTAGCAGAATAAGGGTTCATTTACGTTTGTGTGATTGGCATGTGTGTATTAAAATCCCCAAAGAAAATTGTATTAAATTCCAAAAGGAAAACAAAATGGAAATGTTCTAATTGGCTCTATGGAATTGATTATAACTTTATTTTGTCGGGTGTATTAAAATCACAAGCTTAATTCTTTTTTTTTTTTCTTTTTTTCCCCTTTTTTTTTTTCTTCTTTTTTTACGCTTTCATTACTATGATTAATTTTTCAGCGTCCAGAAAGAGATAACTCAGTGTGTAGATTTTTTAATTTCGATTTCTTCTTTTTTTCTTTATTTTATCTTTTTCTTTATCGTTTCTTTCTTTCTTTAGTTCTCATTTCTTTCTTTTTTCTTTCGTTCTTTTTTTCTTTTTTTTAATTCTTTTTTTTATTTCGTTTCATCTTTTGTTGTTGTTTTGTTTCTACTCTCATTTTTTTATTCTTTCTTTTTGTTTTCTTTATCCATTTTGGGTTTCTTATTCTTGTTTTGCTTTTTTTTTCTTTTCTCTTTTTTGTTTTTTTTTCTTTCGTTTCTTCTTTTTCTTTTTTTCTTCTTTTTCTTCTTTATTTTTCTTTCCGTTTTCTTTCTTTCTTTTTTCTTTTTGTTTCTCCTGATTCTTTCCTTTGTCTTTTTTTCCTTTCGCCCTTTCTTTATTCTTTCTTTCTTTTGTTATTACTTTTGTTTTTCCTTTTTTGTTTCTTTCCTTCTTTCTATTCTTTTTTCTTTCGTTTATTTCTCTCTGTCTACTTTCTTCGTTTTCTTTCTTTGTTTATAATTCTTTTGTTTTTTCTTTTTCTTTTTCCGTTTCTTTCTTGCTTTCCTTTTCTTTCTTTCTTTGTTCTCTCCTTTTTTCTTTCGTTTTTCAATTCTTTTTTTTTTGCTTTCCTTTATTTTTATGTCTTTTTTTTTCTTTTGTTTCTTTCGTTTTTTTTCCCTTTCTTTCTTTTTTGTTTGTTTCTCTTTATTTTTTGTTTCTCTTCTTTCTTCTTTCTTTTTCTTCTTTCGTCTCTTCATTGTTTATTTCGTCCTTTCTTTTCCTTTTTATTCTGTTCATTTTCTTCTTTCTTTTTTTTTTCTTTCAATTCCAGTAATTTCATAAACGAATGTTCAGTGTCCTTGATTTGCTCCTCTCGAATCCTGGACTAGAAATTGGGGGATCCAGTGTTAAATATCGACATTTTTGCAGGATTTACATGAGATCGAAGGTCATCACTACACATTTTCGTGAAAATAACACTAGGCAATTCATGAAATATATTTATATTATATATATATACTTATATTGATTTGTACTGAGACATGGTTTTAGTTTGCTCACAGGTACTTTACTAGTGCTCACTCATAATATAGTACTGTTGTACTTGTATTTGGTTAACTCCATTAATACATTTAATTATTAAGGACGTATCCATTGTAAGTAAGTATGAACTGTTACCTGTTTTAATTATGTGAAGTATTTTTCGTACCAATACATTAAAGGCCATATATACTTATAGCTGACCCTAACAATGGTATATACCCAAACTACCAACACTGTTATGGGTTAATGAGAGTCCTCCATATTTTATGATTACTCGCCTTTGGAGACTCTCTAGTGAATACTAAAGTAATATAAAACTCTCATAAGTATACCAATTATTTTAAGTAGAATAATAATTTCGCCAAAGTCAATTAACCATTTTATTTTAGGAAGGGATTCACAACTTAATGGTCAAAAAAACTGAACACTGGCGGAAACATTGAAATTAAGGAAATCATTATAAATCTGTCATTATTTGAATTATTCGGATATTATCCTCATCTTTATGTACAAGTTCGGCCGATGTGCCCTTGAACCTTCTTCATGTGATTTCTATTCCGGACTTGGTAACGCGTCTTTTTTCGAACACGGCGAACTTTCTTGTCGTAAACGGAGATCACGCGAACTTTGAACCCAACCCAATTGGACGTCATATGTATAGGTGGATAAGGCGTTGGATTTAGGACAGTTATAGGAGCATTATCTCTAGGCTGCAGGTTCAATCCTGATCAGGGCGACAGTAACGAGAATAATAATTAACAGCGCG
>CM042137.1:122147688-122171026 GCA_023376005.1 Doryteuthis pealeii | reverse complement strand
ACAATTAAAAAAAAATCAATAAGAAAATTAAAAAGCAATAAAGAAATAAAACAGCCAGAGGAGCAATGGTGGTAGATCCTGCTAATTAAGGGGATCTTATTGACGAGGTACAAAGCACCTGACTAACCACCATTAAGTTAATCTTCCGTCAAACCGCCCCACCCCAAAGGCGACGAGGAAGACTAATTTACCAAACCATTTCAGAATTCCCAGAAAAAATGTATATAAATCCCCATGAATTTTCTGTTTACCATTTTAGAATGTGCATTGCATTTCCCAATAAGAAGTCTTCCTCTGCCTCCTTATAGCTTCTCGTTATTTCCAGCACGTCGGTAAGTACTTTTCTACCACAGTATTTAAAGACTTTCTTTATCAAACGTCGTAATAGCAAACTTCTGGATTTAAGACAATCAGATTCTAGAAAATATCAAACAATGTATACAAAAATTCATATAAAGCCCCATGAATTTTCTGTTGGACCATTTTCAAATGTACATTGCAGTTCCCAATAAGAAGTCTCCTCGCCCCTTCTAGCTTCTCATTATTTCCAGCACGTCGTAAGTACTTTTTCTACCACAGTATTGAAGACTTTATTTATCAAACGTCGTATATAGCAAACTTCTGGATTTAAGACAATCAGATTCTAGAAAATATCAAACAAATCAAAATTACCCATTTACTCTCTCTTTTATCTATTTTGGTCCCACTTACCAGAAATCTGATCTGCATTGTTTCTATGTGTTTTCCATTCTTTCATCTTTCTAACTTGTTATTTGTATTCTCGTTTTATTTCTTAAAAAGTCTTGCATATGTTCAACTTTTGGTCCAATAAAAAAGATTATTATATGTTCAATGGCTTTTTTTTCCTTCATACTTTTCTGCCTTCCTCGTTCACAAAATTTAAAACTCTAGTGCCGTACATCTGACTTACTGTTTTGAAGCCGTCAGCTCTTTGTTGAAAATGGATTTAATCAATTCGTCTGGCTTCGGCAACGTAATCTCTTTATACTTCGAAATTCAAGAGGGGCAGGTTGTTTTGTTTTTATCTTATTTTTATGGACTTTTTTTCTTCTTCTTTTTTTTGTGTTTAATTTTATTTTTCAAAGTTTGTTTTTTGTAAATCTGTTTTGTTCTTAGTGTGATTCACGTTCTTATTCTCGTTTGATTCTTACTCTCGTCCGTGTTCTCGTCCTTATATCCTTCTAATCGTTCTTGATATCGTTATCTAGTTTTAGCCAGTGTTCTCGTTCTCATATTAAATCTCAGTCGTTTTTTTTGTTCCTTTTTTGGTGCGACATTCTTATATTCCTCGTTTTGGTGTTTATGTCTATTTTCTACGTTATTTCCTTCGTCCTTGTAAGAGCAGCTTAAATATACACATATATAAATGAATTGATGTTCACTGCATATTCTTTCACAGGCGCGTTGTATTGACGATAAGTGGCTAACACGTTGCTTTGAAACCAATCGTACCTTAAATGTATAATACACTATAACGAAAATACAGCTCTTACACTCGTAATCGAGCACTTTATTTTCAATTTACCAACACTAAAATAAAACAGCTACTATATATATATAAAATATACCAAACTTAATGGTAAACCCTTGCAGTAAGAAAAAACCCGGCAAATAGTATATGTGTGTATGCTTGGCTAAAGCTACAAAAATAAAACAATTAACGACAAAGTAAATCAATATACATATTTACTATCACAATTTCCTGGTGTTTGAACAAAAATAATGAAGATTTGATATATATTCGTGTAATAGGTAACTGAGTTACACCCCCTACCCTTCTAATAACTATATAAACAAGTCAAAAATCTACCACTGTATTCTATGTAGAATAAAGCTTCTACAAGTCCGACCGTGTTTGTTTGCTTACTACCACAATTCGTAAAGATAATTAAACGAGAAAATTTAAATAGAAACAGAATGTATTTTTTTTGCATTTGATATTTTAAATAGGAAACATTAATTTTTGTTTTCAGAGTCTCTGTGCACTTTTTTTCTGACGCCTAACCAGGCTAAATCAATGCAAGGTCTTTTTTTACGAAGGGATTTACGAAGGGGCATCCTGTGAGGATCTAACTTGCGATTCAGTAATAATGGATCTTCGAGACTAACTTTTTGCCCCTCCTTCTACCCACGCAACGCCTTGTAGCCGTTTCTAGTAATTTATAAATCAGTGTTTCTATTGTGAAGTAATTACATTTGAATAGAAATGTATTTTGCTTTTCTTTTTTAAGTTCAGTGAAATTTCCCGTAACAAAGATTTACTGTAAGCCACATGCTACTCGTCTCGACATTGCGCAAAGATTAAAAACTACAAAAACTCGACGGTTTAAATATTAAAATCTCAGTCAATTTGAGCCAATGAAAAAAGACTATCCCCCCTCCCTCACCCATATAATAGAATTCTGGATTCATCTAGTATTAATCCGATTTACCATCCATGTCTTCCGCTCGCGGTATGTTAGTCTCTTCCTTAAACTAACCTATTTTATTAATGTATTCTACCTTGCTACCTTCAACACTCTTACTAACCTGATACACACCAACCATGACAGTCAACTAGTTTTATTTCCTAACCTCACAAAATTTAAAAAAAAATTTTGTTTAGAAGAAAATTAACTTCTTAAAAAAAGTATTTCATAATTTGCTTGAAGCATTGCCCGCCTTGTCGGCTGGGGCGTTAGAATGCACCGACTGCACCTCTGCATAGGGGTAAGACTCCTCCAATGGGGCCAGCTGTTTGTCGTGGGTGGCGACCCGTGATGCTTAAGGATAGAACCCAGGTGGATGAGCAGTCCATGATTTGCAATACTCCACTTTGTCCCTATCTTGGGCTAGACGGGCGGTCGGAGAGGCCCCCTCCGATTAACCCGCTGGTCACGTCAAGCCCTAGCACTTATATTATTTTCCCAATCCTATTGCCCTTATGGCAAGCCCCAACCCTTTTTATCATATGGGTGCTAGAAGGCGGTGGCTGCGGGTCTACATGTTCTGGGAATGACGGTGAAGTTCCAGTTTTGGAGGTTTGGGGAATGTGGAGCACCCGTTCAACACCATTGCTCCTTGATCCACTCTGACCCGGAGTGGTAGTACCTGTTAGGGTCCCATCTATGGGTTTAATAGAAAACATGAGTTTATAAACAAAATTGTATTATCCATTAAAAATGAAATTATTTCAAAACTTTGTTAGCATTAAACATTTTTTTACCAATAGAAGTATTCGGCATAAAATAACCCAAGGGGTTGACATGCCGTGAAACCCAACCAACCAAACCAAACTTGAAGCATTGCATAAAGTATGTTATATTTTATCTATTTATTTTTTTTGAAGGCTATTGCAATGCAAAAGTAATTGTCCAAGGTCTTATTGATTTCGAAGTATCTTCGTCTTCTGAGACGTTTTCAATATGAACGCGGTGTTTTGTGTTCATATTTTTGAACGTTATAAACACTGTGATAAGTGGGGTGTTTGAGCGCCACACAGATGAGACGTGAATTCAATTGTTCAAATCAATTATTAGTTTAGTTAGTTCTTTTTTTTTTTGTTGTTATTACGAATAATCCATTCAAAATTAATCAGACCTTGGGCAATTACTTAATTAATTACTTAATTAATTACTTAATAAGACCTTGAGCAAAAACAAAATAAAATAGATAAATGAAATATGATAACTAATTTTTTTTTGTAAAAAATTGGTAGAGGTGAACTTATTCTTGGGAAACACTGTCCTGTTCTAAAAAGTCTGGGAATTTTTGTGAAAGATCATAGTTTTAAGATATGTATGAAAACCATAATGTATTTTATAGGCTTCTTTAGTGTTATGTATTTGGGGGAGGGGGGAGGTTTTTTTTTAAAAAGTTGATAAACTTATCTACAGAAAGCGGTGCCAATATATGCATAGAAAAGGCATGAACTGTTATGGACCGACTGGCCTCTCTGATAAAATAAAGTGACAATTCTTTCAAGGTGTAGCCGCATCAGTGCTAATATATATATATATATATATATATATATATATATATATATATATATATATGTGTGTGTATGTGTGTGTTTCTGCAGTAGTAGTAGTAGTAGAAATGTATAGATTAGATAACCTACATAAGTTTCACCAAAACGGATCATCAGGGTTAACTAATTTCTCATTATATTTTGAAACTAAATTATTGTTTTAAAACATGTATCCCTTATCTATTCCTTTTTTCCCCCAAGAGGCCATACACATCGCACAATTAATTATCGCACAAAAATGCATCTTCACGATAACGTTAAAGAACCGGTTCCTTCTAGATCACAAAAGTTAAAATTGGTAGAGGTGAACTTATTTTTGGGAAACACTGTCATGTTCTAAAAAGTCTGGGAATTTTTGTGAAAGATCATAGTTTTAAGATATGTATGGAAATGATAATGTATTTTATAGGTTTCTTTAGTGTTATGCATAAAAGCAATAGAATATTAAAGGGATTTTCAATCAAAAATTGGACAAGTGTAAATTCATAAAATTGAAGATAACTTAGCTAGGATATTGAGTTCGTGGGAAGAATTACCTATCTATTGAATTCGGTTTGCTTAGGATTCTTTCTTTTTGGTGTTTGTTAGAATGTATTTTATATGCTTTTCTTTTGGCGCTTTGTATAAAAGCAATGAAATATTAAAGGGGAAGTTTTCATCTGAATATGGGGGGGGGGGCTAGGGCTGCATATCCTAAGGATTCTTAAAAAGAAATCTATTATTTTTGTATATTTCTTAGAATTAGAAAAAAAATCTATAATATTAGGTTTCTATCTAAGCACTATAATAATAGATAATTCTAGCAAAACTGAATTCAATAGATACATAAAAATATGAAAATGTAGCTATTCAAAAATATGTAAACTCTATATATATTTATGCAACTTTTTGCAAGATTCCGACTGCTCTGTTGGCTGGGGCTATAGAATACACCGACTGTACCTCTGCAGACGGGTAAGACCCCACCCCAATGGGGCGACCTGTTGGTCGTGAGTGACGATCCGTGATGTTTAAGGATGGAATCCTGGTGGCTGACCGGTCCCTGATACCCAACTCACTCCTTTGGCCCTTGCTTGAGATTGACGGACGGTCAGAAAGGCCCACTCCAATCAATCGGCTGGTCATATCAAGCCCTAGCACTTATACGATTATCTCGATCTCATTGTTTTTACAGCAACCCCCAACCCTTTATATCATATATGTACTAGAATACAGTGGCTGAGGGTCTTAGTGAACTGGGTATGACGTTAAAATGCATCTAGTATTGATGTTTCAATTCTGGAAATCTGGGGAGTGTGGAGTACCCCTTCAATGCCATTATTCCCAAGTTCACTCTGACCTGATGTGGTAGTACCGGCAGGGCTCAATTTATGGGACATTTAACTGCAATATAAGGGTGAAGTTCCAATTGTGGAGCTCTGGGGAGCGTGGAGTACCTCTTCATCGACATTTCTTCCGGGTCCACTTTTCCCGGAGTGTTGGTATCTATGGGCCAAATAGAGAAAAATGGGTTTAAAAACGTTTTTTAAAAATTGAGTTTACATGAAAAATATGAATACCCATCAAGAATTAATAAAATAGAACGTCTTCGACATAGAATAATTTAACAAGTGTTGACATGCCAAAAATCCAACCAACCAACCAACCAACCCATTTATGAGTTAGATTAAAAAATGAATTAAAATGTGTTCAAAAATTTGAATACCCAACAAGAATAAATAAAACAAAAACGTCTTCGTTTTAAAGTAACCCAACAAGGGTTGACGTGCCATAAAACTCAACCAACAACAACAACAAGCAACAAAGTTTCAATACTAAAGAGTATGGTCATAAATAATACCTAATGAATTTTCTAACTCTATCTTTTCAGTGTTAATTTTTTGGTCTTAGTTAGAATTTGTTTTCTATACTTTTCTTCTGACGTTGTATAGGTATTTTCCCAATCCATTCGTCACGGGTTGGATGGCACACAAGGTCGCACGTATTAGGCAACCAGCAAGGATCGAACTTGCAATTCAGTTGTAATAGAACTGCGAGACTAAATTGGTGACGTTGTGTTTAAAAGAAATAGAATATGAAAGTGATAGGATTAGGAAACTTATTTATCAATAAACCTTCGTACTTCATTTTTATACCAGTTTGATTATTCAAATTGTGTTGCATACCCTTCTCATTACTTCTTCTATTCTTCTTCTGTTCATCTTCTATCTTAGGTTCTTCTTCTCGGGGACTCTGTCTTGGTGGTCGGTCGCACTTAACTCATTTCTTCTATATCAGTTTTGTTACCAAGACACCCATTAATCACAAGACCGTGTTATTTTTCTTAAACTTTTACTTCCTTAACTAAACATTTCATGTAACTAATTATCTGACTAACATAGCGCGCGTATGCAGTGAGCTTCAGCTAAGACAGAAAACCTTATCTGCCCGACGTGAAAAGGGCCATCCCTTTAGAAATACAGGGGATTGACAATAATCTTATGCAACCGCATAGATTATGTAACAATTGGTCTAGTACTGGTTTTATAAGATTGAAGACATTATTTATCAATAAACCTTCATATTTCATTTTTATACCAGTTTAATTATTTTAACTATTTGTAATATGAATAAACCCTTGTACTTCATTTTGGTACCAGTTTCATTATTCTAACTCCGGGGGCAAGTATTTTAGTTAAATTTTATAATAAAATATGATATCAAATTAGAAAGGCTAATGAAACTGAATAAGAATGTAGATAAAAAGATTTTGAACTGAGGGGGTATGATTGAAAAATAGAACAACTTTGAAACTAACTCTTCCATCATTTTCCGTTACTCCCGTCTTTCATTGGTAAATTTTCCTAATTAAACTGTTTAGTTAAAGTAGGAAGTAAATAATAATATTACAGTTATTTCTTCTTGTTAAGGGATTTCTTTTAAGATTTATTGAAGAGATTTTTGCTCATATTCAATAAGATAAAACCAAACAATTAGAAATCAATAATACTGAGCACATATTTATTAAAATCACATTTTTAATATCAATATGCAAATTAGCCTTCCCCTTCACACTGCAAACCACTATATTTTGTATATATATATACAATCGCATGTTAATAATATGTAGATATGGCCAACAGTATTAATAATGTAAAACTAATTTATTAATAATTGAGGTTTGAATAAAAATCAAATCATGCAGAATGTGATGTAAATAACTAAGGGAATTGTGACTCGATTAGTAATATAGTTTCGGTTACAGACAGACAAACACACAATCTCCATTATAATAAGATTCATCTAAATTAGAAATTATGTTCTTAAGATTGGAGACCTTATTTATCAATAAAACCCCATACATTATTTTGATACGTTTTATTATTCTAATTCATCTAAATGATAAATCATGTTTTACATGATTGGAGACCTTATTTATCAATAAAACCTCGTACATCATTTTGATACCAGTTTCATCTTATTTGTCTTATACTTGTTTTGCTTACAGTCAAGTCACGCTGAAAGCACTAGTTCCCAATAGATCACCGAAGTTAAGCAGCGTGAGCCAGTTCAATACTTAGAAAAGTGACAATTTAAGCAACAGCGGGTACTGTAAAATAATCTGAACATGAAAAATGATTTGATTCGGCATTAAATGATCCAAACATGGTTAATACGCCGTATAACAAAACAACCAACAAACCTAATACTGGTTTTATCTGATTGGAGACCTTATATATCAATAAAACTTCCTACTTGATTTACATACCAGTTTCCTTATTCTAACAATTTCTAATATAAATAAACCTTTGTATTAATTTGGATATTAATTTAATTATTCTAATTCATCTAGATGATACATCGTGTTTCATAGGATTGGAGACCTGTTGTAGAGTAGCTAGCATCCCTTCAGTACTCCAGATGGTCTGACTCATATCGTTAAATAGTCTACGATTAAGTACTTCAACAGGTAATTAATACGTTGATTAATATTCAGACTGGTCTCACTTCGTTTGGCTATACCGCATTTGATCCACTTCTATTCCTTGTATGCTGTCTTGTTAATTATTTTGTAACTTATCGTTCTGAGTTTTTTTTATGTATATGTTAGCACCGGATACTGGTGCTAAATAATTATATATAGGCGCGTGGTCTAATGGTTAGAGTCGTAGGAAATGGACTCGTCGACACGATTTCAATTTTTGGACGTTTGCATTCCCCATGGCGCTAATACCATTGCGAAAGATATGAATCCAATTCTCCCTCCAGCTATGGGTAAATAGTGGGGCAGACTGGGCTCTTTAACCATAGCTAGGTAACCAGTCTAGGAGAAGGAAAACTCTGAATTCAAACCTGCTAAACTCCACTTAAGAAATTGACCTTATGTCGCATACTGCTCGTGCGGAGGGGTTTGTAAATATATATAAATAAATATATTAAGGTAACCAGTCTAGGAGAAGGAAAACTCTGAATTCAAACCTGCAAAACTTCACTTAAGAAATTGACCTCATGTCGCATCCTGCTCGTGCGGATAGGTTTGTAAATATATATAAATAAATATATTAAGCACTTAATTTCCTCTGTGTATCATTTCACCTTGACGATACAAGACCTTATTTATCAATAAGCCCTTGTACGTTTTATTTTCATAATTCTAATTGATCTAATATTTTTATAAGATTGGAAACCTTATTTATTAATCAATGTCAGTAGTTAATACCTGAGTATGAAAAGAACTGTCCCTGATTCTTTTGCTCTTTCTTTTCTTTTCTTTGTCCTTCCCCATAAAAAAACATGATGGAATTATCTGAACATTTTCAGATCGGTATTTTTTGAAAATGTCTCCACTTAGCAGAAAAGAATAAACACGCTGCAGGGCTGCCAAAAAAAGAATCCTCTCACTTTAAAAGAAAAATCAGCTTAAAACGGATTGCATTATGCATGTTGTGTTGCATTTTTTTTCTAGCTTGCTGAACACGAATTTTTCCTTGACTAAGAGCGCAAAACTAAGATATTGCAATCCCCCCCCAAAAGCTATTACATCCCCCCCCAAAAAAAAACCCAAAGAAATTCTACTACTATTAATTTTTTTAGGGGGGGGTGTTAGGATAAAAAAAAAGTTTTAGATCTGGGAGCAAGATCCAAGAAAGATCCTTAATGGATAAAATCCATACATACGAATTGTTGATTTAAAAATTGTTTCACCATTAAAAATAGAATTTTTGAGATAAGGCTTGATAATTAGTATCATTTGCATTATTCGGACTATTGTCCTCATCTTTATTGTTATCTGTACAACGTTTTGGCTAATGAGCCTTTATTCAATCGACGGGGAATACCCCCGTCGATTGAATAAAGGCACATTAGCCAAAACGTTGTACAGATAACAATAAAGATGAGGACAATAGTCCGAATAATGCAAATAATACTAATTATCAAGCCTTATCTCAAACTCATTACACTAACTCGTTCTCATTACACTAACCAGAGCTGGATACAGTTGTTAAGCACTGTTAATTATTGTTCTATGTTACTGTCGCCCTTGATCAAGATTGAACCTGCAGCCTAGAGATAATTGCCACTTATAACTGTTTTAATCAACGCCTTTATCCACTACGCTATGCGTCCAATTGGGTTGGGTTCAAAGTTCCGTGATGGCTCCCGTTTACGACAAGAAAGTTCCCGAGTTCGAAAAGACGGTTCCCAAGTCCGACAAGAAATACCTGAAGAAGGTCAAAGGGCATATTGGCCGAAACGTTGTACAATAAAGATGAGGATAATAGTCCGAATAATTCAAATAATACAGATTTTAATGAATTTCCTTAATTTCCAAATGTTTCGCCATTGTTCAGTTTTTGTGACCATTAAGTTGTGAATTCTTCCTAAAAATAAGATTGTGTAATGTGACGTTGGAAAGTTTTATTCTACTTAAAATAATTGGTATACCTTTTGAGAGTTTATATACTCTAGTATTCACTAGAGAGTTCTCCAAAGGGGAGGTAATCATAAAATATGGGAGGACCTCTCATTAACCCATTATAGGTTGGTTAGTTTTGGGTATATACCATTTGTTGGGTCAGTATAATATATATGGCCTTTAATTGTATCTGGTACGAAAATACTTCACAATAATTAAAAACAGGAAAACAGTTCATACTTACTTACAATGGATACGTCTTAATCATCATCATCATGTCGCGCAATTAGCACGGATATCCATGACAATCTCTTGCCAACCTTCTCTATCACTCATTGCACCTGGGAGGTCCTCTGCGGAGCATCCAGTATCCTCGCATATTTGGTCAATGTAGGTCCTTGCTGGGCGCCCCACACTTGCATGTCCATGTGTTGGCTTCCACAGGAGAACGTCGCTTATGAGCTCGTCCTTGCTTCTCCAACAGTGTCCGCATGCCTTGTCCGTCTCACTCGGATAGTTTGTGAGATGGGGGGCAAGTGACCGTACAGTTGTCTCCTCGTGGGGTGCTGCTTCCACGATTTGTTCAAGACTGCACGTAGCATTCTTGTGCAGCTTCCATCTAGCTTATTTTCAAGACGCTTCGTTAGGGTCCATGTGGTGCATCCATATAGCAGCACTGATACAACCACAGCCTGAAAGAACCGTCTCTTTAGTTTGTCAGGGAGATCGGACCTCCATACGACTGATAATTTGTTTGTGGCCGCCCATGCCTTTGCTATTCGTGTATTAACATCACTCTCTGTAGATGAGATATTACTACCTAGGTACGTGAATTGTTCTACTGGCTTGAGAGGTGTGCCGTTGAGTGTGGTGATGTTTCTTTTCTTTTTGAAGCTTATGAACTCCGTTTTACTGGAGTTCACACAGAGGCCGATATTTTCTGCTGCCTCCTCCAAGCTATGTAGCAGTGACTCAGCCTGTGCTGGTGTATCTGCAAGAAGTGCAAGATCATCAGCATAGTCTGCATCTGTTACTGTTTGTGCGGGATATCGCCTACTTCTTGCCTTTTTCAGTGTGAAACCTTTTTCTTTTATGGTATCTAATGATGTTCTGAGTACGTAGTCTAGGCATATTATAAATATATATGGTGCCAATGTATCTCCTTGTAGGACCCAGCGGCGATGTCAAAGAAATCTGTGTCACCATCAGGTGATCGTACCATCGCTTTAGTGTCTTTGTATAGCATCATCATAGCTGCAACTGTTTCTTTGGGATACCATATGCTAGTAGTATTTGTTCCATTTTTCCTCTATGTATGGAATCAAATGCCTTGGAGAAATCTACGAATAGCAGCGTTGCCTCTAGATTCTTTGCTCGTACCCCTTCTATGATCCGTCTAATAGTCAGGATCTGAGAGGTAGTGGATCGATTTCTGCGGAATCCGTTTTGGTTTTTCCTAAGGATTTTTTCTATTTCGGGTCGGATGCGATTAAGAAGAAGGGCATTAAATACCTTGGCTGCAATAGCCGTAAGAGTTATGCCTCTGTAATTTTTAGCGATTCCGAGATCTCCCTTTTTGGGGAATGGGAGAATGCAGCCTTTCGTCCATTTATCTATTCTATTTTGTCTATATACTGCATTACATAGCCTAAGCAGTATGTCATTGAACTTTCCTATCTTCCATACCTCCGGGGGTATTCCGTCTAGTCCTGCCGCTTTCCTACCTTTTAGCTTCTGTAAAACTTGGTTGATTTCATCTATTGTGAAATCCCCCAGTTTGATATCTAGTTGTTTATCTACAATCTCTTGGGTATTGTTTTCTACGATTTTAGGTGGGTTCCCCAGAAGTTTTTGGAAGTGGTTTTTCCATTTCTGGAGTCTATCTTCTTGGCTGGTTGCCTTTAGCTTTGATTTAGAGGTATGTTTCCTACCACTAATTTCATTTACTGTTTGCCACGCTAATCGCGACTGTCTGTCCTCCACCGATTGTCTTATATTATTTATTTGTATTTGTATGTATTCCATTTGTTCTTTTTTGTATGTTTTGGTTAGTTCTATCTGGGCTCTCCTAAGGCTATGTAGATTGGTACTAGTTGGGTTTGTTTTATTACGTTGGGCTGCCTTTTTATATCGTTTCTTTTTTTCTCTAACTGTTTCTGTCTCCCAGGGAACAGAATGTTTGGCTCTTAGTTTGGTTGGTACGCACTCGGCTGCTGCTTCTAGGTGAGCATTGACGAAGTTTTCGTATTCCTCGTTTGGTGTGGAGCTTTCGGATATCTCCTGGAGGATATCGAATTTATTTCTTACTGTGACTGCGTAGCGATTGCATATATCGCTGTTGGCAAGTGTCGACCAATCGTATCGTACAGATTTACTAGTTTGCTTTTTATTTCTACGTAAGCTTAGTCGTAATTTTGCTGTGACTATTCTGTGATCTGAGGATACTCCTTCAAAAGAGGAATACGCTTCGCAGTTTATTGCACTATTTATCCATTTTTTGTTTATGAGGATGTAGTCTAGTTGCGCTTTTGTGTTATTTGGGTATGTGTATGTCCATAGTTTGCCCTTCCGTTTTTGATATTTGGTGTTTAGGCAAGCAAGCCTGTTCTCAATGGAGAACTCAGCTAGGAGATCACCGTTCCTGTTTGGGGTGTTGTGTAAGCTGAATCTATTGTTTTCGTTTCTTCCTATGTGTGCATTCATGTCTCCACCAATGATCAGTACATTATGTTTGGGGGTATGTCTGCATAAGGAGGAAAGCCCACTGTAGAACATTGCAATGTCTGTTTCGTTGCTGACATTCGTGGGGCTGTAGCATGAGACTATAGTCATGCAAGGATTGCCATTAAACGTAGCACTCATGATTCTCGGTTGGATTTTTTCTATGTGGTTAAGTGATATTAGTGCTCGAGGGCTGAGAAGCATTCCTACACCTCCTATTGTGGCATTGACGGAGTTTTTCCATGCAGATGCTGACACAAATGTCCAGCCATTTCCAGATTCATGGTATTTTAGTTCTACATCACCATGGTCAAATCTGTGTTCTTGCACACATATGATATCTATATATTTTTTTTTTTTTTTTTTTTCGGCTGCGGACGCTGTAAGCTCGGGGAGTTGGCCTATCGTTTTTAGAGTTCTAACATTAAATGTTGCTATCTTGAGAGGTTTTTTACATCTAAGTAGGTTTGTATTGGTTTTGGGTTCTATGTCTGTCTTATTAGATAGTGTGGTTAGTTTTATGTCTTTAGTAGAGTGTGTGTCTAGTTTGTCTGTGTTGAGAGTGATGTGGTTTAAGTGTGAGATGCAATTGGAGCTCCGTAGGTAATGTATCGGACACTGGGCCGAAGCTCGAGCCTCAGCAGAACGCGTGTTTTTAGCAGGACTCACGATGCTGCAAGATTCTTCGGTTCTGTGCACTGTCATGAATAGTTTCGGTTAGGTCGAGGTCATTGATATCTATCGGTAGCTGTGTGGTTAACTCATCAATAGGCGCTAGTCTTAGAGATGAGGAGCAGTAGTTACCTGACTGAACTGGTTGATCCTGGCCGTTGACCCACTCGGAGTTCCTCCGCCCAGCATCTTGTGATATACGCCGTTGACCTATTTAGGTTCTTCCGCCGCGTCTCACATCCACCATGCTGCTACCCATGGTTTTATTTTACAAGCCAGTGTGGCATGTAGATTTTCACAAAAGAACGACAGGGGAGAGAAAAAAAAAAAAAAAAAAAAAAAAAAAAAAGTGGGGTGTTCTTTATCTAAGTTTTAACTTAGTATAAGTCCACAGATTCCCTCCTAGATAAGGGTAATCATGGGGGGGGGCGTAGACTTTTTTTGAAGTCTTTTATAATGAATTAAGCATTTAGGTTGGGGGGGCAGTAAGAGACAGAGAGAGGGGAAGAGGATGAAAGAGAGAGAGAGAGAGAGAGAGAGAGAGAGAGAGAGAGAGAGAGAGAGAAGGGAGGAAGTCTGGTTAAGGGATCCTATCGCGCTACCGAAGACATTTTTATGACACCCATCCTATCATTTGAATTTACATTAACATAGCAGCAATGGAGAAAATATAGCAGATTTACAATTAGTTTTTAGCTCGAAACAAAAGTATATTTCAAATATAACAGTCTTTAAAATTAAATTTAACAAAATATAAAAGTTTTAACCTTAGTTTGTTTCGGGCATTCAACTTCGAATCCAAGCATGTGCTTCCTTCAAAATCCGAGAGAAATCTAGTCTTTTATAATGAATTAAGCATTTAGGTTGGGGGGGCAGTAAGAGACAGAGAGAGGGGAAGAGGATGAGAGAGAGAGAGAGAGAGAGAGAGAGAGAGAGAGAGAAGGGAGGAAGTCTGGTTAAGGGATCCTATCGCGCTACCGAAGACATTTTTATGACACCCATCCTATCATTTGAATTTACATTAACATAGCAGCAATGGAGAAAATATAGCAGATTTACAATTAGTTTTAAGCTCGAAACAAAAGTATATTTCAAATATAACAGTCTTTAAAATTAAATTTAACAAAATATAAAAGTTTTAACCTTAGTTTGTTTCGGGCATTCAACTTCGAATCCAAGCATGTGCTTCCTTCAAAATCCGAGAGAAATCTAGTCTTTTATAATGAATTAAGCATTTAGGTCTTAATAATAAATGTATTAATGGAGTTAACAAATACAAGTACAAAGTACTTATATGAGTGAGCACTTAGTAAAAGTACTGTGAGCAAACTAAGAACCATTTCTCAGACAAATCAAATATAAGTATATATATAATATAAATATATTTATGAATGCCTTGTTTATTTTTCACGAAATATTTAGTGAATGACCTTCATCTTCTTGTAAAGTTCCTGCAAAAATGTCGGGATTATTAACACTTGGATCCCCAATTTTTCTAGTCCAGGATTCGAGAGGAGCAAATCAAGGACACTGAAACATTCGTTGAAATTACTGGAATTGAAAGAAAAAAAAAAGAAAGAAAGAGAAATGAACAGAATAAAGAAAGGAAAAAGAAAGGACGAAATAAACGAATGAAAGAGACGAAAGAAAGAAAAAGAAAGAAGAAAAGGAAGAAAAGGAAACAAAAAATAAAGAAACAAACGAAGGAAAAAAGAAAGAAAAAAGAAAAAAAACAGACGAAAGAACAAAAAGAAAAAGAAATAATAAAAAGAAAGAAAGAAAAAAAGAATGAAAACGAAAGAAAAAAGGAAGAAACAAAAGAAAGAAAAAAAAGGAAAAGGCAAGAAAGAAACGAAAAAGAAAAAGAAAAAAAACAAAAGAAGAAAACAAAGAAAGAAAACGAAAGAAAGTAAACGAGAGAAATAAACGAAAGAAAAAAGATAGAAAGAAAGGAAAGAAACAAAAAGAAAAACAAAAGAATAACAAAAGAAAGAAAGAATAAAGAAAGGGCGAAAGAAAAAAGACAAAGGAAAGAATCAAGAGAAACAAAAAGAAAAAAAGAAAGAAAACGAAAGAAAAATAAAGAAAGAAAAAAGAAAGAAAAAAAGAAAGAAATGAAGGAAACGAAAGAAAAAAAAAACAAAGAAAGAGAAAGAAAGAAAAAAAGCAAAACAAAGAATAAGAAACCAAAATGGATAAAGAAACAAAAAGAAAGAATAAAAGAAATGAAAGATAGAAAAAACAACAACAAAAGAATGAAACGAAATAAAAAAAAGAATTTAAAATAAAAGAAAAAGAACGAAAGAAAAAAGAAAGAAATGAGGGAAACTAAAGAAAGAAATAAACGAGAAAAGAAAAAGATAGAAATAAAGAAAAAAAGAAAGAAATCGAAATTGAAAATATCTACACACCGAGTTATCTTCTTTCTGGATGCTGAAATAATGAATCATATAATGAAAGCGTGAAAAAAAAGAAGAAAAAAAAAAGGAAAAAAAAAGAAAAAAAAAGGAATTAAAGCTGTGATTTAATAACACCGACAAAATAAAGTTATAATCAATTCATAGAGCAATTAGAAAATTTCTCATTTTTGTTTTCCTTTTGGAATTTTAATACAATTTTCTTTTTGGGGATTTTAATGACAACATTGTCCAATCACACAAACGTAAATTGAATCCCTTATTCTGTAACGTTGTAAAATTGATAAAACGCTATCAGAGCTACCCGGCGCAGCTCGGGATTTAAAAAGTTCAAAATAAATCTCTTATCTATATTTATGAATATATTAATATAAAAATTATTTTTCTATATATTTCTTTTTTTCTTTTTCTTTTTAAAATATATTCGTATTTCTAAGTTGTTTATATATATATATTAATACTCTTGTTCCTTACTCTTCCAGTCGTTGTCATCTTGCAACACCCTCTGGTTAAAAATGAAACCGTCCAAGATGAAATGCAAAAATGTAAATCCTGATTATCCGGTGTTGCTTATCGATCGAAGTCTTATTTCTTATGAATGTCGTCACCTTAGCTAAATCATAATTAACCAAATAAAAGACAAACAAAAGAAAGTACAAACATCAATGATAATAAAAACTAGCAGGACCTGTCAATATATCACAGTATGATGATAATTTAATTATTACAACATTCGATATGTTTTCATAAGAGTTATTGCGAAATAGTTCAATATGTAAAAGGTATAATAATCTTGATTCAACTCTCTCTCGCTCTTTATTCTTTCTTTTCTTCTTTTCATCTTTTCATTTTGTTCGATTGAAACAGATTAGCGTTATCGCTTCCGCGCTCACACCACCTCTCTATATTTACCCTACTCTCTTTCTCTCTTATCATATTTATAATGTGTACCTTTTCTTTTTCTTTCCATTCTTTCTTTATAATAAAAACGGAATGGTCCATTATTTAGCTGAGGTGACGACACTCAAGAAATAGGAATAAGAATTCGGTGGATAAGCGACACCAGATAATCAGGATCTACATTTTTGAATTTCATCTTGGAAGATTTGGACGGTCTCACTTTTAGCCAGAGGGTGTTGCAAGATCATAACGGTCGCACTATTAAGGAATACGAGTATGAATATATAGATAAAAATCTTTATTGAAGTATTAATGATATGAACCAAATGTGTTTTACTAATGGATAGATATTAGGATTTTAACGGCACGTCAATCCGTCTTGGGTTATTTTATGTCTAGGGGTAAAATTATTAGTTTATATTTATGTAGTCTCTTGAGATTTTTTGTACACGGTTATCTATGCATATATAAAGCGCATTTGGTGTATATGTATGTATGTATGTATGTGTGTATGTTTGGATGAAACTGCGAAAATACAACTATTAACAACAAAGTAAATATACATACACGTTAAATATCACCGGTTTTTGTGGTTGTACAAAAATAATGGAGATTTGATTAATATTTACAAAAATATCTAAAAATCAAAATATACATAATAATAATGGATGTGCAAGACTAACTTCCTCACCATTAAACCACGTTTTTTCTGGTCCCCTCCATATACCCAGGTGATGCTGCGTAGCCGATTCTAGTACATATATAAATGGCTGTAGTTGTGTATGTATGTATGTCCAGATGAAACTACGAAAGTAAAATAATTAATGACAAAGTAAATATATATACACATTAAATATCACCGATTCTGTTTTTTTGTGCAAAAATTATGAACATTTGATTTATATTCGGAGATATTTAATAATTAAGATATACATAGAAATAGCATTGAAATTCTACTTAAAAATGTCCGAAATTTCTAAATCTCAAAAGTGAATAAATCAATACAGCAGGGCTTTTTGCTCTCCCTCAACACAGGTGATGCTGGGTATATGCTTCTATTGTGATATAAAGTCTTCTTATCTAATCAAAATAATTGTTAAAGGTGATATACCCTATAGACTATAGTGGAATGCGCCGACGGTTACTATAAGTAACAGGAACAATTATGGTTTGAGGAAGCCAATACGAGTCAGCTCGTAACTCTATTTGTCGAACGCAATTCCCACTTCTTTTTACTGTAATTGTCTACTCTTTTGTTAATACATTTTCCTACATTTATTACCCGTCGTTTTGACTTATTTTGACCCCTTGAAACCCCACAACAATAATATATACAGAATTATAGATACAGTTTAATATTTTTCTCTGGTTACCCTTTTTTATGTGTGTGGGGAGGGGAGTCATACTCCCCTGCAATGGGTTAAGTCAGTAGTGCAAAGAATGAGAATATGAATTAATGTTTTTTTTTTTAAGTCCATAAATGTTATCTTTGTTTCAACGACTGTGATTATCAAATGATATTAATTAATTTAATGGATTAAAAAAAAAATTAGATAAATGTTAGATTTTCTTCTAACGAAGTCGTTATTCTCACTGATCGATCGCAGAGATAGAAAAAAAGATTATGACGATGTCGGTCACGATCGAATTCAAATCTAATAATCCGATATTTCATGTCCGACTTTCATCAAGTGGATGACAGCAGAAAGACTCTTAGCAAAATCCAGGAATTTTAATCCCTTCTCATAAAAGTACCAATCTGGACCACATACTCAAACCACAAGAAGAAAATGGACAATTTCCACCTGAGATGCCTACGCCGCATCCTACGCATACGCTGGTAGGACAAAGTGCCCAACACAGACATGCTGGAACGAGCATTTATGAACAGCATGTTCACCATCATCTGCAAGAGACGTCTGTGCTGGCTTGGTCATGTCAGGAGGATGGACAAAAGACCTACTGTATGGCGAATTAGTAGAAGGCACCCGACCGGTAGGAAGACCACGCCTACGCTTTAAAGACGTCTATAAGAAGGACATGAAAACATGCCACATCAACACTAACACATGGGAGGTTCGTGCAGAAAACCGAGCGGCTTGGCGCCTCCTTGTCAAACAAGGAACGAAAAAGAGTGAAAAAAGAGAGGAAAGAAGCCGTCACAGAAAAGCGAGCCAGAAGGAACGAGAGACAACAGCAACTCTAACAAGCATCATTGTTCGTTTGCAGTCACTGCACCAGAGATTGCCATTCAAAAATTGGTCTGTTCAGCCACTTGCGCAGATGCAGTTAAAAATGGACACTACACCATCGTCTTTAAAAGACGAAAGTATGCCAACACCAATATTTCAGAACGGGAAGACATCAAGTTTTTACTCCTGATTTTTTTTATATGGACGTCTTTTTAAGTAGATAACATTTTTTTATATTCAACTTGCTGTTAAAAAAATGCTATAGCGAATATATAGATTTGAACAGATTGTGACAGAGATATATTGACAGACTGAGATAGATAGATAGATAAATATGGAGAGAGATATATAATAACACTGTGATCGCGTAAATTGTTAGTTTATTCTCATGTAGTCTCTTGAGATTTTTTGTACACGGTTATCTCTACATATATAAAGCGCATTTGGTGTATATGTATGTATGTGTGTATGTTTGGATGAAACTGCGAAAATACAACTATTAACAACAAAATAAAATACATACACGTTATATATCACCAGTTTTTGTGATTGTACAAAATAATGGAGATTTGATTTATATTTATGAAGATATCTAAAAATTAAAATATGCATAATAATAATGGATGTATGAGACTTACTTCCTCACCATTAAACCACTTTTTTTTCTGGTCACATCCTGCTATTGAGGAGGAGTTGGTAAATATATATTTAGAATTCTTCAATTCGCCCTAAACAGAAGCATCTATATAATCATGGAGATTTAATTTATATTTATGAAGATATCTAAAAATTAAAATATACATAATAATGGATGTGCGAGACTAACTTCCTAACCATTAAACCACGTTTTTTCTGGTCACATCCTGCTATTGCAGAGGAGTTGGAAAATATATATAGTTAGAATTCTTCAATTCGCCCTAAACAGAAGCATCTTTATCATCATGGAGATTTGATTTATATTCATGAAGATATCTAAAAATTGAAATATACATAATAATGGATGTGTGAGACTAACTTCCTAACCATTAAACCACGTTTTTTTTCTGGTCACATCCTGCTATTGAGGAGGAGTTTGTTAATATATATATTTAGAATTCTTCAATTCGCCCTAAACAGAAGCATTTATATCCTCATGGAGATTTGATTTATATTCATGAAGATATATAAAAATTAAAATATACATCTCTTATTATAATGGAGATTGTGTGTTTTTCTGGCTGTAACCGAAACTATATTCCTACTCAAGTCACAATTCTCTTAGTTATTGACATCACATTCTCCATGATTTTATTTTTATTTAACCTCAATTAATAATAAAATTGTCTTACATTATTAATACTGTTAACTATGTCTACATACTGACAACGTGCAATTATATTTATATATACAACAAAATAGCGGTTTACAGTGTAAACGGGAAGGCTGATTTGCATATTAATATTAAAAAATCGAATTTAATAAATATGTGCTTAGTATTATTGATTTCTAACTGTTTGGTTTTATTTTAATGAATATAAGCAAAAATCTCTTCAATGAATCTTAAATGAAATCCATTAACAAGATAAAATGACTGTCATTTTATTCTTTAATTCATCTTTTAACTAAATACTTAAATTAGAAAAAATAAAAATGAAAGACGAGAGTGATGGAAGAGTAAGTTTCAGTTGTTCCATTTTTTATTATACTCCCTCTGTTTCAAATCTTTTATTATACCCCCCTCTGTTTCAAATCTTTTTATCTGTATTCTTATTTAGTTTCATTAACCTTTCTAATTTAATACAATATTTTATTACATTAAAACTTAAATACTTGCACCCGGAGGGTGCATATATTTGCTAGTAATAATAATGGATGTGCGAGACTAACTTACTAACCATTATACCACGTTTTTTCTGGTCACATCCTGCTATTGAGGAGGAGTTTGTGAATATATATTTAGAATTCTTCAATTCGCCCTAAACAGAAGCATCTATATCCTCATGGAGAGGGCACCTCATTTGCTGTAATGGTTAGCAAGCTAGATTAGCAGACCATTGTTAGTGAGTTTGATTCTCACTGGGTGCTCCACACTTCTGGCCTTGTGCCATATCTAAGCTAAGCTTAGTAAATAACTATATCATCATGGAGATTTGATTTATATTTATGAAGATATCTAAAAATTAAAATATACATAATAATAATGGATGGGTGAGACTAACTTCATAACCATTAAACAACATTTTTCTGGTCCCATCCTGCTATTGAGGAGGAATTGGTAAATATATATTTATAATTCTTCAATTCGCCCTAAACAGAAGCATCTTTATCATCATGGATTGTGTTGCAGCATTGGGGACGACCCAATGGCTTCAAAGGTTATCTTGTTAATCATATTTTCCTGTCCAACCAAATAATCTTTGTAATTCAATAGTTTAGAGGCAATCGACAAAAGTATGGCTTTTTTTCTCTTTTTAAATTTATTCCTTCAAACGAAACCTTTTCTAGAGGTGAAGTCAGTACTTAATTTTTTTGTAGCTAATAAAACAAGTAACTGTCAACACAACATTCATCTGATCAATATCGCTCTAAGTAGGGATGACGCCAATCTTGTCGCTTCTCTCGAAGCATCAATTTACTCTGTAGCAAGTCAGTGGGTTAGCACTGATATTGATTATCAAAATATCACATATGGTCAGACATTGTGGAACCTTTTCTTGGCCCAGAAGCGCCAGCCACATTGCTCTATTAGACAGCATTTATTAATAGTTATTATTGGTGTTGGTGGTGGTCCCTGAGGTAATGTCCCTGGGAGCCAAAATTGCTCCAAATTCTTGACCACGAGAGACACATTTCCCCAGAGGGTTGGAATGAGAGAAAGATAAAAGAAAAAAAAGAAAGAGAAAAAAAAAATACACAGAGAGCAGGAGAAAAGAAAAGCAGAAAAGAAAAACTGCTATTACTTTTATGAGTACGAAAATAACAAAAAACAAAACCCCACTTAGCTCAGTCGATAGAGCGTCGGACTAGTAACCACAAGGTTCCGAGTTCGATACTTGCCCTCGTCCACTCAGCGTATGAGTAGCACATGGATCTGTGCTGTAAAGTGAGGAGCTGATGGTAAGTGTGGCGCTCCACCTCAGACGCCAAAAACAATCTCCTTGGTCTAGCGCTAGTGGAAAGGGGATTGACCCCCTCGCTGTATGGCTGATACCGACTTGAGGCCACCCGACGACTTTACTTACAAATATACTCTCGGTTTCGATACTTACTTATCGTTTGATTGATTGATTTTAAAGGAATTGTAAACCATCTAGAGTTATTTCATGCCTAGAGGTTAAGGGATAACGTTCATTGTAGGTTTATATCGGATATTTTTGTGTAGTTCTATTCTAAGACTGAGCATGGAACGAAGAGCGCTGAGGCACAGGCGTAAAAAACACCGCAGTGTTGCCAATAGCAACAAGAACACTTTCCCTGCATTCTCAGCACTTTGGGGACCTTACTTTTGGAATTACCTTCGTATATACAAGCACACACACACATACACACACACATACACACACACACACACGCCGTGTATCAGAAAGTATCGGTATCTTTTAGTACTATTTGACACACCTTGTAATCTGTAAAAATAACGTTCCATCCATTAATTTTTTTTCAGAATACAAGGTGTGCCAAAAGTACCTAGTTATTCCTTGTTGTAATGGAAGTTGTATTTACAAAGATAGAAATGAAGAATGAATATAACGTTATTTTTTTCAGAATACAAGGTGTGTCAAAACATACAAAAAATCTCGATACATTTTTGACATACCTTATATATATATATATGAATAAGATATAATGAAAAAACAAACGATGTTTACAACTGAAATAGGCTCATCAGAAGAGAAAGTGTGCAAACCGTTTCGGGGCCAATTCTCTTGACGGTTTTTAAAAAGCAACACTCGGCCCATCCTCAACTAATATCAACTATCTTATTCATACTGTCGGATTAATTTCCATTTTATTTTCACATACTTGTCCATGAAAAAACTTTACATTTGAATGTTTACCCCTTTTTGGATGATATCCATTAACACCACGGATTTTACCTATAAATGTGGGCTACTTATTTTACAGTTGGATTGTATTACAATAATTTTGATATTCCATATACACTTTTATACATATTTTACACTCTTCTATAATTTTACACCAGACTTTTTTGAGTCTTATTTCATTACTATAATGCTTCTGATTATTTTCAAAATTGAAAATGAGATTCATTTTATTTTAAATAAAATTCATTCTATTTTTAAATAAAATTCATATTATTTTAATGCAGACAGCACAATTTTTTTTTTTTTTGATTAATTCCAACGTTTAACTAGCAGCGTTCTGTTTTTACTAACGGTCTTTTTCCCATCTTGTTTTTTGTTGATGACCGACCCACGTGCGGTTGATACATTATAACGCAATAGGGTCCTCATATTAGTTGAGGATGGGCCGAGTGTTGCTTTTTAAAAACCGTCAAGAGAATTGGCCC
>CM042137.1:122117688-122142688 GCA_023376005.1 Doryteuthis pealeii | reverse complement strand
CGGCAACTGAGGTTGATATGCCGTAAAACAAACCAAACCAAACCAAACCAAATTAAATTATTCGTACATGATAGTATTCAAAACAAAACCACTTAAGAAACAAATACATAAACATATAAACATAAACATGGAATGAACGCAATAAGGGCGTCTTATTGTCGTGTAAGAATTAGCAAGCTAATCTCACACATCCATTACTAATGAGCCCTGTTGGATGGGGCTTTAGAATAACACCGACTGCACATCTGCAGAGGGGCATTACCCTTCATAGGACCCCATGTTGGTTGTGGGTCGCGACCCATGATGCTTAAGGATGGAACCCTGGTGTCTGAGTAGTCCATGCTATGCAACAATATGGCCTTTACTTAGGCTATACGGGCGGCTTGTTTCGGTAAATTATTTTGTCCTTAAAAAACTTTTGAAAAAGCATTTTATTGCCTCTTATAAACAACAGATTTGCATTTAGATTCTCACACGGCTAATTTTTCTCATGGTATATATCTATATGTTTGTGTTGTCTGGTGTGTCTTGTATCGTTTCCTGTGAGCGTCCAAGGTGGGTCATGACCATGCCTATAGGCTTAGCTTCACGCTATTAGGCATGGCCTCCCTTCAATAGTAGTTTAACAAAAATAAAGTTTTTCTTTTACTTATTCTTTATAACTTGTACCTACTATTGATAAATAATTTCTTATTATCTTATTATATTATTATCGGTTGGTCCCGTAAACACTAGGACTTATATGATTGTCCTAACCCTAGTGTCCTTTTGGCAAACCCCAACCGTTTTTATCATATATATATTGACCAAATCCTCCGCACGAGCAGGATGTGACACAAGGTCAATTTCTTAAGCGGAGTTCAACAGGTTTGAATTCAGAGTTTTCCTTCTCCTAGACTGGTTACCCAACCAAGGTTAAAGAGCCCAGTCTGCCCTACTATTTATCCATAGCTGGAGGGAGAGTAGGATTCATACCTTTCCCAAGGGTATTAGCGCAAAGTTAAATGCAATTATCACATCTAGGATTTGAACTCGGGGCGACGAGTCCATTTCCCATGACTTTAACCATCGCACCACGCGCTTCCTACCCTTTTTATCATATATGTGCTAGAAGGCAGTGGCTGGGGTCTTGATATACTGGGTATAACGTTACACTCTATCTGATGGTGAAATTCAAATTCTTGAGCTCTGGGGAATGTTGAGTACCCCTTCATCGCTATTACTCCCAGGCCCACGATACGGCGCTGTAACATCTATGTGTTAAATAGAACAAAATGAGTTTTAAAAATGTGTTAAAAATTGAGTTTAAAAAAGATTGAGTACCCATAAAGAAGGAATTGAACAAAACCCCTTCTGCATAAAATAACCCAATTGGTTGGCATGCCGTAAAATCCAACCAACCAATATCCATTATTACTAAATAATAAAATAAAAATAAATTCATGGTGAATGTGACGTCAATAACTAAGGGAATTGGGACTTGAGTAGTGATTTAGTTTCGGTTACAGACAGACAAAAACACAATCTCCATTATAATAAGATATTCACCTACGTTAGAAGGTTTGTCTGAAGCATTCCAACGTATTTATAAGAACCACATATTCAATTCATATACTACCAAGTGTACCCTCCGACAGCCTTGCTGATAGACCAATTAACGTTACGCATATCCCAATTGTTTTTGTTTTTTTTTCCTTCTATTTTGTTTGTTCATTTTTGTTTGTTTTTTGTGAAAGATAATATTTAAGGGATTAGTTTGTTTTTTGTTTAATGGCATATCAACATTCATGGATTATTCAAAGCCAAAGTCATCCTTGTAGAAGAACAGTAAGTAAAGTCTGCGGAGTGGCTTATTGTTGGTGTCAGGAAATAGCTATTTTGATCTTCGGTGGATATCCCATACTCGCGACATTGTGTCACATCCTACCCGGAAACATTTTGTATGTGTACACATTCTTTATTTCCTCAACTGAATCTTTATTCTCTGAATGGGTTGGGTAAATACATACATTGAACGCGGTTCCGTAACGTCTAGGCATAAAATAACCCTGCATGGATTGACATACCATTAAAATCAACCAATCAATCAATCAATAAAAGTTACTTTAAACCATGTTATCTGTATATATATAAAGGGCAGTTGGTGTGTATGTACGTATGTATGTATGTATGTATGTCCGGATGAAACTACGAAAAACAAAAAAAACAATAAAGTAAATATATATACACATTAAATAGCATTGGTTAAAATATACATAGAAATAGCATTTAAATTCTACTTAAAAATGTCCAGCATTTGTAAATCTCAAAAATAAATAAATCAATACATCAAGGGTCGTTGCCTCCCCTTTCTACCCAGTAGCCGCTTCTAGTTGCTTAATAAAGCATTGAAAAACAATTAAAAAGATAAGATGATTATTTATAAAGACAAACATTAAAATTAAATCAAATATGATTTATAAATATTAAACCATTTAAAAATATAAATATTAAATAAATCAAACTGTAATTGTGTTTGAAAAAAATGGACGCAGAACATATTCTTATTAGTTAATTAACCTCGAAATAAAATGTACTTATTTTTCTATTTTCTCTCAGTTCTCGGGGTAACTGTATTGATGTAAAGGAAATAGGGAAACCAGGTTTGTCTGAGGTTAGGGTGACCGATCTTCCGAATCGGAGAAAGAAAATCCAATATCTGAAACCGAATATCATGGAAGAAATATGATTAGAAGAAATGTCATTTGATTAAAATGTCATTGCTTTGTCTTAATTAGAATTAGAGAGTGAAACCTTTTCACACGTTCATTTGAATTACTTTCTTTTACTAAGCCAAGTTTGGCACAAGGCGACAGTAATTGATTTAACTGCGAGGATCGAAATCTGCTACACAGTTTCACTGGGTTTTTCAAGATGAGGCTTGATTATTTGGATTATTCGGACTATTGTCTCATTTTTATTTTGATATACACAATGTTTCAGCCGATGTGCCCTGCGGCCTTCTTCAGGTGTTTTTTGTCGAAATCAGGAAGCTGCTCTTCGAACTAGGAACTAAATAAATGTATTTACGCAGATATTTTCCCAGCCTGTTCCCCATGGATAGGATGTGACACATAGTCGCATCTATGGAGTATCCAGCGAGAATCGAACTAGATATTCAGTGAAAATGGATCTACGATATTAGCTTGCTAACTATTACACCGCGATGGGACGCCCGTTTATTCAACCCATTCGCCACGTAGAGGATGTTACACCAGTATGGTGCATCCAGCGAGGATTGAACTCGCTGTCTAGTTGCAATGGATCTGCGAGACCATCTTGCTAACTATTACAGCATTGGGTCGCCCTCAAACTACGTATCCCACATAGTATTTCACATGGAAAAATGCAAGCACAAACTGTGGGAGATTTTTTCTGATGGTGGGGATTTGGTTTGATTTAGTTTACCGGCATGTCAACCCCTATGGGGTTAATTTATGCCAAGGTGTTAAGGAATTGCGTACACTATTTTGCACCTGTTTCTTAATACAATCATAATTGTATTTTCAATATTTATTTACATTTGTTTTATTTGTCTATAATCATTTATTTGCACACAATTATAGGATAACAAGTATTCTTATTTAATCTTTATCTTATTATAATGGAGATTGTGTGTTTGGCTGCAACCGAAACTATATCACAACTCAAATCACAATTCCCTTTGTTTTTTATATCACATTCTCCATGATTTTTTTTTTTTATTTAAACCTCAATTATTAATAAAAAATTGTTTTACATTATTTATACTGTTGGTCTTATCTACGTGCTAATAACATGCAATTGTATTTATATATTCAACAAAATAGCAGTTTACAGTGTGAACGGGAAAACTAATTTGCATATTGATTTAAAAAAATTGATTTTGATAAATATATGTTTGGTATTATTGATTTCTAGTTGTTTGGTTTTATCTAATGAATAGGAGCAAAAATCTCGAGGATAAATCTTAAAAGAAATCCATAAACAAGAAGAAATAAATGTAATTTTATTCTTTACTTCTTAAATAGTTGAATTAGGAAAAATTAGCATTGAAAGACAAGAGTGATGAAAAATTATGGAAGAGTCAATTTCAAAGTTGTTCTATTTTTCGATTATACCCCCTCTGTTTCAAATCATTTTATCTTCATTATTATTTAGTTTCATTAGTGTAATCCTCTTGCAACACCCTCTGGTTAAAAATGAAACCGTCCAAAGCATCCAAGATGATATGCAAAAATGTAAATCCTGATTATCTGGCTAATCACCGAATTCTTATTTTTGTGTAGCATGTATTTTTTCTTCCCTTTCTTTATCTATGCTAAAAACGAAATTATCAATTATTTAGCTGATGTGACGACACTCATAAGAAATAAGATTTCGGCATGTATGCAAAACAAGATATTCAGAAATTTACATTTTTGCATTTCATCTTGGATGAATTGGACGGTCTCATTTTTAAGCAAAGGGTGTTCGAAGATGATAATTGTCGTACAAAATCGGAGCACGAGTATTAATATATAGATTACAGATTGCTTTCCGTCCTGTCAGCTGGGGTTGTAGATTATCCGACTGCACCTCTGCAGAAGAGTACAATCCCCCTAATGGAACCACCTGTTATCTATTTATTTAAAGTGTATCGTTCCAAACGCCGTGGTTTTTATTTGGATGTTGTATGGTTAAAATTTAAAGGTGTATATGTATTTTCTTACTATATTTCTATTTTTTATTGGATGTGTTATGATTGAAATTTAACGGTATACATATTTATGATATATGTCTATCTTTGTTAGATGTGGTATCACTGCAAACTGTATAAAAAATAATTACCCTACATTTCAAAATCTTCATTGGAATCTTTCAGTGTTATTACTTACAATTAAAGTTTTTTCCTACTTAATAATGTTTTATTGGATCTGTTGTTACTAAAAATGAAAGAAAAACTATTAAAGTTACTAAAAATGAAAGAAAAAGTCTCCCCTTACCTCCACCTAGCTACCCTTTTGCTGTCGTAAACACCCGGCAGATATTTGTTTGAGGAAATTCTTCATTTTATGAAGCAATCGTTTTTTCTTTTCTTTTTTTTTTCAAACCTAATTAATTCGGTTTACGACCGTTATTATCTTGAAACACACCTGGTTAAAAATGAAACAGTCCAAATCACCCACCATAAATGCAAAAATGGAAATCCTGATTATCTGGTGTCGCTTATCCACCGAATTCTTATTCTTATTTCTTATGAGTGTCGTCACCTCAGCTAAATAATGGACCATTCCGTTTTTATTATAAAGAAAGAATGGAAAAAAAGAACAAGGTACACAGAAAAAAATATGATAAGAGAGAAAGAGAGTAGGGGAAATATAGAGATGTGGTGTGAGCGCGGAAGCGATAACGCTAATCTGTTTCAATCGAACAAAATGAAAAGATGAAAAGAAGGAAAGAAAGAAAGAAAAAGAGTGGGGGAGAGAGTTAAATCAAGATTATTATACTTTTTACATATTGAACTATTTTGCAAAAGATCTTAACGTAAACATATTAAACGTTGTAATAATTAAATTATCATACTATGGTATATCCACAGGTTCTGCTAGTTAATTATTTATCTGGGGTGACGACAGGGCTTGAAGTACTCGTGAATTCCACTTTTTATTTTTTATATGTTTTTCTTTACTATTTTTGTGCATAAATTTACAAATATTATTTAATTTTGTTAAAGATTTTTATTATAATGAGCTTAACGGATGAAGTTTATTGAAAAATTAGGAATTAAATAACTTATATTATCAGTCAAAATTAATAGAATTATTTGTATTACTCGGACTATTGTCCTCGTCTTCATTGTTATCTGTAAAACATTTCGGCCGATGCGCCCTTTGGCTTCCTTCAGGTATTTCTTGTCGGACTCCGGAACCATCTCGGTTAGCGGAATGAGAACAGGATACCCCCCGTGGATTGAATAAAGGGTTAGGTTCAAAGTTCCGTGATGGCTCCCGATTACGACAAGAAGGTTCCCAAGTTCGAAAGAAGGTTCCCGAATCCAAGATGGTTCCCGAGTCCGACAAGAAATACCTGAAGAAGGCCGAAGGGCACATTAGCCGAAACGTTGTACAGATAACAATAAAGATGAGGACAATAGTCCGAGTAATACAAATGATAATAATCATCAAGCCTCATCTCAAAAATTCAGAGAAATAAAATTAACAGAGTTTTCGTTTTCTCGGAAAAACTCTAATAAACACGTTTTAGAATATTCATTAAATTTATTCAAATACATTGCAATAAATAATTGTTATTTTGGTAAACAACTTAATTAAAGGGAAATGATATACGAAAAAACAAAATATTTGCTTCCTTAATAGATTATTTATTATTAGCACGTAATAAGTTTTCAAAATAAGCGTTCTTCGTTCCTTTCCTTTACCCATTTCTCTCTCTCTCTGTGTATATATCTACCGTTTTCCCCTCTCTCTCTGATGTCTCTTCCTTTCCTTTTTATCTTCGCTTTTTTTTTCTTCCTTTCTTCTCTCCGTTCAATTGAAGCAGACGATAAGCTCACGCTCTCTATTCTTTCCTTCTTTCTTTCTTTCTTTCTTTCTTTCTTTCCTTCTTTCTTTCTTTCTTTCTTTGTCATTATATCTATTTTCTTTTTCTCTCAACGTGTCACGCGTTCTCTTTCTCTCGTTATAATGCCATCAAGGATTGCGTAAGTTTATCAATGAATATATAATTTATTGTCAAAATCATTAATAGAATAAATCTTTATCATTAACGATGTCTCTATAAAAACATGATTTAGATTTGCCTCAAAACAGCCCATGTTATTAGTGCATTTAAAATCCTGCAATGTGTTTTATATATCACTAAGAAATAAAGGTTTACATAATATATAGCGTAAGTTTTTGCATACTGATTTTAACAAAACCGAGTTTAGTAAATAACTTAATTGGTGTTATCGATCTCTGATATTACTGGTTTATTCTTCAACCTATTAAGATCAATCCAATGAATGATTTTATATAGAAACAAATTGAAATATAATTAGGATAAGTGTAATCTTTTTATATAGGTTCTTATTTAATTATGTTAGTCTTTCTAATCTAATATATTTCCTTATATCAAAACTTAAATACTTACGCCCGGTAGAGGGCGTATGTTCTTGTTAGTTGTATAAATGTTGTCCTGCGCATTATATATCAATAGTATGACATTTGTCAGAAATATTAATGGAGATTCTTTTTTAGTGGAGGGGCGAAATATTTTTTTCTCTAATTCTTTTTCCTTTTCTTCTAAACCGTAGGAGAATCAAATCCTTTTTTGAGAGTGTTATATACTCTACCTATGAAAAATAATTGGTATGTCCCAATCCTCATAAATACGGAAGTATTATGCTGGCTGAGTAGTCAGATACCACTAGCAGCGGTTTACCTTTCTTCACGCCGCTGGCAAGTATTGTATTTGTTAATGTTATAAAGATTCATTTCCTAACCTTAACCTTAACTTTCTGGTAACATTACAACAGAGAGAGAGAGAGAGAGAGAGAGAGAGAGAGAAGAGAGAGAGAGAGAGAGAGAGAGAGAGAGAGAGGGCGTGGGTAGGTGGGTGAGTGAGTGAGCATACAGGGAACGAATTACAAGTAATCTGATTCATCCCTAAATATCCCTCGACAAATCACAAGGGAGATTATAATGTGGATATGTATGTGTCGGTTAGTGAGTGTGTGCGCGCCTGTCTGTATCCAACATGTTTTTTTAGAAAATATAATTAATATAAAAATAATGAGAGCATAGATTTATGCTATGCATACAATGGCAACCAGTGGAGTAAAATAATAAAGCGCAGATGATAATTATATAAAGCTTTTCGCAACTGTGACGCGCAGCGAAGTGCACTCCCGCCCGCGTGCACACATGCACATACATATACGTGTGTGTGTGTGACTTTGCTATCTTTTACATTTAGCCTCATCTCTTTCATTCTCTCTGTATCTATCCATCTATATTACTGTTCATTTTCTCCTTCTATCCGTCTCGTTCTCTCTCTCTCTACCTATCTATCAGAGTATATTTCCCTCTATCACAGTATATTCTCTCTCTCTCTCCCTCTACTCTCTCAGTCTATTCATATCTATCTATCACAGTCTATTCCCTTTCTATCTATCTATCAATCACAGTCTATTCCCATCAATCTATCTATCACAACCTATTCCTATCTATCACAGTCTCTTCCTACCTATCTATATTTCACAGTATATTCCTATCCATCGATATTTCACTGTATCTATCTATCTATCTATCTATCTATTAATCAATCACAGTCTATTCCCATCAATCAATCAATCTATCTATTTTTCACAACCTATCCCTATCTATCTATCACAGTTTATTCCTACCTATCTATATTTCACAGTATATTCCTATCTATCGATATTTCACAGTATCTATCTATCTATCTATCTATCTATCTATCTATCTATCTATCTATTTGTCTTACACCGTTCATTTTCTCTCTCTATTTATCTATCTATCAATCTATTTATTCATCTTAGATGGATCCTTCTCCACCTATCTATTTATCTATCTTTCTATTCTAGGCTGCTCTTATCCATAAAATTCTGCCCATATCTATCTAGACTTTTGTTCTAGGCTGCTCTTATCTATAGCATTCTTCTATCTATCTATCTATCTATCTATCTATCCTATGCTGGTCTTATGTATAGGATTCTACTTATATGTATCTATCTATTCTAGGCCGCAAGTATCAACATTATTCTCCCTTATCTATCTGTCTATCTATCTATCTATCTATCTATCTATCTGCACACACACACACACACACACACACACACATATATATATATATTTATATATACTAGCAAATATATGCACCCTCCGGGTGCAAGTATTTAAGTTTTAATGTAATAAAATATTGTTTTAAATTAGAAAGGCTAATGAAACTAAATAAGAATACAGATAAAAAGATTTGAAACAGAGGGAGTATAATGAAAAAATGGAACAACTGAAACTTACTCTTCCATCACTCTCGTCTTTCATTGTTATTTTTTCTAATTTAAGTATTTAGTTAAAAGAGGAAGTAAAGAATAAAATGACAGTTATTTTATCTTGTTAATGGATTTCATTTAAGATTCATTGAAGAGATTTTTGCTTATATTCATTAAAATAAAACTAAACAGTTAGAAATCAATAATACTAAGCACATATTTATTAAATTCGATATTTTAATATTAATATGCAAATTAGCCTTCCCGTTCACACTGTAAACCGCTATTTTGTTGTATATATAAATATAATTGCATGTTGTCAGTATGTAGACATAGTTAACAGTATTAATAATGTAAGACAATTCTATTAATAATTTAATAAAAATCATGGAGAATGTGATGTCAATAACTAAGAGAATTGTGACTTGAGTAGGAATATAGTTTCGGTTACAGACAGAAAAACACACAATCTCCATTATAATAAGATATACATATATATATATATATATATATAATATAAAGACTTCTCCAAAATTTCAATTAAGACCAATGTCTACGTAGACCATGATATAGCAATTATTAATAATGTCAACATTTGATGTTACCACTAATAACAAGATCACGTCTTTTTTTCAATAGACAGACTTTACAAGGCTCCATAGCAAGTGGCACAGCATCCGGTTCAACTATTTACACAGGAGGAAATATTTAACCCCCGTCAGCATCTGTGAAAATCTCCACATAGCTGATTTAAACCGACCGAGATTAGTCTATGTTCTAGTCTGTGTAAAGCAGAAAATCTATACACAATAACACATACAACACATATATAAGTTGATGTGTATGTATATATGTATATCTGGAAAATCTACTAAAATAAAACAATTAATGACAAAGTCAGTCGGTGGAGCGTTCGGCTAGAAACCACAAGGTTCCTAGTTCGATACCGGTCCACGCCAACTCAGCGTATGAGTAGCACAGGGATCTGTGCGGTAAAGTAAGGAGCTGATGATAGGTGTGGCGCTCCACCTCATACGCTAAAATAATCTCCTTGGTCTAGCGCTAGTGAAAAGGGGATAGACTCCCTCGCTGCATGACTGATACCGACATTAGGCCACCCCGACGACTTTACTATATATATTTATATATATTATATATATATATATATATATATATATATATATATATATATATATATATAAATGTTGTTCTGGTTCCAACGGGAGAAAATATAATATTTTATAAAAAAAGAGAAGAAGGTCCGCAAAATGTATCGTTCTCAGAAAAAATGTTTTATTCTTTTTATTTCACATACGCTACGTGCAAGTGCATAAGAGGTGGATTTTATGCAGTTTTTAGGGTGGTGGCTTTTGAAATGTAAATATTGTTGTGTGTCTGTGGGTTTGTGGTAAATGTCTGTAATAATTTGGCCATTTATATTTTTAATGATGATATCTAGGAATGGTAGTTCCTTTAAGTTGTGTTCTATATATTGTGTTCTAGCATATTTAGAAGAACACCTATACGACAAAATAGAACAAAAATATGGTAACAATATCAAAATGAACTTCATAAAATCATGGAAAAGGTATTTAGATGACTGATTTATATCCTGTAAATGCTCATGGGGTGACATCAACAAAATATACGAACTATTACAAAACTTACACCCAAAAATAAAATTCACTATAGAACACAACTTAAAGGAACTACCATTCCTAGATATCATCATTAAAAATATAAATGGCCAAATTATCACAGACATTTACCACAAACCCACAGACACACAACAATATTTACATTTCAAAAGCCACCACCCTAAAAACTATATATATATATAGTTAATTAATGCCTGAAGAAGATATCAGATCTTAAACATGTGTCGCAAATGTAAAATAATAAAAAATTTAAAAAAAAATCCATTTTGCGGAACTACGAAAATAAAACAATTGACAAAGTAAATATATATATACACATTCACTATCACCAGATCCTACTTTTTGAACAAAAATAATGAAGATCTTATTTATATCTGGGAAATCTGATAATTTGAATAGTAAGAGAAGAGAAAGTCATTGGCTGCGGTCTTGATTAAAACATAAAACAATTATGTAAGACCAAAGCAATCAATGGGTCTCCGAAACTAACTTTATATTATTCCCGTCTCTACCCAGGCAACGCCGGGTAGCCGTTTCTAGTATAATATACATGCAAATCCCGTCTCGCCTTTTTATGCAAGATTTTTCTCTTCCCCGATTGTCGCTGAATTAGACGATGGTCGGGGGTTGCGTTTTTCGCATTCCTGTCTTCGGTTACCCTATAGTTATGTCTGTCGTTAAGAAGAAAAGGCGGCTTACGTGTCTGTAGCGTAGATTTCTTTCTTACCCCCGTTTGTTTAGTCTGCTGCCAAAACTTTGCCGATCCAGTGATCTACAAAAGCCCCGGAGCATAAGCATGGCTCCGACAATATCACTGCGTGTGCGCATGCGTCAGTAGTTGCACATGCGCATAGGAGCGTATTAGCATTCGTATCATGGTTCGTTCGTATATCTTCAGTATTTGTAAGCATAATTCTACTGGTAATCTTAACGTTTTATTCTCTCAGACTCCTGTCCTAATTTGCGCTGAGTCTTACTGTGCCGGCTCAAGTGTATTTCTGTCTCAACAGATATTTTCCGAGACATGTTTTTATCGCTTTTTATCTACAATTAATGTAGATATTTTACAATGCACCCCAATTGATTTTTATCGGCAAATCAATGTAGATTTTCCCACCCCCATAAACATTTTTTTCGATTGAATTTGTGCAAATTTCTATTATAATTTTACAAATTAAGGTACTTTACGACACCCCGGACCCAAATAAAAGTTGCAAAACAGAAACGTTATAGCGTCGACATTGCCATCAAGAATAAACTCAGATTTCCGAACACTCCCTGTTTTTCTATTCTTTCTGCATACTGTCGGAATTAATTCCCCATTTTACTCCCATATATATATATATATATATATATATATATATATATATATATATATATATATATATATATATATTCATGCTTCAGAAAACCAATATATGTTTTTATTATTTGCATTGTCAGAGAGAAAGAGCCCACGGTATGAAAATTGTTTTGAAATCTCAGTTTGTTTTGTAAAACTATATTGTACAAATTCAATTGGAAAAAAAATCTTGGAGGTATCTAAATTAATTTGTAGATAAAAAGCGGTAAAAACCACGACTCAGAAAATATTTAAGTTGAACGCCGATACAGTAAAAATATAGCGTAGATTTGGAAAGGAGTCAAGAATGACAAAACGTTAAAATTACGATTTTACTTTCCGACAATTTATTTTTCACCTTGTTGGCGGGACTTATGATACAACAAAAGAGGTAACACACACACAATAGGAGTCCTGGGTATCATACTAAACTAAATCTGATGGTGAGGTTTCAGTTCTTGAGCTCCGGAGAGTAAGAAGTACCCCTTCCTTGCCATTACTCTGGCCCAAACTGGTAGTACCAAATGGGGGTCCCATCTATGGGTCAAGTAGACCTGTTTCCAAAGTATTTGCATTAGATAAGAATACTATTAAGTACAAATGACTTTAACCCTAACCCTACCACTCTTAGAATGCAATTGTGTGTAATAGTTATCGTCTTGGAAAATGGACACGGTGAACAATCCTATCCTAAACGAAGCGTGTTGTTTTTCCCATAGTGCTAATAATCTTGGAAATGTATGAATCAAACTATTCTTCCTCCAGCCATGGGTGAATAGTAGAGAAGACTGTATTCTAGAATTTTGGTAATGCAACTGGTCTAGGAGAAGGAAAACTCTGAATTCAAACGTTGTAATCCGCTTTCAAATGACCTTGTGTCACATCCTGCTAGTTTGCTAAATACATACAACTCCGGGACAGAGTAGACCTGGTATGTAGCTTTCAAGGGAACTCCCAGAGTTCCAACATTTTATCTCTCCACCACATGCAGATTAGTTTCATACAGGGAAGACCCGATTTTGGGGGATATCTTAGACCAGGGGTTGTCAAAAATGTTCAAGTCCATAGACCCCCTACAAAAATTTGATTTATCTATCATGGACCACCGTTCTTATATACCCAGTTCACCTTGCAGTTGTTTTATTGCAACCATTATAACTAAAGAGAAACATTGATATTTGTGAATGCTATGAGAAAATTCTATAAAAATCTATTAATATTGAAGATTCGCTTCTGGTTTTTGTCTGTAAAAAAAACTACGTCACTGCTTACGTCACATTGCCCAAAATCGTCATAATATAGAATAAATACACTCAAAATTTGAACATGCAACATTAGACAGTCCTCATTGTTTTTTTTTAAAACAAGTTTTAATAAGGCATGACTGGTATTATTTATCTATATATAAAGTAAGTGAGTAAAGTCGTCGGGGCGGCCTAAAGTCGGTATCAGTCAATCAGCGAGGGAGTCTATCCCCTTTTCACTAGCGCTAGACCAAGGAGATTGTTTTGGCATCTGAGGTGGAGCGCCACACCTATCATCAGTTCCTTACTTTACCGCACAGATCCCTGTGCTACTCATACGCTGAGTTGGCGAGGACCAGAATCGAACTAGGAACCATGTGGTTTCTAGCCGAACGCTCTAGCGACTGTTTGTTTTATTTTACTACATATTTAAAGTTTACATTTCAAATTGTTTTATTTTTTAAATCCTTTAATGAATTTGATGATTTTACTTACTTAGGGTACAAACTCGCTGACATTGAATATTTAACTCCCACCCCTCAGGCAATATGTTTCAAAAATCTATTTTTACATCGCCCGGAGGGTGTTTTTTATCTTGCTAGTATATCTAAAAGAAGCAACACTCCACAATATATTTTGTCTAAAATTTAATTTTAATATAGGAATTAAAATCACAAATCAGAGCAATAGTTTTGAGGTCTTTAAACTTAATATTAAACATTTGAAAATATATCAACATGTTCTCCAGGATTCTTGTAGAATTGATTTCTTCTAAATACTAAGAAAGCTTTGTAGTTTTGATAGACTCCTTGTAGACCCCCAACTCAAACAAATATTTACAAACACCTGTGTTGTTGTACAGACCCCAAGGGGTTTATGTGTTGTATACCCTTTTCTTACTTACTTCTATTCTTCTTCTGACGTCTTTTCTATCTTACGTCTTCTTCTAACATCTCTTCTAGCGTCTTGGGCTTCGTCTTGGTGGTCAGTCGCACTTAACTCATTTCTTCTTCTTCATCAGTCTTGTTACCAAGACATTCACCAACCACAAGACCGTGTTATTTTCTTAAGCTTTTATTTACTTAACTAAACATTTCATGTAATTAAACATCTGACTAACATAGCGCGCGTATGCAGTGAGTTCCAGTTAAGGCAGCACATCTTCTCTGCCCGACGTCCAACTGAAAAACTGAGGACCCAACCAGGTCCCACGTGACTTCACGTATTTCGCTGGATTTCTGTACTATTCCATGGAAAGTCCCGCCCGTGATATGAAAAGGGCCATCCCTTAGAAATACAGGGATTGACAATAATCTTATGCAACCGCATAGATTATGTAACATATGTAGACCACTTTGAGAAATCCTCTCTTAGAACTATGTAAAGGACACAGTCAGTGTATTCTAAGCCCCACCGACAAGGCATCTAACCGCCCTGTCACCTGGGTCGTTAGAATGCACCGACTGCACCTCTGCAGAGGGGTAAGACTCCCCCAATGGGGCCACCTGTTGGCCGTGGGTAGCGACCCGTGATGCTTAAGGATAGAACCCAGATGGCTGAGCAGTCCATGACTTGCAATATTCCACTTTAGGCTTATCTTGGGCTAGATAGTTGGTCGCAGAGGCCCCCTCCGATCATCGGCTGGCCATGTCAAGCCCTAGCACCTATATGATTGCCCCAACCCTATTGCCCTTATGGCAAGCTCCAATCCTTCTTATGTGGGTGCTAGAAGACGGTGACTGAGGGTTTACATGTCCTGGGAATGACGTTAAACTCTGTCTGATGGTGAGGTTCCAGTTCTGAGGTTTGCGGAATGTGGAGCACCCTTCATCACCATTGCTCCCTGGTCCACTCTGACTCGGAGTGGTAGTACCTGTTAGGGTCCCATCTATAGGTTAAATAGAAAAACATGAGTTTATAAACAAAATTGTATTTTTATCCAATAAGAATGAATTTTTCACAATTTTGTCGTCATTAAATGACCCACCGAGATTAATATGCCGTAAAACAATACAAACCAATCAAAACCAACCAAACAAGGCAAATAATTAGATGCGATGCTTTGTAGGCTAGAAGTAATGGTAAGATAATATCTTGACGTCATTATGCCGTCAGCTAATTCAACTCTTACATCATTGAATTAACCCTTCATTGCTGGGGTGATGGATATTGACTTGAAAGTTATGAATTCAACAAAGACTTTCACGGCGAGGCTTAATTTTAAATTGGCACTCCTAATTGACAGTTCTAGGGCGTTCTTGTTTCGTGGTTATAGCGTTTAAGCGCTGAAACTGTGTAGCGCCAGCGTCATCTTCTTATGAAAGTTTTGGTGGTGACACAGCTGGGTTTTCTGCAGCATATATATATATATATATATATATATATATATATATATATATATATATATATATATATATATGGAGTAAAATGGGGAATTATATTCGACAATATGCAGAACAAAATAGAAAAACAAGAAGTGTTCGGAAAGCTGAGTTTATTCTTGATGGTAATGTCGACGCTATAACGTCTCAGTTTTTGCAACTTTTATTAGGCCACGTGGTGAAATCTTGTGTAAAGATGGTGGATGACTTGCGGTACATATTCTGGTGGGCTGAGCTCTCTGGAAATGGAATTTTCTGGTGACCGTTAATAACTAAAAGATTTACATTGTTCTCCTTAACGGATAAAGCACTCCTAGTGGGCTTATATCTATATATCAGCAAATGCTCTCTCTTAAAATTAGGTTATGTAGTGGAGGTAAGAACTCTGACTGATGAGAAATCGGTCGAGTTTCGATTCCGAATTGAGGCAGCCTGCCTTGTCTAGTTGAACTAATGAGCCGTGAAATTGCGAAACAGGACTATTTGAATGACAGTATATATATATATATAGGGTAAACTATAGACACGTGTTTCGAGGTATCACCTCTCATCAGTATAGTTATACAACTTTTAGCAGCTGCCTCTGGCTGGATTCGAGACCCGAACGAACTTATGCTCGCCAAGCCTCTTAACCACACATCCACAGTCAGTCGCCAAGTATAGCAGGCTATTTAATCGCTATATTTTTAAGGGGAAATGACCTTCACCTAGAGTTCTCAAACTTTGTAAACAAAGTGAGATTTGGCTGAGCCGAATACGGTGAATCTGCAATTATATACCTCCTAAATAGAGTGTTCTACCGAAATTGGGAGCGTATAATAGGGTAAACTATAGACACGTGTTTCGAGGTATCACCTCTCATCAGTATAGTTATACGATTTTTAGCAGCTGCCTCTGGCTGGTTTCGAGACCCGAACGAACTTACGCTCGCCAAGCCTCTTATCCACACATCCACAGTCAGTCGCCAAGTATAGCAGGCTATTTAATCGCTATATTTCTAAGGGGAAATGACCTTTCACACTTTTTGGCACAGTCGATAGGAAAGAATTGGTGCATCAAGGGTTGCCACAAACCCAATGAACACCCGACCTCAGGAATTTTGAATTCAGAGTTATCCCTCTCCTAGACTGGTTACCTACCCAAGGCTGAAGGGTCCAGTCTGCCCTACTATTTAACCCATAACTGGAGGGAGAATATATGGTTTCATACCTTTCCCAAGGGTATTAGCGCTATGTAAAATGCCAACATTATATATATATATAGTACAGTCTATAAATAAAAATACCCTTATCTTAAAGAAATACATCAAACTAAAGATAGCAGGATTTCCTTATATGTGATACTGTAACGTAGTGGCTTTTCTTTGACGGTACCAAATAGGTATATGTTGCATACCTCTTTACCGGCACTATATATCTATATATGTTATATACTTTCTTACGTCTTACTCTGTCGTCTGTTCTTCTAGCCGGCTTTCTTCTAAGATCTCGTCTGATCTTCTGTTGAGGATTCCGGGTCTGGTTTCTGTTGTTAGGGATCATTCCTTATCAGAAGCCTTGTGCTATTGTTAGCTTTTAGTAATAACAACAAGACTTCGATTTACGATGATGTTACTTTATTCGTAGAACCCCAGACCAGACAATGCGCGCGGATCCTTACATATTGCTAGCTTCGCTTCTAAGTCCTAACTGTCTAACTGACTGAGTTGCTTACAGCTTAAACCGGAAGGGCCTTCTATTGCCTTCCGATTCTCACGGTCCATTCCCGCAAGGCAAGGTCAGACGGAGGTCAAGCATTGTCACTCACTCTCAAGGCCATCAGCTGTACTGATCACCATAAGGATTTCTATACTACCTTAAAAAGATATTAGGGATCCATAATTATGTAACAATACATTGAAAACGGATATTATCAGATATTACTTATTACCAAATTCAACTCTATAATAAATAAGATTTCAGTACCTCTGTAAATCTTTATAAAATGTATATAGCATGTACTTATTTTTGAACTGGTACATATTCATATTTTTCATTAGAGAAACTCAATACTTTGGTTGGTTGGTTGGGTTTTACGGCATGTCAACCCATTGGGTTATTTTATGCCGAAGACGTTTTTATTTTTCTTCATTCTTGAGGGGTAATCAAATTTTTAAAAACTCTTCTTAAAACTGTTATAGATGATATACCCTATAGACTAATGGAATGCGCCGACGGTTACTATAAGTAACAGGGACAATTATGGCTTGTAGAGTAAGCCAATGCGAGTCAGCTCATAACTCTATTGTCGGACGTAATTCCCACTTCTCTGTACTGTAATTGTTTACTATTTTATTAATACATTTTCCTACATTTGTTACCCGTCGTTTTGTTCTTATTTGACCCCTTAAAACCCCACAACATAAACACATTTTTTAAACTCATGTTTTTTTATTTAACGCATAGATGGGACCCTAAAATTACTACCACTCCAGGTCAGAGAGAACCTGGGAGTAATGACGATCAAGGGGTACTCTATATTCCCCAGAGCTTCAGAATTGGAACCTCACCATCAGATAGTTTAATGTGATATGCAGGACATTAAGACCCTCAGCCACCGCCTTATAGCACATATATGATAAAAGAGTTGGGGGCTTGCCATAAGGGTAATAAGGTTTGGACAATCATATAGGTTCTTGGGGCTTGACGTGACCAGCCGATTGGTTTGAGGCGGCCTCCCCGACCGCTCATCTAGCCTCAGTAAGGACCAAAGTGGAGTGTTGCATGTCATGGTTTCAAAACTCAATGCGGTAGTTTTGTCATAAATAATATCTCCTAGTGTTGTATACTCTTCTTTTTACTTACTTCTATTTTTCTTCTAGCGTCTCTTCTAGCGTCTGGACTTCATCTTGGGGACTTCGTGTCTGGTCTTCCATTGGGGATTTCTCTTTATCAGAAGCCCTGTGTCATTGGTAGTTTTTAGATAATAACACAAGACTTCGATTTAACTTAGATCATTTTTTATTCTGAAATCCCCACTAGACTACCTGTGCAGATTGAGTCAGCAGCGTGCATAACCCGACTTACCACCGTCGTGGTTTTGGCCGATCTGACTAAAACTCTCTCTAATCCAAACCGGAAGAGGTTCTTCTCCACCGATTCTCACGGTATCCACCGGAAGGAGGATTAGGACTGAGGTCAAGCCTTGTCATTCAATCCTTCAAGGCCGCCGGCTGCACTTATAACAACCATTTTGGTTTCTACACTACTGTACATAAGTATTAGGAATCTAATAATTATGTAACAATAGTTGTTGAAGTGAGTTAGCGTACTGTTGGTTTGAGCAACAAGCTAAGCACAACTGAACCAGTGTCAAGACAACTGGTACTTATGGGAATTCAGAATAGTCCACTCATACATTTGGGTGATTCCATTCCTTGAGTCCTGATTGGCTGCTTGGTTTCTATGATGTTCTGAGGCTTCACAAATAACCTGCCATTTTGCAGTAGTCCCTGCAGCAAAACAGGTTCGTATTAAGTTACAATTGCTTACTGCCTTGTCTTACCAATTCGACGGTAATTGGAACTGGTATGATTATTCTACAATAGTAACCGTTTGCATTTTATAATGTGCGCTTTGGATGTTATAGAATTCTTCGGTTTGGAAAAAAAGTAACTTTTTGCAAAAAGCTTTTGGGTTTTACTTATTTATGGGCGATACTATATATATATATATATATATATATATAGAGAGAGAGAGAGAGAGAGAGAGAGAGATGATACATGTACACATATATAAATGCACGTGTGCGTGTTATTTTCTGTATGCATGAATGTTAATAATAATTGTTGTTATCACTGACGTCTGGTTCATATGGAAAAGTGACGTTTCTTTGCGTGAGCGTTCATTTGAGATTGATCCACTCTGATGTGTCTTGTGTCTCTTGAATCTTTGCTCTAAGTCCAAGAGTAGCAGCCATGTCAACTGTCCACCATGATGGAGAAGAGAGAAGAAGAAGAAGAAGAAGAAGAGAGAGAGAGAGAGAGAGAGAGAGAGAGAGAGAGAGAGAGAGAGAGAGAGAGAGAGAGAGAAGGTAAAACGAAAAGTTTTCGTATTGTTCTTGAGAATGAGAGGGAGAGAGAGAGATTAAAAAGGAAAATGTCGTTATGTTATTAGAGAGAGAGAGAGAGAGAGAGAGAGAGAGAGAGAGAGAGAGAGAGAAAAGGTAAAAAAAAGATTTCGTATTGTTCTTAAGAGAGAGGAGAGAGAGAGGTTAAAAAGGAAAATGTCGTACTGTTATTAAGAGAGGAGGAGGAGAGAGAGAGAGAGAGGGGGAGAATGCATATATATATATATATATATATATATATATATATATATATATAGAGAGAGAAGAGAGAGAGAGAGAGGGGGAGGTAAAAAAGAAAATGTCGTATTGTTCTGAGGGAGAGAGAGACAGACAGACAGACAGAGAGAGAGAGAGGAGAGAGATGTTAAAAAGGAAAATGTCGTATTGTTATTAAAGAGAGAGAGAGAGAGAGAGAGAGAGAGAGAGAGAGAGAGAGAGAGGAGAGAGAGGAGAGAAAGCAGAGATAGAGAAAGAGGGAGAGAGAGAGGGAGGTAAAAAGTGAAAATGTCGTATTGTTCTGAGAGAGAGAGAGAGAGAGAGAGAGAGAGAGAGAGAGAAAGAAAGAAAGAGTGAGAGTGAGAAGGGACTAGGTAAAAAGGGAAAATGTCGTATTGTTCTGAGAGAGAGAGAGAGAGAGAGAGAGAGAGAGAGAGAGGAGAGAGAGGGGGAGACAAAGCAGAAATAGAGAAGAGGGGAGAGAGAGAGAAGGGAGGTAAAAATTGAAAATGTCGTATTGTTCTGAGAGAGAGAGAGAGAGAGAGAGAGAGAGAGAGAGAGAGAGAGAGAGAGAGAGAGAGAGAGAGGGGGTGGGGAGAGAGAAAGAAAGAATGAGTGAGAGTGAGAAGGGACTAGATAAAAAGGGAAAATGTCGTATTGTTCTTAGTCGGAAACAATAGTTAGTGCACATGGAATGGTCCGTCAACTCAAGGTGGTTTGACGTTTTATTTTCGGAATGTTCCAAGTACGAAAAGTGTTCTGGAAAAAGAAGTCGGAAAATAAAGGGAAATAGAAAGAGAAGAATTATGAGAAGGGGGGGGGGCAGGGCGGATGAGAAAACGAAGAAGGAAAGAGATAATAAAGGAACAAAAAAGAATGAAAGCAAATACCAGAGAAATAAAAGGTTATGAGTAGGAGGAAGAGAGGAAAAGGAGGCGGGAGGTAAAGAAGAAGAGTAACAGATGAAACGAATAGGAAGAAAAAATAACTAGAGGAAAAAAAGAGGGAGAAGAATCAAGAGAAGTAGAATATTAACAATAGAAACAATGGAAAGAAATCAAAAACCAGAGAAGGAGGAGGAGAAAGAGGAGGAGCAGGAGGAGGTGGCGGAAAAGGAGAAGAAATGATAGAGAGAAAGTTAAATCAGAGTAAAGTAAACTGAGGAAACAATATTCAGAGAGAGAGAGAGAGAGAGAGAGAGAGAGAGAGAGAGAGAAAGAGAAGAGGAAGAAAGGGGAGAGAGGGGGAGGGAGGAGAAAGTGAAAAATAAAGAGATCCAGAGGAAGTGTATTAAAGAAAAGAGGGGAGGGGAAAATAAAAGAGAGGAAGTAAAGGAGAGAATGATAAAGAAAGATAAGTATTCATGAAGATTGAAAATACTATATATATATATATATATATATATATATATATATATATATATATATATATATATATATATATTTATAAGGTGTGTCAAAAAAGTATCCAGATTTTTTGTACTTGTATTCTGAAAAAAATTTCCATTCATTAATATTTTCAGAATATAAGGTGGGTCAAAAAGTACCAAGTTTAAAGCTATATATATACATATATATATATATATACATAAAATACATTCATATATACAAGGTGTGTCAAAAACATATCGGGATTGAAGCTGTATTTACCAAGATAGGAATGAACAATAAATGTAACGTTAATTTTTTCAGAATACAAGGTGTGTCAAAAAGTACAGATTTTAAAGACGTATTTACTAAGATTGAAATGAAGAATGAATGGAACGTTATTTTTTGCAGAATACAAGGTGTAGTAAAAAGTACAACAAATTTCCATACTTTTTTGACACACCTTGTCAAAATATATTGTCATATATATATTGTCATATATATATATGTATAAATATATATATATATATTATATATATATATATATATATATATATATATATATATAAAAGAAAAGGAGTGAAAGAGGGAAATGGTGAACATATTCCACGATAAATGCCACCATTTCCCCGTCTTTCCCGATCTATCCACTAAAAGAAATCCTCATCTATCTATCGATCTATCTATCTATCTATCTAGGGAGATAAATATGTAGTCAGTTAAATCAGTTTTCGAAAAGTGACGTTTGGGAAAAACGCTCTGGTCTTCTGGTTGGAGAATACATTTTAGTTCAGAACATCTGTATCTGAACTTATACGTTTGACCCGGACTGAAACACCAAACGATAGAATATATGCAAATTTATGCTAAGAAGTGCACATATAATGCGAATGTGTTGTAATGGTTATCATCGTAGGAAATGGACACGGCGATACGAGTTCAAATCCTGGACGAGGCTGGTTGCATTTTGCATAGCGCGAATACCCATGGAAAGGTATGAATCAAACTATTATCCCTCCAGCTCTGGGTACATAGTAGGACAGACTGGATTCTTTAGTCCTTGTATGACAACTGGTGTAGGAGAAGGAAAAATCTGAATTCAGCAGGATTTGACACAAGGTCAATATTTAACTGGAGTTTTCCAGTTAAAAATTGACCGTGTGTCACATCCTGCTCATGCGGAGGAGTTGCTAAATAAATGAGGATATGTTCTCATGTACACACACACACACACACATATATATATACACACTCACGCACACATACACACACACGACCCCCCCCCCCATAAATAGATATATACATATTAACATAATGGCGTAGATTAAAATATTTACATAAATAGATAGCTAAATAGATTGATCTGACGGACAGATAGTTGGTTGGTCAGTTTGTTTAATGGCATATCAAACCTTGTGGGCTATTTGATGCCAAATCTTGTTTTTTGTATGTATGATTTGTCAGCGAATAATTTGTAGACAGATATTTTTGTTTGGTTTAGTTTCATAAGCTGTCAGAAATAATTTCCATTAAATTTGTGTATCAATATATCAACGAAAATGATTTTCAGTAATTACATATACTAGTAAGAATACGCACCCCGGGCATAAGTATTTAAGTTTTAATGTAATAAAATATATCAAATTAGAAAGACTAACGAAATTAAATAAGAACGAATATAAAAAGGTTACACTTATTTTAATTATATTTCAATTGTTTTTTATATAAAATCTTTCATAGGATTGATTTTAATACTTTGGAGAATAAAACAATAATTTTAGAGATCAATAACACCAGGGAATTATTTATTAAACCCAGTTTTGTTAAAACCAGTATGCAAATTAACCACACCATATATTATGTAAACCTTTGTTCTTAGTGATATATAAGACACATTGCTGGGTTTTAAACGCATCAATTATATAGGCTGTTTTGAGACAAATCAAACTCAGATTTTCAGAGACATCGTTAGTAGATAAAATGTATTCTATGAATTAATGATTTTGACTATAGATTGATAGTCATTGATAAACTTACGCAATTGCTGAGGGTATTGTGAAGTAAAGAGGACGTAGGTTCGGTTACAGACATACACCGAATCTTCATTATAATAAGATATCAATAAGCTGATAGAAATAAATATTAATTAATTTGAAAACAGATCTGATTGACCCATAGATGGTAACTTAGCAGGTACTCTCACTCTGTCAGAATGTGCCTGGAAATAATGACAATGAACGAGTACTTCACGCTTCCCGGAGCTCCAAAATTTGGACCTTCCCACCAGATGCAATTTAACGTCAAGACACCAAAGATCTATATGACCCCTGGGTCGGACCCTAACACGTACTGCCGCTTCGAGTCACAGAAGCTCATTTTATTTGTTTAAGATCCCAGAACACAAACACGCGTGTTAGAATTCGGCTAGTTGAACAGACCATGGCCATTACGACTCGTCTCCTTCAGTGGCCAGCCAAAGACTGATTTTCCAAGCTACTCTTTCACATGGCTCGCGCTGGCGAACCGGAAGAGTAGATCAACACATGGTTAAAAAGTGTCAACCATCTTCCTGTGCTTTCCACTAACCGTTATTCTAAGATCTACGATACACTCACTGTAAATAATTAATAGGCTATCAATTATCCACAATGAAAATGTTGGGATTATGTCCCTTACATGCCACGATTTTCCGTTGTTAATTATGGGGCATTGCGACCGGTAGTAAAAATAGGCTGTACCACCAAAGTCTTCTCTTTTTCTCTTATACTCTCCAGCCGTCATTGGTAACATAGTGCACTTTTGCCTATGAAATTTGATATCATTTCCTCAAAGATTAGTACAAGTTCAAGGTCTGATTTTTGGTATCAGTATTTAATAGAGCAATACACAACTTTCAGTGTTTGGTGTAATTTGATATTTTAAAAATGTCGTCCTACCCTATCGATTTATTCCAGGGAAGGCCAAGCCCATTTATGACTTTATCTTTTTGCTCTCTTGTTTAGAAGAAAATAAAGCGTTTCTTCTTCACACACATACAGAAAACATCAATCGTAGCAGACCAATGTTTATTTTTTGTCGATATCGACGTGGGTATTTTCGTTTGTTTTATCTGATATAATCAATAAAAATCACAATCCTCACCAAAGAAAAGCCCCTTTTTAAAGAACAATAGCAGCCTCATTTTACGAGCAGATTGTTGGCATCCTTCTGTCTACTAAAGACGATGGCATAGTGACCAATTCTTTTGATCTGCATCTGCGCGATTGGCTGAGCAGGTCAATGTTTGAATGTCAGTCTGACTGAACACAAACTGTGATGTTTGCTGTTGTCGCTCCTTCCTTCTGGCTCTCTTTGCTGTAGAAATTACTTTCCTTTCTGTTTCACTCCTTTTCGTGTCTTGTTTGTGCCAGGCACAAAAACACTTTTTAAAAGAATAATAGCTACCCTATTTTTATGAGCAAATACGATGGCTATATACCATAAAGTGTTAGATACAACTGAACCTCGTATTCTTCAAATTGCTAACAAAACCATTTAGGTCGATCTGTTCTTCGATCTTTTTCTACTGTATAATCCGAGTGTTTAATCCTCTGCTGGGGATACAGTCACCGTATTTTAAGACCCACCAACAGATCATTAATTATATTTTTTATTTTAACCGTCGCTAGA
>CM042137.1:122055188-122112688 GCA_023376005.1 Doryteuthis pealeii | reverse complement strand
CATTCGCTTGACTATCACCAAGCAATATGTTTCATTCTTTCTTTCTTTCCGTTCTTTCTTTCTCTTTCATTTTTCTTGTCTTCTTCCTCTTTTAAAAAAAATTTTTACTATTCGCTAATATTTTACCCTCTAAACATTCGCTTGACTATCACTGAGCAATCTGTTTTATTCCTTCTTTCTTTCCTTCCTTCTTTCTTTCTTTCTTTCTTTCTTTTTCTTTTTCCTTGTCTTCTTCCTCTTTATTTATATATTTTACTATACATTAATGTTTTAACCTGTAAACATTTGCTTCACTATCACTGTTTCATTCTTTCTTTCTTGCTTTCCTTCTTTATTTTATTCTTTCTTTCTTTCTTTCTTTCGTTTTTCTTGTCTGCTTCCTCTTTTTCTTTTTTCTTTCTTTTACTATTCGCTAATGTGTTACCCTCCAAACATCCGCTTGACTATCACTGAGCAATCTGTTTGATTCCTTCTTTCTTTCCTTCCTTCTTTCTTTATTTCTTTCTCTTTCTTTCTTCCTTGTCTTCTTCCTCTTTATTTATAGATTTTACTATACGCTAATGCTTTACCATCTAAACATTTGCTTTACTATCGCTGTTTGATTCTTTCTTTCTTGATTTCCTTCTTTATTTTATTCTTTCTTTCTTTCGTTTTTCTTGTCTTCTTCCTCTTTTTCTTTTTTCTTTTTTTTGTTTTGTACTATTCGCTAATGTTTTACCCTCCAAACATCCGCTTCACTATCACAGAGCAATCTGTTCCGAAATCGCCCATACGGGATTTTAGGGCTGAAATTGCAGAACTAATGTGACGTGATCATTCATGAAAACCGCAACGTCGATTTCACGAATGAAGACGCCCGAAAACATAGAGAAACCCGTGCAAATTTGAATATATATGTGCCGGTTAATAGATAGGCTTTTTAAAGGTAAACACACAGGCCAACACTTGTGGGTATCACTTAGCATTTAGAACGGGGAAGTAATTGACGAGGATATTGGTTAAAGCTCATGTGGGTAATTTTCTTTTTAACTTTGGCACAAGGTTATATTCACGGAGGATAATATAGAAAACGAACTCTATTTACTCGCTTGAAGATTGTAATGTTAACCCCTCCTTCCCACGTCCAAGCATTCGATATCAAGACTCCGTTTCTACAATTTCACATATATATCTATCAATCTCTACACACGATTAGGATGTGACACATGTTCAATTACTGAAGCGGAGTTTAACTGAGTTTTTCTTCTTCTTGGCTGGTTGCCTAACTGTTATATACCCTACCTATGAACATTAATGGGTGTGTCCCAATCCTCCTAAATATGGGAGTATTATGCTGGCCGAGTAGTCTGATACCACTAGCAGTGGTTTACCTTTCTTCATGCCGCTGGCAAGTATTGTATTTTGTTAATGTTATAAAGATTCAATTTTATTTCCAACCTCCGTTTTAGGTTATTTTTCATTTAATAAACCTTTGTTAGGTTACGAAACTAACCAAGATGAAAGAACCCAGTCGACCCTACTATTTGCCTATAGCTGCAAGAAGAGAAGTTGGATGATACCTTTCCCAAGGGTATTAGCAATATGTGAAACAGCTTGGTCCGGAATTTGGACCAGGTCGTCGAGTCAATTTCAGACGACGATAATTATTACACCACACGTCTCCTTTGCATTTTACATAATAAACTTGGGAAAGGTCTGCGTCAAACTAGTGTCGGATAGACTTGGCTCTTTAACCTTTGTTGGGCAACCAGTCCAAAAAAGGAAAACTCTGAATTCAAATCAGTTAAACTCCACTGTAGAAATTGTACAGAGGGCTTGGTATATATATATATATATATATATATATATATATATATATATATATATATTAGCCATACCCAAATTTGTCGGCTGCTAGCTTTTTAAAACAAATTAAAATGAATTAAATCTATTATTTAAGGTCAAACATTTGTCTAAAATGATAAATAGTAACGACCATCATTAAAAAAAGAAAAATATCATTACATATGCAGTTTATTTTTAAAAGATTTAAAATGATTTATTTTGGTCAATTTCGACGCGATCCGCCATTTTGACTGTTTTTCAATGGTTTTAGGCGCTTGTTTACAATTTTAACGTAACATTTGGGATGGAAAAAAATTCACAAAAATCAGGTAATTATCCGGTTTTAATGAGATTTTCAATATTGATTTATCAATTAATGAATTTTATAATGTATCAGTTATTTTATTTCAAAACTTTAATTTAGTATTTTTGCTATGAAAAATTAATACATAAAATTCATTTAAAATGTGAAAAGCCTGATGTTAAGTTTAAAATGTTATATTTTTAGATTCTAGAAATAAATATCTACTTAATGCAAACCTTATTTTTTTCGAAAAAAGTATAGGTTTTGAAATGAAACTCTATTGAAAATGTACCCCCCCCCCCCGTTTTAAGCAGAAAAAAAATATCGATATATATTTTTTTCTTTTATAAAATAATAGCCAATTAAATAATTATCGAAATGAGTAAAAAAGAAATCCCCAAAAATTAATTAATTATTATTTTTTACATTTTATTTTTCGATTTTCGGTGCTTATTTTCTCATAGAAAAGCCACCATAATTTTTTTTGTTGTTTCTATTCATAACTTCGGTCTTTTATCTCTTGTTTACTGTAATTAGAAAACGGAAAGACCAACATTAAAAAATGTTACGTCCCCCGACATAGGGGGGGGGGGCAAAAATAAGTGACCTAAAAAAATAAGAAAAGTTTGAAATAAAATAAGTAATGGATTATAAAGATAATTCATTGATGCATAAACACTGAAAATTTCATTAAAATCCGATAATTCCCTGATGTTTGGTAAATTATTTTTGTCAAAAATGCAATTTAGTCTCATTTTGGGTATCACTAATATATATATATATATATAGATATATGTGTGTGTGTGTGTGTGTGTGAGCCTCTCTTATTCGATGTACTTTCTCATGACTGGCCTACGATACCGGCTACACAAAGGAAAATTACCAAATGATTTTACTCTAGATGTACACTATCCATTTTTCTATAGAAATTTATTTAAGGTCAGGAAGGATTTGCCTGTCAATGAAAAATCTTGTCATAAATTAAAGTAAGCGTTGTCCTTTAACTTGTTGCAATTTAAAAGTATTGCTCTAAAAATCCCGCTACGATGTACCGTTTTTTTGGGTAACGATTACATACACGCAATCAGAATCAGAATTTTAGCTATATATCGACAGGAAAATATTTACTTACCCAACCCATTCGCCATGGGTAGAATGTATAGAGCATCAATCCAGGTCACCATGGGTAGGATGTGACATAGGGTCACAAGTATGGGGCATCCAACAAGGATCGAACGGGTAAGATGTAACAAAAGGTCGCAACTATGGGGCACCCAGGATGGATCAAACTCGTTATTCAGTTGTAATATATCTGTAAAACTAGCTTGCAAACCATTACACCACGATGAGAAACTTTAAAACCACTAACATAGTAGGTATTAATTCAACCTGTTCGCCACGGGTAGGCTATGACACATGGTCGAAGGCATGGGTCATACAGCAAGGATTGAACTCGCTATTCAGTAGTAATGAATCTGCGAGAATAGCTTGCTAACCACTACATCCTGACAGGACGCCTATTTATAACCAAGCCTTTCGCCACCAGTAGGATGTGACACAAAGCCACAGTAGTAATAGATCTCTGACACTAGCTTGCTAACGATTATTCCGTGATCGGTTGTCCCGCCTTGCCAACGGTATAAACGGTTTGGTTTGGTTTTGTTTTGTTTTACGGCATATCAACCTCGGTGGGTCATTTAATGCCGACAAAGTTTTTAAATAAATCAATTCTTAATGGATAATACAATATTTTTTATGAATACATTTTTCTATTTAACCCATAGATGGGACCCTAACAGGTACTACCACTCCAGGTCAGAGTGGACCAGAGAGTAATGGTGATGAAGGGGTGCTCTCCATTCCCCAAACCTCCAAAACTTGAACCTCACCAGATAGAGTTTAACGTCATTCCCAGGACATGTAGACCCTCAGCCACCGCCTTCTAGCACCCATATGATAAAAGGGGTTGGGGCTTGCCATAAGGGCAATAGGGTTGGGAAAATCATATCGGTGCTAGGGCTTGACGTGGCCAGCCGATTGATCGGAGGGGGCCTCTCCGACCGCCCGTCTAGCCCAAGAAAGGCCTAAAGTGGAATATTGCAAGTCATGGACTGTTCAGCCACCTGGATTATATCCTTAAGCATCACGGGTCGCCACCCACTGCCAACAGGTGGCTCAATTGGACAGGTGCAGTCGGTGCATTCTAACGCCCCAGCCGACAGAGCGGTGGTATGAACGGGAAGTGGAATGTAAACAGCTTTATCCAGGATTTAAAGTCGGGTCACAGATTCCATTTCCTATAACGATAACCGTTACACGTGTGTCTCATCACTTCGTGTAAGTAAATGCGTTGCTAATGGTCTTGCTATATAAATACTCCGAAAGTAATGAAAACCATGTCAGCATTAAGAGATTATGGTAAGCGTTATTGACAGAATCGGCTTTTTAATTGCATAATGCTGTTAAGGTGGTTGGGTTATGTAATGGTATCCACTGGCAACCCAGCGGGAAGTGTGGAGCCGTGATTGACAGGTGACAGGTCGAAGTTTACCACTATTGAAAGCAAAGCTGGGATAGTCACTGTTTTTAGTTTAATCAGTTGCTGTTTCTAAGTAAGACAGAATAGACGTGTTTCTGAAGTTTAAATATTTGAGAAACCTCAGCCGTAGTTTTTAGAAGAAGCAAAGAGTTGATTATCCTTCCATATGAACGACGGTTGGAAACCTACGGTGAAGGCCGGCCTGATTAATGATAGTTTTAATAAATCAGTCAAGATCCAATAGATAGAAGCTGACAGAAAATCGACAGATAGCAGCGACCCCGAGATGATAGAAGATGAGTATCCCAGAGGAGTATATCCGTATACAACCACGGGTATGCAGGTGTACTCTACTAAACTACACTATAGGTAAGATATGACACAATATGAAGATGGTATGCAACAACCTTGTTTTAAGAGGACTGATATCTGTGTACCGTTTATAGGAATAACAAACATCTAAATTAAAGACCTGACTTCTTATTTGTTTTGTTTTAGGCTTTTGGTTTTTCTTTATTGTTATTAATTGTCTAAAAAGGGACCCCTGGCTCCGTGATAATGTTGATATAATAAAGAAAGCGGAACTAAAACAACGATGACTGTGATTACAGTCCAGAAAGATTTCAACTCTTAATTTTACAATTTATATTCAGTTAATGGCCGAAAATCATGAATTTTGAGGGGCTAACATCGAAGGAAATTATCACACTGAAAAATTTAACCAGGAAATAATTATGACATTTCGAACTGTTGTCCTCATCTTTATTGTGTACTAGAAGCGGCTACCCGGCGTCGCCATGGTAGAAGAGTGGGTGCAAAAAAGTTAGTCTCACAGATCCATTATTACTGAACTGTGAGTTGGATCCTCGCAGGATGCCCCATTAAAAAAAAACAATGTAAAAAAAGACATTGCATTCATCCGGTCTGGCGGAGTGTAAAAAAAAACAACAAAAAAACTGTACAGATACTCTGAAAAGAAAAATTAATATCTACTATTTAAAATATTAAATGCAAAAAAGAAAATCGATGCTGTTACTATTTAAATTCTATTATTTAATTATCTTCACGAATATAAATCAAATCTTAATTATTTTTGCTTAAAATGCAAGCTCTGGTGATATTTACTGTGTATATACATTTACTTTGCCGTTAATTGTTTTATTTTCGTTGCTTCATCCGGACATACACACACATACATACATACACACACTTGCCCTTTATATATGCATAGATAGATAAACATAATGTTCAGGTCACTGTAACCTCGGGTTCTGTTTTATGTGTTTTTTATTTATTGTTTTAATTAGCTTAAAATAAGTCTTCTTCAGACGATTACCCATGAATTTAAACGCAGTTTCGGAGCTTAATCATTACTGCTCACTTCAAGCCGCTCAAAGCAGCATAAATGCCACGAGACTTATTGTAAAAATTGGGCTTAGATATAGAAAAATTAAACAGAAGTTACTTATTAAAAAAACAGAAATTCCAAAATGGCGTAAAAAACATTATCACTTACCTAACCACCTTAATCTGACCAAGAACATGAAATATGTGTGAGATGCGGAAACTTGGACACCTGTTTCGACCTTATTAGGTCTCATCAGCAGTGTATACCGCGATTTCAAGTGACGGGCATTGTGGTATACACAAAAATTTAAATCCTGATTACCTGGAGTTGCTTATCCTCTGAATTCTTATTTCTTATGAGTGTCGTCACCTCTGCTAGATAATGAACCATTTTGTTTTAATTATAAACAAAGAAGCGGGTAGAAAGGACACGCTCCACAGAAAAAATATAACAAGAAAAAATAAAAGAAAGAGAGTAGGGAAAAGATATAGAGAAGGAGTGATAAAGCTAACCTGTTTCAATCGCACAAAATGAAAAAAAAGGAAAGAAAAAATAGTGAGAGAGATTTGAATCAAGATTATTATACTTTTTACATATCGAACTAATGTAATAGCTCTTAAGTAAACATATCAAAATTTGTAATAATTGAATTATCATTCTGTGGTATATCTACAGGGCATGTTTGTACAATTTATTTCAACACGTGGAAAATCATTTGGAAAATACAGTACAAGGTTTATTAAAATTCGGAAATTTGTTTAAAATAATTTCTGAAACTTCTTGTTAAATTTTAGCATTTTTTTTAAAATTCAATGTTCCTGACTCTAATATTTCAGAGTTATAAAGACTTATTTGAATTTCTTTCATAACATTTTTGCTAATCTTATTGAAATTATTTGAACATTGTGTATAGGGATGCCAAGTTAAGTTTGCTTTTCTTACCTAAAAAGGTAAAGGTAAGAAAAGCCTTTATCTAATTAACAAGATTCAACGAAAAATGTATAAATTATGCATAGATATAACACTTTATTATTTCAGAAACAACAAAGAAACATAAGTGATTTAGTGAAAATGTTATATTTTCTGAGGCATAAATAGCATTTTCTACCCAATATATTGTGGCTTTTTATAGAATAAAATATCGGGCAAAAAGTTTTTTTTTGTTTCTTTCCACACCTCGAAATTGTTAGAAAAAGTTATAATGTCTTATGGGACACGTAAGCCAATATAATCTGTTTTCTTGATTTCGTCATATCAACATTTTTATAATGTGTTTTCTCATATTATTTCAATTCTTTTTTTTTTTATAACATTAGTAATATTCGATATAAACTTATGTAGTGTAGTCACCGACGACTGCTATTTCGGAGACGGCTAATCGTTAAACGGGGATGGAGAAATACAAAAACCAAAATTCGTCGTGGACGTAAGGACCTGGTTGCTTTATTGTCTCAGTTCAGTGTCTGAGGTCATGGAAATAGTTAGCACTGGATAACGGACATGAAGTGCGGAATAGTTTCTGTTGATGTCATGGAACATAGAAAGATAACTTGGCCGGGTCCTTCTATGGAAAATTACAGAAGCCCGCCAAATATGTGAAGTCACGTGGGACCTTTTTCAGAGTCCCCAGTTTGTAGTTAGACGTCAGGCAGAGAAGTCAGCCATGATGCTCTGTCTAAAACTGTAACTCTGCATACGCACGCTATGTTATGTCTGGTTGGGGATTTACAAATAAAGTAACATCAACGTAAATCGAAGTCTTGTGTTTATTACCTAAAAACTAACAATGACACAGGGCTTCTGATACGGAGAAATCCCTAACAGAAACCAGACCCGAAATCCCCATAGAAGACCAGACCTTATAAGATATACCAAGTCAACACCAGACGCTAGACCAGACCAAGATAGATGATAAACGATCAGAATAGCAAAGCCGGCCAGAAGAGAAGACGACTAGAAGTAAGAAGTAAGAAAAGGGTATACAACATTATATCGATTTGGTTTAGTGAAAACCTCAGTACGTAACACGTGCGCCTTCATACCTTTTTCATGCGGCCGTGCGTTTTCATGCGGACTTTTACGTTGGCGGGTAGAACGAGCGGCAATATTCAAGTAAACCTCCGGAATACGTTTGTTGGTGTTTGTGTTAGCGTTGGTTGGTAACTGTCTCCTTATTTTAAAGCGTATTTAACAGTTTCTGGCTCTTGTTGTATCTTTGAATAGCTCTTCGTTCTCCTTGTAACTTGAATGTTTTGTTGCCTCGTACCCCAGCCACCAAAAAAGAGAGAATCAAAATATCTGACGTCTCATATTAGGGTTCAAAGATCACCCCATCCCACTTCTGCATCGCATGAACGACATCGACCGGCCAGCCCGCATAGATGACCGATCGCTGGTGTCTTCGGCAAGAATCAGTTCAAGCATATCTTGTTACACCGAGCCCACTGGACAATATGCTGGACATCGTCAATTTGTTTTTCTTTCTGCTGGCCTTTTCTGATAACTTATCTATTTGAACCCCGGTACCACACGCTTATAATCATATACTTAGATGAAACATTGACAATCTATGATAATATTAAATCTCTGCATTTGTTTGTATCCAAATTATTGGGAAAGTGAACATTTTAGCCTTCACTTTTCTATGATAGGCTTACCCGAGTTAGGACCGGTTTAGCTCAGTCGGTAGAGCGTCCGGTTATGAATCACAAGGTTTCTGGTTCGATACCGGCCCTTGGCAACTCAGCGAATGAATAGCACAGGGATCTGAGCGGTAAAATGAGGGTCTGATGGTAGATGTGGCACGCCACCTTAGACGGTAAAATGATCTTCTTGGTCTAGTGCTAGTGAAAAGGGGATAGACTCCCTCGCTGTATAGCTCATACCGACTATAGGTCGCCCCAACGACTTTACTTACTTTTGCTACATAATTGATAGGTTATCTATAAACGGTCATTCTGAATCATGGAAAAATATATAAGTGATTGGCAGGGCTTATCCTTTTACTAACCTTGGCTTCCATTGGCCATAGCAAAGCGTGAGAACAAAAAAGATAGAAAGTCAGTTTTGGCTGGGTGATTGAATGGAACAGATGCAATGGCATCTATCGTCAGTGCATCATTTTACAACGTGTCATTGTTCTTACTTGGGTTGAAAAAAGACTTCTAAAAAACAATATCGAGTCGTGTATTCTTTACTAAATGCAACAACGGGCACAAAGATGAGAAGGCCTAAGAAGACCCAGATCAGGAAGAATAGAGAACCAACCAAAATACCTAGATATACGATAGACGACATAGCCAGCTAAAAAGAAGATAAGTATATTATAAAATGTAGCAAGAATATCCACCCTCGGGCGTAAGTATTTAAGTATCTTAATGTAACAAAATACATTAAATTAGAAAGACGAGCGAAATTGAATAATAACACATATAAAAACATTACACTTATTTTAATTATATTCTAATTGCTTTATATTTCTAATACAATAATATTAGAGATCAATATCACCAAGTAATTATTTATCAAAACCAGTTTTGTTGAAACCAGTATGCAAATTAATCACACCATAGATTATGTAAACCTTTATTTCTTAGTGATATATAAGATACATTGCAGGATTTTAAACATACGAATATCATGGGCTCTTTTGAGGCAAATCTAACTCAGATTGTCATAGAGGCATCGTTAATACAAAAGATTTATTCAAGTTAATAATTATTTTGACTATGATATAAATTAAATACTCATTGATAAACTTTCACAATTTCTGTGGGTATTTTAACAGAAGCAGAAACGTAATTTCGGTTACAAACAGACAGGCACCGAATCTCTATTATAATATAAGAAGAGAAGAAAAGGCCTATGCAACAAATGCCTTTGTAGTTCAGATTAAAATTCAGCAAATATCTGTGTTAGAATACAGACTTATTGATCTCATCACGTAAGTGATAACATCTTCATATAAAAAGAAATCATTAAAAAATGTTGTTTAGAGATATTTGCTGAATTTCGGTCTGAACTTTTTACTTGATGATGATCGATCTTTATTATTAATGTAACCCCACTGTATTAAGGCCAATTCCAAACGTGGTTCAAAGTTAACTGACCTGAAAAAATGTAAAAGTTTTAAAACAAAATAACTGGTGCATTATATCTTTTATTCATTAATATATCAACACTGAAAATTTCATTAAATTCGATTAATTCCTTGATTTTTGGTATTTTTTTTCTTTCGGCGGGGTGACATTAAGTTGGATTTAACCAATAATTTATATACATCTTGGTTTTCATGTTTGAAGCTTTATTTGTACTAGCAATAATATGGACCCACCTGTCTGGGATTGTAATACAAAACACAGTCCTGTACCAAGATCAAACAAAACAATTCTAGGGCAGAATTTTATTAGGAATAGAGTGGTGGTATTCATATTTTGCCTCGATTAATTTGGAGTCACTAGGCACCAAATTATTGGCTGTGGTATCAGAAAATAGGAAAAAAAATAATTAGACTAATGGGAATAACTCGGATAAATTTGCAAATTTAATGAATTTCCATATCGAGCATTCTTTTCATTAAGACTATTTGCATAATTGAGAACATTGTTGATATCGTGTCTCTCTCATTTCAAAAAGTAGGATTTTTGCGTTATTGGTAAATAGGGATTAACATGCACTAATCTCCCTTGTAAGATTTTCACATAAGCAAATCGAGCGATAGGTACTATTCACTTGTAAGTAATGTACGTTTTAAAACGTGTATATCCGGATGCTATATAACCCGGGCATGCCAGGAACATACATCAAGTACCTTATTATAATGGGGATTCGGTGTTTATCTGTCTGTAAACGAAACTACGTCAGTGTTTAAGTCATAATACCCTCAGAAATTGCGTAAGTTTACCAATGTACAATTTAATTTATAGTCAAAATCATTAATTCATACAATAAATCTTATTTATTAACGATGTCTCTATAAAAATCTGAGTTAAATTTACCTCAAAAAAGCTAATATAGGGGCTGGGTTAGCTCAGTCGGTAGAGCGTTCGGCTAGAAACCACATGGTTCTTAGTTCGATACCGGCCCTCGCCAACTCAGCGTATGAGTAGCACAGGGGTTCGTGCGGTAAAGTAAGGAGCTGATGGTAGGTGTGGCGCTCCACCTCAGACGCCAAAACAATCTCCTTGGTCTAGCCCTAGTGAAAAGGGGATAGACTCCCTCGCTGATTAGGCCGCCCCGACGACTTTACTTACTTTACATAATATATGGTGAGTTTAATTTGCAAACTGGTTTAAAAAAAAAAACTGGGTTTAATTAATAATTAGTTTGTGTTAATTTCTCTCATATCATTGTTTTATTCTCCAACGTATCAAAATCAGCCCCATGAATGATTTTTATATAGAAATATAATTAAAAATAAGTGTAATCTTTTTATTTGCGTTTTTATCTACTTTTGTTGGTCTTTCTAATTCATATATTTCATTACATTTAAACTTAAATACTTACACCCCGTGGGTGCATATTCTTGCTAGTTGTATTCAATGTCCTCCGCGTCTTCAAACCATAGAACTGAAATGAAGTATCAGTATCGAAAACATAAAAATGTCACTCAGTACTCGGTGATAATTTATAGACATCTGGTTTAAATATGGAAGAGTATAGAATATGACAAATATAGAAAAGAGAGAAATCATTATCCGAGTTATTTACGTTAAAAAAGAAACACTAAAAAATTTTAAAAGATGATTGAAAATACGAGTTAAAATTAGTAATTAGTATTATTTAACACCTTCAGCAGACCTGCTAATGGCTGATTAGTATTTGTTAACATGTCTGGGGGCGAAATATACTTATATAATGAAAGACTAAAGGAGACGCAAATAAGCAGCGAAAGGCATTAAACAGGAAAGTAAATCTGAAACACGAGAAGAGTGTTTCAGATTCTGGTCTTTTCTTCCGATGTAATTTCAGTCTTACTGGAAAAAAGGTTTACTTAGAGAAAAGATAGAAAAATGCCCAGAAGGAAATTTAGGAAACTATTGCTCGAGAATTTCATCGCGTAATTCCAACATTATCATACATTGTGTTGACAAATGAAGGACGCCTTGTGTATCGGGCTAACTTCGAAAGAAATGGGTATTTGCCTCATACCCCACTTGTATGGGCTGGGCACAAGGCCTCGTTTTAACGTGGGCCCACACCAAGCCGAACCTCGTAGGTGGAAAAGAACAAAAATTGCGCCGATCCCTTCGGCATTCCCCCTCAAGGGCAATAAACCCAGCCCTGCTCCCAAGGGGGCAGGTATTGCCTGGGGGGATAGCCCCCTGGGACCGACGCTATTAATTTAACACACCGGTCCAATGGCCGAAGCACACCGGATCCCTGTCCTGAAGGACGGGTTGGAAATGTTTTCGAAATAAATGTGTAGTTGCCATTTCGAATTGCAACGTTCCTTGTGCTACGCCCATTATTTTAGACTAGAAGTGGCTACCCGTCGTCGTCTTGGAAGGAGGAGAAAAAAGTTAGTGTAGCAGATCCTTTATAACTGAATCACGAGTTGGATACTCGCAGGATGTCTCATTAAATTCTCCCTGGTGGGGTGTTAGAAAAAAATGTCTTTATTAAATAGAAAACAATTCCATGCTGTTACTATCTAAATCTTATTTTGAAAATTATGTCTACGATTGTAAATCAAATCTTCATTATTCACAAAAAGCAAGACCTGGTGATAGTGAATGTATATATATATATATTTACTTAGTCGTTAATTGTTTTATTTATTTGGATACTCGCAGGATGTGCTACTGACACAGTTACAGCTTCCCCGCTTAATTTTATCACTTTGCCTATAAATGGGTTGTAAACATTTCTTTTTATTTCTAAACTCGCAGTTAACATGCCAATAAACATGATCCGCTTTTTCCAGTCGTAAACGTAAAGCAGGTAATGGATTATTGTTTGTTTAAGCCTGTATTTCTTGCCCTCCATTGGTGCAGATAGAAGACTCGTATGAATGTATCTAATCATTTGTAAAGTGTTCGTTGCTTCCTAGAGAAAAATCAAAACTTTGTTGATCGTTTTCTGGAGCCAAGACCCAACATCCAGCGCCGCTTCTGTGGAGATTCGATTTCTCTAAACGAACGGCCAGGTAGTTGCACACTTTATAACCTATTGTCATTTCTCTGAACTGCTGTTTAGAATCCCCTGCCCTAACCCCTTTTCTGAATAAACACCACGTTAAAAGTTCCTTGGCTGTTGGATGCTGAAAGATCAGAGATGAACACAGGAAGCTGACACGTTTTCAACTCATTCATGATACTCTCAATTTAGAAAATAGAAAAACACAGCGAATTAAAAACAAATTGAACTTCTTTAAAAGCGATTCCAATTTCTTCTTATAAAATGTTTCTAAGTTATTTTAAAGTATTTTATTGGGCATTGTAAATTTTTTATTTCAATTTTTATTCTTCCTTTGAGAAAACTGTTTTTATTAAAAACACTAAAAACAGATATCCAGTAATTTTTAAAAACAGTACGAAATTTAAGAGCTTTTATTAAAAACATTATTTAGCAAAAAAGACTTAATACATTATGGTTGCAATTTTTGGTTTGGTTCGGTTTGTTTTACGGCATATCAACCTCAGTGGGTCATTCAATGCCGATAAAGTTTTGAAATAAGTTCATTCTTAATGGATACTCTATTTTTTAATTAACACATTTCCTTATTTAACCCATAGATGAGACCTAACAGGCACTGCCACTCCGGGTCAGAGTAGACATGGGGAAATGGTGATAAAGGAGTGCTCCACATTCCCCAAACATCCAAAACTGGAACCTCACCATCAGATAGAGTTTAACGTCATTCCCAGGACATGTAGACTCTCAGCCATCATCTCTAGCACCCATATAATAAAAAAGTGTTGGGGTTTGCCATAAGGGCAATAGAGTTGGGTCAATCATATAGGTGCTAGGGCTTGACGTGAACAACCGATTGAACAAAGGGGTTCTCTCCGACCGCCCGTCTAGCCTAAGTAAGGGCCAAAGTGAAGTGTTGCATGTCATGGACTACTCAGCCACCTAGGTTCCATCCTTAAACATCACAGGTCGCCACCCACGGATAACAGGTGGCCCCATTGGGGGAGTCTTACCCCTCTGCAGAGGTGCATTCTAACACCCCAGCCAACTGGGCGGGTTGCAATTTTTATCTTCAGAATCTGAATGATGGGATATGTCACCAATGTTTGAAATTTAGAAAGCGTTGATAGAGCAATATTCTTTCCCGCATTCATGATAGGCTAATTCACGCACTCGGCGTTTTCATATGTTGGTTGGGTGTTTGTTTGGTTGGATTTTATGGCATTTTAACCCTTGGGTTATTTAATGCCAAATACTTTTGATTTATTCATTCTTGTTGGGTATTCAAATTTCTTTTGCACTCATTTTTAAAAACACATATTTTAAACTCATTTTTTAATATATTTAAAGGTAATATATTAGGCTCCCATCTGATTGGGTTAGCGTATTCTAAGCCGCGTCGAAAGAGCTACAAAAGAGAATGAGAAAGCGAGTGTAATTTGTAGTAGTAGTAGTAATAGTAGTTGTAGTAGCAGAGAGAGAGAGAGAGAGAGAGAGAGAGAGAGAGAGAGAGAGAGAGAGAGAGAGAGAGAGATATTCTGATTTAAAAAAGGAGTAAGATATACTGAGTTAGAGATATTGAGGGAGAAGGACAGAGATAAATATAGAGATAAAAGATAGAGAGAGAGGAAAAGAGTAAGAAATTATGAAAAAAGTGACATTGAAGAAATATGTTAAGTTGTAGAGAGAAGGAGGTGTGCTAGAGAGAGAGAGAGAGAGAGAGAGAGAGAGAGAGAGAGAGAGAGAGATAAGAATAAAGTAAGAAAGAGATGCTAAGTAGTTGAGAGAAATGCTGTTGAGTTCGAGATAGAAAAAGATATTGAGTGTGTGTGTGTGTGAGAGAGAGAGAGAGAGAGAGAGAGAGAGGGGGGGGGGGAGAGAGAGAGAGAGGACAGAAAGAGATTATGAGTTAGAGATAGAGAAACGGAAAGAGCGAGAAATGATGAAAGAAAGAGAGACTGAAGAAAAAAATTTTGTAGTGAGAAAAAGATGTGCTTAGTAAGAGAAAGATAGACAGGGATTCAGAGAGAGAGAGAGAGATAGAGAGAGAGAGAGAGAGAGAGAGAAGAGAGAGAGAGAGAGAGAGAGAGAGTTGCTGAGTACGTAGTCTCTATCTTCATCCTTAGAATAAATCTAAAAATGATTCTGGAAAAATGACATCATTTTTTCCTCAAGGGAGTGGCTCTAGTTTCCAAATATGATTAGAAGACAGAAAAATGATTTTTTAATATCGAGGCAAATACAAGGAGTGTCCGAAAAGTAATGCACTTCATATAGCGCTTATACCCTTGGGAAAGGAATCAATCCAACTATTCTCCCTCCAGCTATGGGTAAATAGTAGAGCAAACTAGTCTCTTTAAGCTTGGTGTGGCAACTCCCTACCCATAGCTGGAGGGAGAATAATTGGATGCATACGTTTCCCCCTACAGTTTTAGTTCTATGTAAAACCAGCCACGTTGTATTTTTTAACTGGGGTCGCCGCATCTATTTCATATGACAATAACCATTACACGAAGAGCACCTCGTGTTATCCAACATCTACACTACGGTCAAGTCACAGTGAAAGCACCGGTCCTCGCTAGATCACCGAAGTTAAGCAGTGATGAGCCTGTTCAGTATTCAATTGGGTGACCACTTAAGCAATAGCAGGTACTGTAAGCAATCTGACTCCTTTGTTTATCAAGATCACTAGATTTGGCATTAGATAACCCGAAAAGAGTTCATATGCCGTAAAACAAAAACAACCAACCAACCAATCCACTATGAACAGGATGCGATACAAGAGCAATTGCAACGTCAAGGTTACAGAGACTATTCTGCCCTACTATTTACTCGGATCACCCTGTCCATTTGCTACGAGGATGACTGTAATTGCATGTTGTGGAGTGAGAAAAACACCCCTTACAGACACAATGAACTAGTCTGAAAAGACAATAGTGTGCATATTTCGAATAAAAGATATAGTTGACTTCTAATATTCTCCTGCGATTATTCATTACTATCGGACTACGATATAACAGATTGGCGACGAGGATGGGATTCGAACTTTCGTGGGGAGACTCCAATGAATTATTAAAAGACACTAAAACCAGCTTAAAAAGAGGTATACATCTTAACCGAATCATCGTAGGGAAGAACCTATTAAGGTGATCTATGATTTGGTTGAAGTACCAAGACCTCAAATAGCACCAGATACATAAGCGTAAAAGACAACCATTTTCAACTTTGGACATTGATAAAAAAAATAAAGAAACATATGCAATTTACGAAAACATGAAATTTCAAAATGGGGCGGGGGTATTGTGGAGTGATAAAAACACCCCTCACTGACACAGTAGACTAGTTTGAAAAGACTATAAATTGTGTACATTTTTCGAATAAAATATATAATTGACTTCTAAGGGCACCTCATATGGTGTAATGGTTAGCAAGCTAGACTCGCAGACCATTGATAGTGAGTTCGATACTCACTGGGTGCCCCATACTTCTAGCCTTGTGCCACATCTAAGTAAATAACTATAATGGACTTCTAATATTGTCTCATGCGTTTATTCATTACTTTATTGTCGGACTACGATATAACATTACATGTGAATAATAAAAAACGCTGATAAAATAGTTTATTACGAATAGCACAGGAATAATAATGGCAAAAAGATGCTGCTCTAGAGGTTGTATGATTTAATGCTAATGCTTTAAAAAAGAACTCGGTCACATTTAAGAGCAACTTTCAACCAATGGGCTGTGAAGAGCCTGCAGGTGCGTCGAGGATGTTCACTTTGGAAATAACATGATCATTAAAAAGTCTTTTAGTTATTCATATTTTTAAAGTTAATTTTTATGATATTATTTTTTAATAATGAAATTCACCCTGAACTGATGTTCAGTTCCAAAGCCGGATTCAGTGAGCCGTGAACTGAACATTTTCCAAATTCGCTGACATCAAGTTTAGTCTTTTTTTCTATTTTTAAGTCGATATTTACCAAGGTTAGATTATCAAAAAAAAAAAAGATCAAAATAAGAGGAATTGAGACTTAGAAGATTGTGTTGCGCCAAACTTCCAAATCTCTCAAAGATTATTAAAACGAATAGATATTTTCAAACTAAGTCTTGTGCTTCCTTTTTCGAAGTACAGTGTCGCCCACAGATAGGGATACCTCTGATAATTACTATAAGCTGGATCTGTGGATATACCACAGTATGATAATTTAATTTTTACAACTTTTGATATGTTTATTTAAGGGCTATTGCATTTAGTTCAATATGTAAAAAGTATAATAATATTGATTTAACTCTCTCTCACACTTTCTTTCCATCTTTTCATTATGATCGATTGAAATGACGCAGAAATTCACCCTCTACCAAATAAAGAATGTCTTGGTAAGCTCTTCCTGGGTTTGAGTTGGTGTCGTACATTTTTCAGTTGCTAAAAATCAACATTACGATAGCTGCAGATATTCGTGATTTTAACGGAGTATCAAGCTTTCTAGTGGGATTTTATGCCTAGAGGCAAAAATATCTACGAACCCCTCTGCATGAGACACGCATCGTGCACCTGTTCCCTCACACAGATTCGTCCAAACTGGTACTTCGTTCTTTCCTCTCCCTACCTCTCTTCCACACTTCTCCACCTGGCATCTATTGACCAATAAGAAAACGACAGGTAGCGTTGTGCTGATTCATCCAACAAACTTTTCCACTATTATGTACACGTAACTTCTTAAATTTTTGTTTTTCTCCACCTTATTATGTTACAATTACTCTGCACTCTCGTGAATGTATCTCGTTATTTTGGGCTAGATGAATAATTGGTGTTAAAAATGGACATTTTGCAAGAATAAAAAATGACGCAGAAATTCACCCTCGACCATATAAAGAATGTCTTGGTAAGCTCTTCCTGGGTTTGAGTTGGTGTCGTACATTTTTCAGTTGCTAAAAGTCAACATTACGATAGCAGCACATATTCATTATCAGCACTAAATGCAATTGTATACTGTTTTGCTAATGCTGAAAACATAACAGCTGGATAGCGTAATTGTAAAACTAAAAAACCTTATCTTTTCACATAGACACCAACAGTAGCATTCTTTTGCCTCGTGATAGATAGCAGCTAAGTAGTTGTATACATATTTACCAATCGACCAGAATGTGATTCAAGATTATTGTGATCGATTGATTTTAACGGAGAATCAAGCTTTCTAGTGTGATTTTATGCCTAGAGGCAAAAATATCTACGAACCCCTCTACACGAGTAGGATGTGACTCAAGTTCAATTTCTTACGCGGAGTATATCAAGTTTGAATTCAGAGTTTTCCTATTACAATGGTTGCCTAACCAGTCTGCTCTACTATTTACCCATATATATATATATATATATATATATATATATATGGTTGGCATCCTTCCGTCTACTAAAGACGATGGCGTAGAGTCCACTTTTTGGTATTTTTTAATTTTTTTTATATGCAACTGCGTGAGTGGTTGAGCACCACAATTTTTGAATGGCAATCTCTGGAATCTCTGGTGCAGTGTCTGCGAACACTTCGGGTGGCCAGATTGGATGCCTTCGTTAGGTCCGTCAATGCGGTGTAGAGTGGCATCCGCTCTCCCGGCATCCCTCCTGCAGTTGGCATAGTGAGATCATGTCCACGATTGCTCGGAAGCCACACTGTGTTCCTGGATATATATATATATATATATATATATATATATATATATATATACCAACCCATCCGCACGAGCAGAATGTGGCACGAGGTCAATTAATTAAGCGGAATTTAACAGGTTTGAATTCGGAGTTTTCGTTCTCCAAGGCTGATTGCCTAATCTACCCTACTATTTACCCATAGCCGGAGAGGAAATAGTTGGATTTATACTTTTTCTAACCCCTTATGGCAAGCCCCAACCCCTTTTTATCATATGGGTGCTAGAAGGCGGTGGCTGCGGGTCTACATGTCCTGGGAATGACGTTAAACTCTATCTGATGGCGAGGTTCCAGTTTTGGAGGTTTGGGGAATGTGGAGCACCCTTTCATCACCATTGCTCCCTGGTCCACACTGACCCGGAGTGGTAGTACCTGTTAGGGTCCCATCTATGGGTTAAATAGAAAAATGTATTTATAAAAAAATTGTATTATCCATTAAGAATTGATTTATTTCAAAACTTTATCGGCATTAAATGACCCATTGAGGTTGATATGCCGTAAAACAAAACAAACAAACAAAAAACCTTTTCTAACGGTGTTAGCGCTATTTGAAATGCAAACTGCCTCGTCCAGGATTTGAACTTGTCTCGTCGTGTCAAATTCCTACGACAGTAACCATTATACCACGAACCTCCGACATTTTATTGTATTGTTTGTGTCATTTGTTTTTACCTAAAAGAGGACAATGGAATCGATTATTTCACTTGTATCTTGTCTAGTAAACCTTTGTCATTTACCTAAAATACTCGTTGTGTTTAATTCCTACTTTCCCTTTAAACTCGGATATCCCAGTTACAAGTTGTTTCTTAAAAGAGTTTTTTTTAACACGATTATGATACTGCTACATAATTTATGTGGTAGCATAAATTGTTGATAAGACCATGCAGTTAGTTTGAAATAGGTTCGTTGGAGTTTAAAGCGTAGGCGGGTAGATTTCCGTTGGATGACCCCAGTTGACCCATAGAGAGGCGCGAATCTCGCGCGCTATGAGAAAAACGTGTCTAGTTAGATTTATTATCAACCTGAGATTGACACAGAGTAGACGTGGTACTGCGAGGTTGATTCTCACCGCGCGGCGAATAAGAATGGGTTAGATAAATATTGATCAAGGAAAAATGTATTGTGGCTTAATTAATTGCATGACCAGAAAACTAGCCCTTGGAAGAAGCCCTTAGAAGAAGCAGTTAGAAGAACATAGCAACGAGTAGACGATAAGATGACGATCATAGCCGAAGCAGTAAAGAAGAAATGAAGAACAAGTAAGTCTCCACTCTGTATCTGTCTCTCTCTCTGTCTGTCTCTCTCTCTCTCTATCACCCGAGTTTTCTCTCTCACCTATATACCCGATGTTGGGTATATACGGCTATACAACAATACCACTGATATATATCTAAGTAAAATAAGTAAATTTAACAGAGTGACCTATTGTCAGTATCAGCCTCACATTGAAGGAGTATATCCTCTTTTCACTAGCGCTAAACCACGGAGGTTGTTTTTGCGTCTGAGCTGGATGGTTACATCTATCATCATCTCCCTACGTTGCCGCACAGATCCAAGCTACTCATACGCTGAATTAGTGAGGGCCGATGCCGAACCTGAAACCTTGTGATTACTGGATGGCTGCTCTACTGACTGAGCTAAACTGGCCCCGATCTAATGCCTATAATTTGTACGCGGTTATATGTTTACAACGCGTAGAAAGCGCGTGGTGTAATGGGTAAAGTAATGGGAAATGGACTCGTCGCCCCGAGTTCAAATCCTGGACGTGGTAATTGCATTTCACTTGACGCTAATATCCTTGGGAAAGATATGAATCCTACTCTCCCTCCAGCTATAGGTAAAATAGTAGGACAGACTGGGCTCTTTAATCTTGGTTAGGCAACCGGTTTAGGAGAAGGAAAACTCTGAATTCAAACCTGCTGAACTCCGCTTAAGAAATTGACCTTGTGTCGCATCCTGCTCGTGCGGAGGGGTTGGTAAATATATATATGTTTACAACTATTCATGTCTCATACTAATAATGTATACGCAATTATATGGTTTCAAGTAATTATTTCTAGTTAATAAGTCATTTGCACATAGTCATATGGTTTCAAGTAACTAATGATAAACCCAAGTAAACAATGATAAATTCAAGTAATTATTCATCATCATTATCATAATCATCATCAGTTTGCGCTGCCAACAGGGATTCTCATGACTTATTTCGCCGACCATCCCTATTGGTCATCCCCACTGGTAGGTCTTCCACACGTCATCGTGAATCCGCACAGAGCTGATTGGTATAGGCTTTTGCTGGTCGGCTTACACTGGTATGTCCATGCGTAGCTGTCCACAGTAGAACATCACTTCTGAGTTCGTCCTTGCGTATCCAGTAGTATATAGCAAGTGTGGTTCGTCTCCCTTGGGTCGTTTATATGATAGGAGGACAATGACTGTACAGTTGTTTTCTGGTGCGATGCTGCTTCCAATTTAGTTCAAGATAGCGCGCAGAATACTTATGTAATTCCCAACTAGCGTTGTTTATAATAGCTTCGTTAGTGTTCAGATGGTGCAGCCGTACCGTAGCACTTATACGGCTACGGTTTGCAAGAATTCTCGCTTTATCTTATAAGTGAGATCAGATTTCCATATAATGGTCTACAGCTGTCTATGTTTTAGTACAAATAATTTAAATTATATGTCATTACGTGATCTCATCTAAACAGATCTATTTGACCCATAGATAAAACACTAACAGGTACTACCACTCTTTGTTAAAGTGAACATTTGAGTAATTGTAACATCATAAGGTGGAAAGAAATTGAAGAAGTTACGTGTAGTTAATTGTGGAATTTTTTTGATGTGTCAGCACAATGCCAGCCATCGATTTCTTATTGATAGATGGATGTCACCTGGCAAAGTGTGGAGGAGAAGCAAAGGGAGGAAAGAGTGAAAGATTAGTTATAACTACGCTGTAACGAGGAAGAGACGCAAAATGCCTGTCTGTCCCCCAAGGCGTTTTGAGCTGGTGATATAATAAGGAAAAAAACAAAAAACGATTGTCCAGTGTTGTGATTTAAAAACTATGATCGGCACAAAACGAGATATCCTCAAGCAAATCCCAAATTGTTCAAGACTCAAAACAGTAAGAATGCCATCCATCCCAACAAGCAGATACCAGCAACTCTGACCCAGCCTCGAGAAGTAAAACAGAAGAAAAGTATATATTATATTTTTGCTTGAAGGCAATTACAATGCATGTATCGCATAAATTTCGATACTTTTTTTTTTATAGAAAATGAACTTGACAAGTGTAATCCCAGCAAAGATCGCTCGGTGTGTAGAACATCGTACAGACTGTTTCGACTTTATTAAGTATTATCGGCAATGTATACTAAGTAGATAAGTAAGAAGATAAGTATATTACGATTACTATTAACATGTTATCTCTCCTTTCAATCAGTTCACGCTACGTTACATAATGACAATGAAGACAATGTGACAGAAGGCGGTGTCTGAGGGTCTCAATGTCCTGGGTATGACATTAAACTGCATATAGTGGTGAAGTTCCAATTCTGGAACTCCCGGGAAAGAGGAGTACCCTTTTATCGCAATACTCAACTCTGGTAGAACCTATTAGGGTCGCATCTATGGGTTAAATAAATTTAAAAAATAAGTATTAAAAATGTGTAAAAATTGATTTAAAAAATTCAATACCCAATAAGAATGAATAGAACAAATTTCCTTTGGCATAAAATTACCCAGCAAGTGTTGACATGCCGTAAAATCCAACCAACCAGACAACTAACTATTGCACTCCCTTATTTTCATTGGTGAAAACTGTAGAATTTTCTTAAGTTTTTAACACGTGATAGAATGTTATTACGTAATACATATTTAAAAACATAAACATGCTTAGGTATTAATGCACGCAATATCTAGATGTAGAAAAAAAAAATAGAGTGTTAAACATATGGAATTGATTAGGGTCAGGTGGTAAATGACATAAGAGAAATTAGTCTAAATGTCTTCATTTGGAAACTAGCTAACTTCTTTTTTTCAGTAAATTCACATTCGTATATTGGTTGCTTATATAATTCTACCATAGAGGAATTTTTATCTTGCTCCAAGTGAACCTGAAGCGCCTCATAAAAAGTAATGTACAGTCTGTGATCCTGAGTAATAAAAGAAAGAGAAAAATATCTGGAACTGTTTTTCTTTGATAACTGGTTATGTATTGTCTTTTACTTTTGGTTTGATTTGGTGAATATTTCCGTAAACAATATCACTGTGGAAATTTAGAGATTGCACGATAGTTCCGTGAGAATATTATTTATGAACAGTAAAAACGTTCTCATTGTTTCAGCTATTAAATGCATTGCACTTTATTTCTTTTCAAAAAAACCACTTAAGAGCCACTTAACTCTGCGTTTAAAAATGTTTTAAATCTGATTAATTTACGAAATATGGCATTTTCAAAATGGCTGAAATTGTCTCTTTTTATCACTTTTTTTCATGCTCTCATTTTTTAAACATGTTATTGTTCAGTGCATACTACTTTTATCTGTTTTTAATATGGTTTTTATGTTCATGCTTCAGCACTTAATACTGTGTAAACAGAAAAATACTATTCTTTTATATCTACCAATTTTCTATTCTTTCATTTTCTTTCGTTTTTTTTCTTTCATCAGATACTTCCTTTCTTTCTTTTTCTTTCTTTCAACAAATAACCCTTTCATACTTTCTTTTTTTTTTACTTTCTTTTTCTTTGTTTCATTTACTTTATTCTGTAATTTATTTTTTCTTTCTTATTTTCAATTTTTCTTTCTTTCTTTAATTTTCATTCTCTTTTTATTTCATTATCTCTTTCTTTTATTTCTATTTTTCTTTCATTCTTTCTTTCATTATCTTTCTCTTTTCTTTCATTCTTTCTGTTCTTTTCTTTCTCTTTCTTTTTTCTTTCATTTCGCTCTTTATTTTCCTTTTTCTTCTTTTTTTCTTTTTTTCTTTCTTCTTTTTCTTTTCTTTCTTTCCTTTGCCTTTTCTTCCATTTCTTTTTCTTTCTTTTCTTTTGTGCTTTCTTCTATTTCTATTCTTTTTCTTTTTCTTCTTTTTTTAAAATTTTTATTTATTCATTTCTTTCAATTTCTCTTTCTTGCTTTACTTCCATTTTAATTCTTTTTTCTTTCTTTTTTCTTTCTTTTTAATTATCTTTTCATTGTGTTTCTTTCTTTTTTCTTTCTTTTAATTTTCTTTCTCTTTCTTCCTTCGCTTTTACTTCATTTATTTCCGTTGGTCTTTCTTCCGTTTATTTCTTTTAAATTTTTATATTTTTTCGTAGTTCTATGTCCTTTTTTCCTTGCATTTTTTTTCATGATTTGATTCTCTTTTTTATTCTTTCTTTTTCTAGTTTGTCTTTTTCAATCCTTTTTCTTCTTTATTCTTAAAAATTTTCTTTCTATCCTTTTCATCATCTTTTCTTGTCTTCTTTTCTCTCATTTCTTAATTTTTAATTTCTATTTCCTTTGTAGTTCTATATCTTTCTTTATATATTTTATATCAACTCTTCGTTTTAACATTTGGATTTATTTCTTACTTTCTTTTTTCACTGAGTTTGTAGCTCTTTTCTTTTTAAAGCTATATTTTTAGATGACACAATAGGCATTGTATACTGCAAATAAATATATATATATATATATATATATATATATATATATATATATATATATATATATATATATATAAAGAACTTGCATTTCTTCTTCAGCAAGAACATCCATGCACTTGAATTAGTTTTCACCGTAGAATTGTTGAATCATCATCTGCTGACGTGAACTAATGGAAAGGTTTACTAGAAGTAAAACATTAGATGTTTTTAGTATATACTATAATTATTAAAGTAGAAACATCGTAATTAGAAAATGCATAAGAAGACAGAGTATATATATATATATATATATATATAATATATATATATATATATATATATAAAAAACAAAGGATGTTTACAAATGCATGAGCTCATCAGGAGAGAATGTGCAAACCGTTTCGGGCCTTCCTCTCTACGGTTTAAAAAGCAACACCGTCCCTCCTCACTATGATGTGAGGACCCAAGTAATATCTGCATCGACTAACGGTCATTTTTTCCCGTCTTATTTTTGTTGAAGACCGATCCACGTGCGGTCGATGCAGATATTACTTGGGTCCTCACATCATCAGTGAGGCGGGCTGGTGTTGCTTTTAAACCGTAGAGAGGAAGGCCCCGAAACGGTTTGCACATTCTCTCCTGATGAGTTCATGCCTTTGTTTTTTCAATATATCATATTTACACTGTCGGATTAAGTTCCAATTTTATTTCACACACACACACACACACACACACACACACACACATATATATATATATATATATATATATATATATATATATATATATATAAGGTGTGTCAAAAAGGAACGAGATTTTTTATACTCTTTGACACACCCTGTATTTGAAAAAAATTAACGTTCCATTCATTGTACATATCTATCTCAGTAAATACAGCTTCAATCTCGATACTTTTATGACACACCTTATATATATATATATATATATATATATATATATATATATATATATATATGATACTCTATGCCTATGCATTGTGCAACGCTATTCCAGCAACTTGTAAAATCTAGAATCACCACCTGATAAATGAATATTCTGAAAAAAATTAACGTTCCATTCATTGTCTATTTCTGTCTTAGTAAATAAAGCTTCAATATCGATATTTTTACGACACACATATATATATATATATATATATATATATATATATATATATATATATATATGATAGTCTATGCCTATGCATTGTGCAACGCCATTCCAGCAACTTGTAAAATCTTGAATCACCACCTGAAAAAAAATAACTGCAGATTCTTACTGGTTGCAAAAATTGACTAATCTATTTTTAAAGAGACTAAAAAGAATGGAATTAATGTTTTTTTATGATTTTCGTCGAATCACTACTGGTGGTTTATTTTTTATGTGTCAAATGAGAAAATGTTTTTTTAGAAAATACTGAGTTGAAAAAAAAAAAAAAGAAGAAAGTGAGCTTCAAGCTAAGAAGTTGAATATTTTATAGCAGAGGTCAATGGGTGTGGTTTTAGTAATTCTGTTAATATATATCTATCAATCCATCCTAGTCTGTTCTCATCTATACCAGTCTATCCCTAGTTTATCTATCTATCTATCTATCTATCTATCCTAGGCATTTCTTCTCTATATCATTCTCTCCATATTTATCTATCCTAAGCTGTTCTTTTCTCAATAACTCTTTCCATATGTATGTATCTATCCAATTCTTCTCTATATCTATCTATACGAAGCTATTCTTCTCTATATAATTTTCTATATTTACTTTATCTTCTATCTGTATGAATGTATTAATCTCTTTTCTCTCACTCTCTCCTTCTCTATGTTTCTCTTATTATTATTATTATTATTATTATTATTATTATTATTATTATTATTATTATTATTATTTTGTACTTAAAATAATACTAAATAGAATACAATGTAAACAAGGACCAACACTTGGTCAAAACACGTGTCGGCATTTCAATAAATACATTTTTATCCATACAACATTTTCTTTACATTTACATAATTGTCGATTCACTTCTATTTTTCTCTTATATATATATATATATATATATATATATATATATATAGAGAGAGAGAGAGAGAGAGAGAGAGAGAGAGAGGGGGAGAGGGAGAAAGTGTGTTCAAATGGTGCTTTAGCCATTCCATTATAGTGCCATTTGTAATCTATCCAGGGATGCTCAATATTTCATAACCGGTATAGTAACTGTGAAAAAAAGGCTCTACCACGGTTTCGATCGTTACGATCTCATTAGGATCCTATGTTGCATGGGTCCTGATGAGATCGTAAAGATCGAAACCGTTAGAGGCATCATTCTTCTGAACAACCATATATATATATATATATATATATATATATATATATATATATATGAGGAATCTTTGCTAATCCACGAAGCAAACAAATTTACTTCTGAGTTAATAAAAATAGATTTAAAACGTGCTAATAAAAAGAGCTCAATAAAAAGAGCTAAATATACGTTTTAAAAGCGAATATTAATATTCCAACTGCAGTTTCTTGCCGTAGCAATTCTTCAGGAAATTCCTGAAATTCGCTTTTAAAACGTATATATATATATATATATATATATATATATATATATATATATATATAATTTCATTTAATATCTAAATATATGCATATATATATATATTCTTTCATTACAATTTATGTTTATACCTACCTATCTATATCTACACACACACACACACACACACACACACACACACACACATATATATATATATATATATATATATATATATATATATATATATATCGCATTCTCTTCATATCTACCTATCTTTTTTATGTTCATATCTATTATGATAAGTTTCTTTAACTTTATTTAAATATTTATGTCATACTTTACATACTAGTTTTTTTCTATCTATAGTATATATATATATATATATATATATATATATATATACATTGATAGTTTCATCTATTTATCTTAGAGGGCTAATTACATTTAGTTGTCTGCCAATAATTTTATTAGTTGGCTTATTAATAGCCAGCTCAGGTGCAGGCATTCTAAATTATTTATCTAGTAGTGTATTACGAATATCATAAAATGAGCATATGCTTGAATAAAGAATAAATTATTTCGCTTTAAAATTATAGATTTTATCTTCTCCGTTATTTTATGATCGATAATAATGTAGAATGAGTGTTCGAACATAAAATGTCTCACTATTTTTCCAGCGGGAAGTTTTTATTCTTTTTACCAGAATAATAGGTAAAAATAATGGGTAATAGCATCAGTTATATCTTTACATTCATTATAAGCGTCTATCTGAGCTCACAGCCAATGCTCGGTGTCCGTAAACTTCGAGCATACATCGATGAATGTCAATAGTTACAATAAACCTCCGCATAGAGATAAATAATAACTCAAGCCTGCTTTCATCCCTTTTCATTTTGCCAGACTGCCGCGGAGCGTCTATCTGGAACTACATTACCAAATTGTTGGTTATTATCATAAATGTTTAACCTGTACTTTCATCCCACTAACCTATGCCTCTAATTCTTGGGGCACATCGCAATAAAATATAATTTTGATAAATGCTATTCTCTCTCTCTCTCTCTCTCTCTCTCTCTATATATATATATATATTATATAATATATATATATATATATGAGAAGTAAACAAACAAACAATGTGTTTGATATGGCTTTTTTAGCCAACAATCTTTGGAAGAATATGTGCTTAAATCGAGAAGCACATATTCTCGATTTTAGGAGCATTTATACAAACAACTCAAAAATCAACTACGTTTTATATTTTTTTTCTTTCAGGTATGGAAATGCCATTTTCTGGAAAAGAAGAAGTGTTTAAACTTTATGGAAATATTTCTGAATTGTTTCTACTCATGTTAAAATCTGAGATCGTTTAAATGGGAATTAATTAAGTTATTAGATTAGGTTGGTTGGTTGGTTGAATTTTACAGAATACCAACCCATTGGTTCATTTTACGCTGAAGACATTTTTGCTTTATTCCTTGGTTTGGTTTTTTGTTTTATGGCATCAACCTTAGTGGGTCATTTAATGCCGATAAAGTTTTGAAATAAATCAATTCTTAATGGATAATACAATTTTTTTATAAATACATTTTTCTATTTAACCCATAGATGGGACCCTAACAGGTACTACCACTCCGGTCAGAGTGGACCAGGGAGCAATGGTGATGAACAAAACTGGAACCTCACCATCAGATAGAGTTTAACGTCATTCCCAGGACATGTCCGCAACCACCGCCTTCTAGCATATGATAAAAAGGGGTTGGGGCTTGCCATAAGGGCAATAGGGTTGGGAAAATCTATAGGTGCTAGGGCTTGACGTGACCAGCCGATTGATCGTAGGGAGCCTCTCCGACCGCCCGTCTAGCCCAAGATAGGGCCAAAGTGGAGTATTGCAAGTCATGAACTGCTCATCCACCTGGGCTATATCCTTAAGCATCACGGGTCACCACCCAGGGCCAACAGGTGGCCCCATTGGAGGAGTCTTACCTCTCTGCAGAGGTGCAGTCGGTGCATTCTAACGCCCCAGCCGACAGGGCGGGCTTTATTCCTTCTTGATGGGTAATCAATTTATTTGAAACATTTAAAAACAATGTTTTTTTTTATTTAGCCCATAGATTCTACCACTCCGGGACAGGATGGAACTAAGAGTAATGATGATCAAGGAGTACTCCACATTCCCCGGAGCCCCAGAATTGGAACTTCTCCATCAGATAGATTTTAACGCCATACTCAGGACATGAAGAGCCCCAGCCACTGCCTTCTAGTAATATATAATGAAAAGGGTTGGGCTCGTCATAAGCTCAATAGGGTTAGGAAAATCGTATAGGTGGTAGGGCTTGATGTGACCAGCCGATTGATCGAAAAGGATCTCTCCGATCGCCCGTCTAACCTAAGTAAGGATCTAAGTGGAGTGTTGCATGTCATGGATTGCTCAGCCACAAGGATTCCGTCCTTAAGCATCTCGGGTAACCACCCACGGCCAACAGGTGGTCCCATTGGGGGGGGTGTCTTACATCACTGCTAAGATCGAGTCGGCGTATTCTAAAAGCCCATTCGATAGGGCTGAGAATGATAGGAAGCAACAGCAAACTAGGTGCTAGGGTTTGACGCGAACAGCTGATTGATCAGAGTTGGGTCTTATTATTAGATTAAGAAATATCAATTTTCTGAAACACTTTGTACATTTCAAATGATATAAAATCTTTTGAAACTCTCTGTAAAATAGTTTACATTTTTAGCGTTAATGTTTTCACGGACTATCGAGCCTGGCAACTTGTTTTCACCAGTTCGGCACACTACTACTGATTTTATATTCTTTTATTCGATTCAATGCATTTGTGTAATAGTCAAAAGCAAAGTAGATCTTGTAGTCAGTTTACGCTTATCCACGTCATAGAGCAAAACATTATGCTTAGGCATGAAATGTCAACGTACAGAATTTGACTTTCTTGGCAGCGGGTATTGCATGTGTGATACTGGACAGTAAAGGAAGTGCACAACCTGCAGCTAAATCCATGCTCAGTTGAATGTCACTGACACTTCATATATTTCTTCATTTTGCATATTTGAGCCAATATATCTGAAGGCGGGAAATAATCTTTATATTTGCATATCGGTGTACACAGATGCGTAGACATGCAATTCATTGAATCAACATGTCTGCATAGTTACCTACAAAGCTTAGCTTATGTGTGGCACAAGATCAGAAATACGGAACAACTAGCAAGAATCGAACTGACTACTAATTATTTACTAGACTAACATGCAAACAATTACACCATACGAGCTTTAGTGTAATATTAAATTAGAAAGACTAACGAAATTGAATAGAACGCATATGAAAAGATTACACTTATTTTGATTATATCTTAATTGACTTCCATTTTTTTTTAAATTCATAGAACTGATTTTAATACGTTGGAGAATAAAAAATAATATTAGAGATCAATAACACAAAGTAATTACTTATTATATCCGATTTTGTTAAAATCAGTGTGCAAATTAACCAAACCATTTATTATGTAAACCTTTATTTCTTAGTGATATATAAGACACATATAAGACGCTGGAGACGCGTGGTCTAATGGTTAGAGTCTTGGGAAATGGACTCGTCGACCTGAGTTCAATTCCTGGACGAAGCTGTTTCCATTTCACATGTCGCTAATACCCTTGGGAAAGGTATGAATCCAATTCTCCCTCCAGCTATGGATAAATAGCAGGGTAGACTGGACTCTTTAATCATGGCTAGGTAACCAGTCTAGGAGGAGGAAAACTCTGAATTCAAACCTGGTAAACTCCGCTTAAGAATTGACCTTGTGTCGCCTCCTGCTCGTGCGGAGGAGTTGGTATATATATATATATAAGACACATTAAGGATTTTAAACGCACTAATAACATGGGCTGTTTTGAGGCATATCTAAATCAGATTTTCACAGAGACATCATTAATAAATAAGATTTATTCATGAATTAATAGCTTTGACTATAATTTAAATACTCATTGATAAACTGACATTTTCTGAGGGTATAGTGACGTAAGAAGTGACGTCATTTCGGTTACAGACAAACACTGAATCTCTATTATAATAAGATAATGTGACCATTTTATTAGGTCTTTTATTCACTAATAGGAGGTGCTTGTTTCATAATGGTTATCATCCCGAGAAGTAGACTCGGCTAACCGAAGCGGTCTGCATTTCACATACCGCTAATACCCTTGGGAAATAAATGAAAGCACATATTCTCCCTCCAGGTATGGGTTAGTAGGGCAGTTAGGCTCTTTAATCTTGGTATGGCAACTCTACTAGAAGAAGGAAAACTCTGAATTCAAATCAGTTGAAGGATGAGATACACCAGGCTATTCCTGCACAAGAAACGCCACATTGTTTTTTTTTACGGCATACCAATCCTTTTCTGGTCATTTAATTGGGAGTGAGACAGATAGACAGACAGAGTAGAGATTGGATGAGGGGTCTTACTTGTAAACTCGGCCGCTGGTTAAGCGCTGCTAATTCGTCTACATTATCGGCCATCTTCTCGTGTTAGCTTATTTCTCTTCAGGTCCTTCGTGCTGGGGGTTGATCTCTGCTTTCTCCTTGGGCTGGGTGTCTGTGCATTATGTTACTTAATCAATAAAGTCAGCTTCTTTAAGTCTTTTATTTAAAACAACCTAGCCCCAGATTCAACCATCAGGTGAAGAACGACTCTCAGAGCGAGCGGACCTATGCATCCGCTCAATCTGAATTTCTCGTCGCATCTCTAATCTTCTCACGCCTGTTCTCGTGCGCATCCGGAGGTGTCATGTAGGGGTCATCATTAATCAACCAACCCTAACGGTTATAGAAATTCTCCATTTAACACCCTCGGATTTTGAATCTAACGAACTCTTATTCAATAATATTCTCACTACCGTACGTATATAATTCATAAGCTGTATATGAATTATGTAACATAATTCCGAATCAAGTCATTTGGATATTCGGTTAACCTGCTCTTGCTTAAATGGTAACCCATATAAGTATTGAACAGGTTCAACGCTACTTAACTTCGCTGATATAGCGGGAACCGATCAAACCAAGTTATGGGACCAGAGAGACACATTTACTAAATGTTTATTCACCTTGTGTAGAAAACTCAGTTTACTTAGAGAAACAACTGTTTTTAACTTGTCACCCATTTAATGACTACACAGGCTCATAATTGCTTAACTTGACTTGTCTATTTGTGGTGGACTACCCTAGCTTACCTTTCGTAGAGAGTGAATGCGCTGGTCCAGGACTATTTATACATTGCTGTTTTAGAACATTGGGGTATTGCTGAGACTGCTTCAGAGCACTTCGGCCTCTGGAGCGGCTAAGTGAAATTAACAGCATTGATTGAAAGGGACAGGGCTGGGTTTATTGACCAGTGCATCAGGCGCCACCTTGAGGGGAATGCCGACGGGATCAACGCATTTTTTGTGCCTACCACCTATGAGCTTCGATTTGTGGGTGGGCCCAAATAAAAATGTCCTTGTGTCATGCCCTCATAAGTGGAATGAGAGGCAAATACCCTGAGACTGCGAAGATTACGGAACCATTCCGGGAACCGTCTACCTCGATGTTTTAGCACTGTTGTGAGTTATTCTATGCTTGGCGCAAACTGTAGTTGAATGCACTAGTATACTGAATATTGTATGATCCAATATACGACACTATTGTAGCCAATGTGCAAATTCAGTTTAGTCTAATATGAGGCCATAATAAGTTATTAGATTAGGTTGGTTGGTTGGATTTTACAGAATACCAACCCATTGGTTCATTTTACTTGTGGTGTAATGGTTAACAAGCTAGATTAGCAAACCATTGTTAGTGAGTTCGATTCTCACTGGGAGCCCCTTACTTCTGGCCTTGTGCCACATCTAAGCTTAGCTTAGTTAAACTATTGAATTAAGGGGGGAAAATCCGTACTGGTTGGTCTTTTTTTACTTAAGTTACTAATTTTGTTTTACCCCGCCGGTGAACGTATTTTGTAGATTTTAAAAATATTGACTGTTTTTACATAAGAAAGTTTACGTTTTTTGTTTTTTTTTGTAAGAATCGAACTCAATCACATTATGACCATAACTTTGATAATCTGGCGGGAACTGGTGCTTTCAAAGTGACTTTGGAATTTACGAAACTGTTTTTAGTCTGACACACACACACAAATAAGCCAAGTAAGTTACGTTATCTTTTATTCCAGTGTAATCGCACCGAAAAGGTTCATTGCTGTGTAATAACAAGTAATATGTCTGTATTTATATTTGATTATCTTGCTTGTATAGAAAAGAAAATGCTTGATACTTAGTGAAATTTATACAGCCAATAGATTAAATGACAAAGTATATTCTTTCCCATTGATAGATGTTTGACTACCATATTCGAAAAAAGAAACATAAGTCTCTGAACGAAAAAAGAAACATAAGTCTCTGAACTAAATTAAAAACTTAATCACGCAATTCGTGATCATGTTAGGAATTTCATTGGCGCATGTGTTCTATAAATTGGTCAGTACACAGACTCGAATTACTCCGATTAAGTAGTGCTACAAATATATACATGTATGATAGCAGGACCTGTGGATATATCACAGTGTAATAATTTAATTATTACAACGTTTGGTATGTTTACTTAAGAGCTATTGCTAAATATTTCCCTATGTAAAAAGTATAATAATCTTGATTTAACTGTCTCTCTTAAACTTTCTTTTCCTTCTTTTCATCTTTTCATTATGTTTCATTGAAACAGATTAGCGTTATCGCTTACACGCACTCACACCTCTCTCTGTGTATTCTCCCTACTCTTTCTTTCTCATATTTTCTGTGTAGCGAGTGTTTTTCTTCGCTTTCTTTCTTTCTAATAAAAAACGGAATGGTCCATTATTTCGCTGATGTGACGACATGCATAAGAAATAAGAATTCGGCGGATAAGAAATGGCAGATAATCAGGATTTACATTTTCTCATTTTATCTTGGACGATTTGGGCGGTCTCATTTTTAACCAGAAGGTGTTGCAAATATAATAACGGTCGCACAATTAAGGACCACCAGTGTTGATATCCAGGGTGTTCGGGATAAATTTGACATATTTATATTTGGTTATTTTCCGTAGGTTGGAGGTATTGACGCACTCTACGCATCATTTAAAAGCTTGGGACCTTCTTTATTCATAAACATGATGACAGACAGAATTGATGATTGGAACCTACCAGAAACATGGAAGAGAATAACTCGTATCATGATGATCTGTGCCGGCCATCAAAATAAGGAGATTATGGTTGCTGCCCAATGCTCCTTGAACTGTAAAAACCATCCGGCATGAACTGGAGAATTGGAATATAGACTAGGAGGGTGTGGCTAGAATACACTAACATAACACACGATCTGATTGCGTTCGTACAGCAGAATTCTTCGAATTTTTTCAGAGAGGGCATGAGGTTGAATTCAGAGGCCTACATGGAGTTGCTAAACACTGTAGTCAAGCCTTGGATAGCAAGGGTAGCCATATGTATGTCAGCAGGATTCGGCCCCCTGTCACATCTCTGGTAAAAGTCAAAAATGGTTGTCGGTGAATTTTTACGACTACACCAGTCCCAATGTTTGGCCTCCGAACTCCCCAGATCTTAACCCCATGGATTATTATGTATGTGGGGCTGTTGAGAAAGACACCAATCGCCGTGCCAGTACTAAAAATGCTCAGTTAATCGACAAAATTAAGGTAGTTTTTGAGACACTTCCGAGGTAAACTGTAACATCAGCTTACTCCAGGTTCATGAGCAGGATGGAGGCGGTGATCGACGCTAATGGAAATTATTTTGAGTGAAACTTGTTGACAGTAGTGTAATGTCCGTGCCTGTTGAATTTCTTCACAAATCATAAATTTTGTAGCTACCAAGCACTTTTCTTTTTCCTTATGAACTGTCAAATTTCTCCCGAACACCTGTATATATTCGATTCTAAAAATAGCAAACCAACTCGTTGGATTGACCTGCATCGTCGCTAAAATACATGCGTATGTTTTTGCCCAAAGCTTCCGCACAAGTAGGATGCAAAATGTAGTCGATTCGTAAGCAGAGTTTGATTTTCCTATACGGACTGCTATACAAAGATTAAAGAGCCCAGTCTGCCCTCTACCCATTACCCATAGCTGGAGGGAGAATGATTGGATTCTTACTTTTCCCAAAGCTACTAGCGCTATGTGAAATGTAAACTGTAGAAGCAATAGTCCAGTTACCGTCGAATTGACAGACAAGGCAACAAGAAACCGTAACTCAGTACGATTCCTGCATTATCACAAGCATAGTGCAGTATTGTAGATTATTTATCTGGCACCATAACCCCACTGAGACCAAGCAGCCAATCAGGACTCAAGGAATGGAATCTCCCAAATTCTTGCATAGAGTGCCATAAATACAAATACTGCTTTGTGCACCAATTCAGATGTGCTATGTCAGCTGTTCAAGCCAACAGTGTACTGACTTACTCATTTCAACACAAACTGCCTCGTTCAAGATTTGAACTGGAGTCGTCAAGTTCATTTTCTACGACGGTAATCATTACACGATTGCTCATCCCTGATAGTCGTTGGTTTTTAATTCCGACCTTTAGACTTGAAACTAATGTAAAAGCCAATATCTTAAATGCTGAATTTGAATTCAAGCATTAACATTCCACTGTCAGTACTTCGATGACTGGCGCATCACAATCTTCCTAAATTAATTTCCGCAGATATGCTGATAGGCACGGGTCCCGCGTTCTTGATGCACAAAAAATCTAATAGGACACAGTAAAATTGTATCCATGAGTCCCAGTGTTTTTCTTTTTTCTTCCCTCACCATTTCAAGCAATTTCTGTAAATACATTTCAATATTTTCTTAGAAACAAATTACACAGGGTAGGTTACAAGGTAGGAGTTAGCCGGCTTTAGTTGTTTCCCCAGATCATAAATAAAAAAAAACCTACAATCTATTAAGAAACTTTAGATGGGACCCATAAGTTTTCCCGGGGACTCATTTAAAGCAAATCTGTGCATCCCAGGACGCACTAAATCAAAAAACCTATCAGCATCACTGCTTCCGTGCATTTGATCCTGTATCGCACGAAGTTCGACTTATGGTCACCTGAAAAGCGGCAAATATCGGGTTTTGCTGTTTTGTAATCAATTGTGATACAATCGGGAAAAGTGTGATGGCGATCTTTTAGAATGAAATAAATTCTCCTAATTAATTACTTGTTATTTCAATTACCAGGAGAGAAAATGATGAACATCTCAGTTGGACCCAATTTATAGGCGAGCGACTTTAACACAAATAGAAAAGTGGGTGGGAGTCACGTGATCAGTGTATGACACTAAACTACATCCGCTGATGAGGCTCCAGATCTGGAACTCTGGGGAAAGTGGGATCACATCTTTATTGCCATTACTCCCAGGTCCACTCCGATGAGTCTGTTTAATACTTAATTGAGTGACTATTTAAACAATATCAGGTACTGTATGCAACCTGAGCTCTTACTTGATTCGGCATTAAATCAAACGAAAGTGTTTATGTGCCGTAAAACAATAACAACAACATCCTAAAACTGAAATCGGTTGAATTTTCTCATGAATTGTTACTGTTGGTTGGTTGGTTGGTTGGATTTTACGCCATGCCATCCCATTGGGTCATTTTATGTTAAATACATTTTGTTTTATTCATTCTTGATGGGTACTCCATCTTTTTCTAAACTCAATTTTTCAAAATACATTTCAGAACTAATTGTGTTGTATTTAACCCATTGATGGAACCCTAACAGGTACTACCACTTTGGTTCAGAGTGGACCTGGTAGTAATGGTGATGAATGGTTACTCCACATTTCCCAAGATCCAGAACTGGACCTTCGCCATCAGATAGGGTTCAACGTTATGCCCAGAAAAATACTTATTTGGTAATATCATAGCACTAATCTTACTATATGACTAATTTAGCCGTATCATTTGGTTGGTTGGTAGGATTTTACGGCATGTCAACACATTGGGTCATTTTATGCCGAAGACAATTTGTTTTATTCATTCTTGATGGGTGCTCAATTCTTTTTTAAACTCAAATTTTAAGCACATTTTTTCGAATTTATATCATTCTATTTAACCATAGACTGAACCCTAACAGGTGCTACCACTCCGGGTCAGAGTGGACTTAAGAATTTTGGTGATAGATACAGAACTTGAACTTCACTTTCAGATAGAGTTTAACATCATACCCAGAAAAATAAGACCCTCGGCTACTGCCTTCAAGCACATATATGATAAAATGGGTTGGGCTTGCCATAAGGGCAAGACTATCATAAAGGTGCTAGAGATTGTTGTGACCAGCCGGTTGATCGGTGGGGACTTCTCCGGTCGCAGGTTTCGCCTAAGTCAGGACCTAAGTGGAGTGTTGCATGCCATTAATGCACAGCCACTAGGGTTCTATCCTTAAGCATCATGGGTAGCCACCGATCGCCAAGATGTGGCCCCATTGTGGGAACGGATCTTACCCCTCTGCAGAGGTGCAGTCGACAGACAGGGCAGGGAATTGCTACTGAAAAATGCCGTTCCTATGTGTGTTGTGCAATGATAATCAGCAAGAAACGTATTATTCATTGGCCAGGAAGTGATGTAACACACCCAGACAGAATAGGGTTAATATTCATCGATTCTACTTCCGGTTGGCTGGTTTCTTTTTCATGCCAATTCGATAACGCCATAAACAGAAAGCATTTAATAATAATCAATTTGGGTATCACTGTCTTGCCAGGTCGACTCGTAACTTATTTCCCTTCTCACCGCTCTGTTGTTTCTTTGTTTACGTATTTCAGCATAGCCTGTTACAAAGCCAAAGTATTAGGGACACTTTATAGCAGGCATGTCAAACACGTGGCCCTCAGCAATCACAGGTGCGGCCTGCACACAGACAACACTCTTATACGGCTCTTTTTTTATTTTTTATAGTACCCCTTTTTAAGAAAAAAATCTAAAAATTCCTGGGCGAAAATGGTCGTTTATTTTTATTAGGGCAATGCGTTGTTAAGAAACAGTCTGTTATAAACGCATTGTCTCTGATCCGTTCTATCGAGTTGGAGAAGGAAGAGGTTAACTCAGTCAATGAAAGGGAGTGAGTCTTTCATCTTGCCTTCACCTGCTTTTAATCAGCAAATGCTATAATTGAAAGTGACAGTAGCACTTGTACGTTTTACTATTTCAATTTGGCCAGTAGTAGTCTTTTTTCTTTTCTTTTAAGAAAAATATTTTTTAGCTATGTATTCATTGGCTTTTAGTTGATAATAAAGAAATTAATGATAGCCATCATCACTTTGTTCTATTAATGTAGAAGAAGGATGTGCGGCCCTCATGACATACATGTGTAATCCATGCGGCCCTCAGGACATAATATGTAATCCATGTGGCCCTATGTTTAACATGCCCGCTATACAGGATCGAACTTATTAATACGTCTTCGAGACATGCTTTATAATTATCGAATTACAGTAGACGTTCCCATTATTGTTATTACCACATTATATTCCTTACTTAGCCACAGTCTTCCTATTTGACGCTAGAGGACACGAAGGGTGACTACCTCCTGTGTCTGCCGGTGTACACTCGTTGGGAGATTTTTTTTCTGCTGGTGGGGATTCAGTTGGTTAACATGCCGTAAAATCCAACCAGCTTACTAGCAGTGACCAACTTTATTGTAATGTGCTTATGAGTGTAACCTGTAAAGCTGACACATCAAAAAAAAAAAAGCAAAAAAACTACAACAAACAAACAAAAAAAGCAACAAAAAAAAGAAAAAAAAAAAAAAAAACTTTTTTTGCCAGCAATTCTATTCGACACAACCGGGCAAAAGATGGCATGTCAGTCGACAGTTTTCATGCATTCATCCAATTTTTATGCATTTTCTTCTTTCGCTGCATTCACACGACTACGCATGTGTGGATCTAGCAACTCTTGTTCATTTCGTGCGTGCTGGGTATCAGAGGTCCAAATTACCGCCATATTTGGAATATGCTACTTTTTTTTCTATTTAAACGTTTTGGAAACAGATTTTTTTGTTGAATAATTCTTTATCGTTTTTGACTGAACTTTTAGAATATTTATTGGAAATGTCAATAGTGTTTTGTACTGAATCGGTCGAAAACACTTTTGCTAACTAATTCTATGACAAGACGTGAAGCATATAACATCTAATTTTTAGTCTTGTCACTACACCTTATGGAGAGAAGGCGCGTGGTGTAATGGTTATTCCTCATTGGAAAGGAACATGGCAAGATCAGTTACTGATATTATACTATCTAAATATCACTACGCGTGTTCCTTAAAAGTACTACCGTTATTATCTTGCGACACCCTCTGGCTAAAATTGAGACCGACTTCTAAAGGCCAACATGTAAATCCTGATAATCTGGTGTCACTTATCCACCGAGTTCTTAATTCTATTGCGTGTCGTCCCTCAGCTAATTAATGGATCATTCCGTTTTTATTATAAAGAAAGAAAAGGAATGGAAAGGACATACTACACGGAAAAAATCTAATAAGAAAGGAAAAAAAAAGAAAGAGAGTAGGTAAAGATAGATAGAGAGAGTGGATGAGCACAGGGAAGCGATAAAGCTAATCTGTTTAATCGAACATAATGAAAAGATGAAAAGAAGGAAAGAAAGAAAAAATAAAAGAGAGAGAGAGAGAGAGAGAGAGAGAGAGAGAGAGAGAGAGAGAGAGAGAGAGAGAGAGAAATCCAAGATTCTTATACTTTCACATATTGAACAATTGCAATAGCTCTTAAGTAAACATATCAAACATTGTAATAATTAAACTATCATATAGTGGTATATCCACAGACCCTACTAGTATTTATTAGAAATTTAAAAAAATCTCTGCTTACATCAGAAATTAATATGAATCTTATACATCGTCAAATAATTCAGCAAAATTTAAATTAAGAAGTATTAAGTTGAAGGAGGAGGCCAGTAATTATAAACCAATCAGAATTCAAATTTGACTTAACCGCAATATCTTATTATAATGGAGATTGTGTGTTTTTCTGTCTGTAACCGAAACTATATTCCTACTCAAGTCACAATTCCCTTAGTTATTGACATCACATTCTCCATGATTTTATTTTTATCTAAACCTCAATTATTAATAAAATTGTCTTACATTATTAATACTGTTAACTATGTCTACATACTGACAACATGCAATTATATTTATATATACAACAAAATAGCGCTTTACAGTGTGAACGGGAAAGCTAATTTGCATATTGATATTAAAAAATCGAATTTAATAAATATGTGCTTAGTATTATTGATTTCTAACTGTTTGGTTTTATTTTAATGAATATAAGCAAAAATCTCTTCAATGAATCTTAAATGAAATCCATTAACAAGATAAAATAACTGTCATTTTATTTATTTACTTCCTCTTTTAACTAAATACTTAAATTAGAAAAAATAACAATGAAAGACGAGAGTGATGGAAGAGTAAGTTTCAGTTGTTCCATTTTTTATTATACTCCCTCTGTTTCAAATCTTTTATTATACTCCCTCTGTTTCAAATCTTTTTATCTGTATTCTTATTTAGTTTCATTAGCCTTTCTAATTTAATACAATATTTTATTACATTAAAACTTAAATACTTGCACCCGGAGGGTGCATATATTTGCTAGTATTATTAAAGTAGTTCACTCGCGTATATTTAAATATTTCAGCAGCCTTAACAACGAGTGAATAGTGGCGCCTGTTACTCAACCTATTACGCAACGAAACGTTATGTAAATAATAATTGAGATGAGGACAATAGTCGGAAAAATCTATATATGAATACGCTAGTTCCTAGATCTTCCGCCCGTTAACATCCTGCAACACAGTCTTGTTAAAAATGAGACCGTCGAAATCGTCCAAAATGCAATGACTTGTCCCTTTTTATTTCCCCCAATTTAAAAAAATTAAATATTCCAAATGGTTTTGCATCTCTTAAACGCTAGACGTAACTTAGAAATTAATTATAAAAGAAGAAGAAATTACATGTTTTTTTTTTTAGTTTGGTTTGTTTTGTTTTGTGGCATATCAACCTCAGTGGGTCATTTAATGCCGATAAAGTTTTGAAATAAATCAATTCTTAATGGATAATACAATTTTTTTATAAATACATTTTTCTATAGATGGGATCCTAACAGGTACTACCACTCCGGGTCAGAGTGGACCAGGGAGCAATGGTGATAAAGGGGTGCTCCACATTCCCCAAACCTCCAGAACTGGAACCTCACCATCAGATAAAGTTTAACGTCATTCCCATGACATGTAGACCCGCAGCCACTGCCTTCTAGCACCCATATGATAAAAAGGGGTTGGGGCTTGACATAAGGGCAATAGGGTTGGGAAAATCATATAGGTGCTAGGGCTTGACGTGACCAGCCGATTGATCGTAGGGAGCCCCTCCGACCACCCGTCTAGCCCAAGATAGGGCCAAAGTGGAGTATTGCATGTCATGAACTGCTCATCCACCTGGGCTATATCCTTAAACATCACGGGTCGCCACCCACAGCCAACAGGTGGCCCCATTGGGGGAGTCTTACCCCTCTGCAGAGGTGCAGTCGGTGCATTCTAACGCCCCAGCCGACAGGGCGGGTGTTTTTATTTATTTATTTGTAACACTGAAATTGTCAATTACGGAAGATATATTGGTAATTTTGATCTTATGTCTTCTCGGCCTTTTGTCCTAATTTACACTATGCAGCTCTTGATTGATCTTGAAGTTTCTGTAGAATTAAATACTTACAAATTATATGTGTATTAAGTATTATCTAGATTGTTATGGTATGTTTTTGTATTATTTATTGCAAAGACAACAGTAGGATTTATATATAATGAAATTACAAATCATCGTCTCTGGCTCGAATAGCTAGCTCTACCTGGGCCAATTTGGGGGTTGTACCAGGAAGAGACTCTTATAATACCATCGCCTCTGAGCGGCTTACTAATCCCGAGGAAGGGCAGGGGAATAAACTCCGATAACAAATCCGGAGCCGGAGTCCCTAAAGTGGAGTACAGCTGAATTTCATTGTTACACAGTAACTCCTGCGACACTGCCAAACTGCATAGGTTTCTTACCTTTCCTTTGGACCACAGCGGCAGTGTGGGGAGGGGGATATGCTGTTTGGGCAACAGCACATTTTCCAAACCCACCCAGGTTACATAGTTAAAAAAAGAAATTGGACATTACTCCATCTTTTTTTGCAGACGGAAGGATTCCAACAAGTTCCGCTTGACCTTTGTTTCATTTTGTAGAGATTCTACGGCTCCCGCCAGTCTAGATAATTCTGGATGAATTCGTTTCTATAAATACAGGATGTTTCAAGAATTTTGATATGTACAGGGTGTTTGTAAAAAATTGATATAATTTCATAATCTAATAACTAGATCAATTCTCATTCAACTCATCTCAAATGTTAACTGCATGTGTAAAAACAAGTCGGTGTTTAATATTTAACACGTTGCCTACGTTTTATCAACTGTCAGTTTCTCCTCACTGACATTGCCACATTTCCGTTATTGCATCAGTTTTGAAAGTATTGCTGGTACATGCAGTGTGCCAATAATGTACCAGGCCTCTGTGCTATAGTATAACACCAACACGTGTATTGTTATATACCCCATCATCGAGTATATGTGTTCGCGTAGCTTCGGTTACCGACAGAAAGTTACCCATTCTCTATCATAATGAGATTATTGCTAAACAATCTCAATCCTGCTTGGTAGTGAAAAGGTTAAACAAATGATAAAAAAGAATACAGTATAATGTTATTATCTTTGAAAATCATATTCAACCTTTATAGACTGAGAAATAGCATTGGTTAACTAATTTAATATTGTTGTTGACGACAGCGCAATTTCGGGTCAGTGTGCAGTTTAAACAGTTCTGCTTCATAGACTAAGCCTGAATTTCATATGAATTTCATTTAATTTGACATTCCATTCTAAATGAGCTTGTCTCTTTTCATCAGGGAACTTAATTACGCACAGTTTCACGGACACATCTGCATATCACTCTCAGTTGACAGTCGTGCACAACATGTTTTTGTTTAAAAGAATTAATCAGATGGAACAGAAAGTCGAACGCTAACGAATATGCGGACAAGACAGAGATTATAGATTCTACAAAATTATCCTCTTGTTTTTATCTAAACTATACATATATAAAGGACAGTTGGTGTGTATGTATGTGTGTATGTCCAGAGAAAACTACGGAAATATAACAGTTAACGACAAAATAGATATATATACACATTACATATCAACGATTCCTGCTTTTGTGCAAAAATTATGAAGATTTGATTTATATTCAAAGATATTTAAAAATTAAGATATGCATAGAAATAGCATTGAAATTTTACTTAAAATGTTAAGCATTTGTTAATCTCAAAACTAAATAAATCTGTCCCCCCGCCTTACCCAATCGATACTGGGTAGCCACTTCTAGTATATATATAAAGGGCAGTCGGTGTGTGTGTGTATGTAAGTATGTATGTATGTGTGTATTTCCGGAGGAGTCTACGAAAATAAAACAATTAACAACAAAGTAAATATATATATATATATATATATATACATTCACTTTCAACAGATCACGAGACAGTTTGCATTTCCATAGCGCAAATATCATTGGAAAAGGTATGTATGCACGAACTATCCTTCTAGATATGAGTAAATAGATGGGCAGACTGGGCTTTTTAACCTTAGTTATGCAACCAGTCTAGGAGAAGGAAAACTCTGAATTCCAACCTATTAATCTACGCTTAAGAATTGACCTGGAGTAGTAGTACCTGTTAGGGTTCCATCTATGGGTTAAATAAAACAAAATGAGTTCTAGAATGTGTTGAAAAAATTGAGTTTAAAAAGATTGTATCCCCATCAAAAAGGAATACAACAAAACGTCTTCGGCATCAAATAACCCAACGTTTTGACATGCCGTAAAATCCAACCAACCAAATGATACGGCTACAATAGTCATATAGATTAGTGTTATAATATAATCAAGAATGTTAGACTGGTCCAAATCTGAAGTTCAGTCTTTTATCTTTTATATCTCATCCACAGAAATATTTAAATCTAACTTTCCTAGGCTTACTGATCACATGACTCCCTAAGCCAATTAGAAGCCTACTTCAGATGAACTGAGGGTGAAACTTCATTAATCAAACTTTTGGTGATTTTCTATTAATTTTAAAATTTAAATATACATAAAATTTACAAAACTGATAGGCTTTGCCTATCCATTATGTAACACTATAACTCATAACAAAATGTCAGTTGAGTGTTTTGTTGGTGATGATACTTGTCTTAGTGAGGTTATGCTGATTTCAATGACAATTTGCTTCAAGACTGAGAGTTTTCACACCCCAACATAGAATACACAAGATATCAATACAGAAACATTACTGGTGAAGTCACTTCAAGACTGATTTGATTTTGGAAGTTTTTTTCATGGAGCTTTTAAACATGTTTTCAGCGTATGTTTTTCAAGTTAGACTAATTCTATGAAAGGAATAATGGAGTTTTCAATAATTATAATTCCCATTGCTATGTCCTCTTTGTTAATTACTCATACTTATCATTCATTTTGATCACATAATTTGGCCACCAACAAATTATCAGTCATATGGAAATCCGATCTCCCCAACAAGCTAAAGAGACGATTCTTCAAGGCTGTAGTTGTGTCGGTACTGCTGTATGGCTGAACCACCTGGACCCTAACGAAGCGCCTTGAGAATAAGCTAGATGGGAGCTGCACAAGAATGCTGCGAGCGGTCCTGAATAAGTCGTGGAAGCAGCACCCCACGAAAAAAGCAACTGTATGGCCACCTGCCCCCCATCTCACAAACCATACGAGTAAGACGGACTAGACATGCAGGACACTGCTGGAGATGCAAGGACGAGATCGTAAGAGACGTACTACTGTGGAAACCAGCACATGGGCACGCCAATGTGGGCCGCCCAGCCAGGACCTACATTGACCAATTATGTAGGGATGCGGGCTGCTGCGCGGAGGAGCTCCCAGAGTCGATGAATGATAGGGAAGGTTGGCGAGAGATCGTTATGGATATCCGTGCAAGTTGCACGACATGATGATGATGATGATTTCCATATTATTTGGGAGAAATACCTGTGGCGTAGTGTCTAACACTCTGGACTGCGACACCATAAGAAGCGAGTTCGAAATCCTGGCGTACAATTACTGTTCACGTTCGGGTTATTATATATTTACCCCCCCCCCCGCACGAGTAGGATGCGACCCAATGTCAATTTCTTAAGCGGAGTTTGACAGGTTTGAATTCAGAGTTTTCCTTCTCTCAGGCTGGTTACCTAGCCATGGTTAAAGAGCTCAATCCACCCTACTATTCACCCATACCTGGAGAGAGAGTAGATTCATAGCTTTCCAAGGGTATTAGCGTTATGAGAAATGCAAACAGCCTCCTTCGGGATTTGAACTCTGGTTGACGTGTTCATTTCCTACAACTCTAACCATTACACCACGAGCCTCCGGACTAGTACCCTTGAGAAAGGTATGGCCTCCTAAGATCCCCAAGTTATGCGTTAAATTGTACCACAACCAAGAACGGTTGTGGTACTATTCAACACATAACTTGGGGATCTTAGGGATAGCTTTAGCATTAACTAACCCACAGAGGTTGATATGCCGTTAAACAAAGAAACCTAACCATATTCTTTGTTGTCCTTGAGATTCTTTATTCTGACATTTGCTGTGAAAGATCTTATCCAAGTTTCTGTGATGACCAACCATTATACAATATCAGTGCACCTCGCTGAAACGAATTTTCTTTATGTTCTTCCTGGATCTTATTTCCTCAACATAGGCGATAACATTATTCCCATTTTTCTTATATTAATATGGTATTGTTAAAACCCTATTTCATCTTTTCAAACATATTCAGGTCTAGAGTCTCGTGGCTGATGCAGGAAGTTAATAACAGTTTTTTTTTCTAGCTGAAACAAAGACCCTATAGATCTTACCGGTGACGCCATATTGTTGTGATGTTACCAAATAACAAATCCTCCGTTGTTAGATGCGCATGGTGTAATGGTTACCGTCGTAGGAAATGAACAGGCGAGACAAGTTAAATCCTGAACGCGACTGTTTGCATTTCACATAGCGCTAATACCCTTGTAAAGGTACGAAATCCAACTATTCTCCCGGTGGCTATGCGTAAATGGATGGGGAGACTGGTCTTTTAACCTTCCGGTTTGAGGAGAATGAAACTCTGAATTCAAACTAAAGGAGCTATCTTTCTCGTTAGTCAAAACTACTTCGAGAGTCCCCCCCCTTTCCTTTTTATAACTACCCTGTTTATGTTTTGTGTTTTGTAATGTAAGGTTAATTAACAAGTTGTTAACAAACCAGTTATTAACATGCCATTTTTATCACTGTTGTACTGTTAAAACTTGAAAAAACAAATAAAAAACAAAACAAAACAATAGCAAAACGGCTTCCGGGCGTTGAAATAATTAATTTTTGAAAGATATTGCCTGAGGAGTTGGGAGTTAAAAATTCAGTGCCAGGTGTTACATACTGGAGAGGGGCGTGGAGAGATAGACACAGGTTGACAGAGAGATACATATGCATTACTTACTTCTTTGGCCATTGGTGATCTCTAGTCGTTTTCTATTCTTTCTCTCCAAGTTTCTATTTTTAAGATCTTGTTGGCTGTTCGTCTTTATGCATTCCTTCTCTTGGTCAGTCCTTTTGCCAAGACATTCATCAAGCAAGAACACCATATTTGTTTATTTAAACTTATTTATTAACTAAAGTTCTTCTTCTAACTAACACAATGCGCGCGTGTATAATGAGCCCATGCTTCTCATCGGACGTCCAAGCTGGAACTGAGAGTTAACTCGGTCCTACGTGACTTCACGTACTTCGCGGGTTTTCTGTAATATTCCATGGGAAAGTCCCGCCCGTGACATGAAAAGGGGCCATCCTTCAGAAATATACAGGGATTGACAATAATCTTATGCAACCGCATTAGATTTATGCAACACCAGGGGGTTTGTATCATAAGTAAGCTAAAATCATCAAATTCATCAAAAAGGAGAGATAAATAAAACAATTTGAAATGGAAGCTTAGTTCATTCCCCCACAAATAAAATGTTGCGTGCATCTATTCATTATTAATTGAACAATCATTTTGAATATTTGAAACATACATTTTACACAAAATCGTAGGTATTTATTTATTTATTTGTAAACTTTTTAGTTAACCTCTTGATGCCGAAAAAATGTCGAGAGTAAAACATACTTCTTAAAATTGATTAAAAATTTCGCAAACTATTTTTTTTTCATTTTAGGTATTGTCATATAAGCGGTGACGTAGTTTCGGTTACAGACAAATTAAGACCAAATCTCCATTATCAATAGATGTTGTTGAATCTCTGCTTCAGTTTCCTGTCTGTCATCTCGTAACCGATGCAGAATGTTTGTATCGGATTCTTCTAAGTCATCGGGGGCGATAATATCATTCCCAATTTTTTCGATGCAAACACTCCCCTTTTGATCTACTTAGGTTAGATGTGCGGTCGGAGAGGGCCCCTACATTAATCGGCTGATCTCGCGAGCCATAGCACATATATGATAGCTGCAAAACTTATTGGCCTCATTGGCAAACCCCAACCATTTTAGCATATATGTGCTTTGAAGACAGTGACTGAGGGCCTTCATGTCCTGGGAATGACATAAACTCTATTCTGGATGGTGAAGTGTCAGTTCCGGAGGGGGCCTTGGGGAACGTGGAGCACCCATACGTAGGACCCTAACAGTGACAGGATGCAAAGGATTGAGAAGTGTGCTCCACCGTTCCCCAGGCTTCCGCGAACTGACACTTCACCATCAGATTAGAAGTTTAATGTCATTCCCAGGACATGAAGGCCCTCAGTCACTGTCTTCAAGCACATATTATGCTAAAAATGGTTGGGTTTGCCATGAGGCCAATAAGTTTGCAGCTATCATATATGTGCTTATGGCTCGACGAGATCAGCCGATTTAATCGTAGCGGGCCCTCTCCGACCCCCGCCACATTCTAAACCTAAAAAGTAAAAGATCAAAAAAAGGGGGGAGTGTTGATCGCAAAAAAAATTTCGGAATGATTATTATCGCCCCCGATGACTTAGAAGAATCCGATACAAACATTCTGCATCGGTTACGAGATGACAGACAGGAAACTGAAGCAAGAGATTCAAACAACATCTATTGATAATGGAGATTTGGTCTTAAATTTGTCTGTAACCGAAACTACGTCACCGCTTATATGACAATACCTAAAATGAAAAAAAAAATAGTTTGCGAAAAATTTTTTAATCAATTTAAGAAGTATGTTTTACTCTCGACATTTTTTCGGCATCAAGAGGTTAACTAAAAAAGTTTTAAAATAAATAAATAAATACCTACGATTTGTGTTTAAAATGTATGTTTCAAATACTTCAAAATGATTGTTCAATTAATAATGAAATAGATGCACGCAACATTTTTTATTTGTGGGGAATCGAACTAAGCTTCCATTTCAAATTGTTTATTTATCTACTCCTTTGATAGGAATTGATGATTTTACTTACTTATGATACAAACCCCCTGGTGTTGCATAATCTATGCGGTTTGCATAAGATTATTGCAATCTCCCCTGTATTTCTGAAGGATGGCCCCTTTCATGTCACGCGGCGGGACTTTCCATGGAATATTACAGAAAACCCGCGAAGTACGTGAAGTCACGTAGGACCGATGTTAACTCTCAGTTCCAGCTTGGACGTCCGATGAGAAGCATGGGCTCATTATACACGCGCGCATGGTTAGTTAGAAGAAGAACTTTAGTTAAATAAATTAAGTTTAAATAAACAATATGGTGTTTCTTGCTTGATGAATGTCTTGGCAAAAGGGACTGACCAAGAAGAAGGAATGCATAAAAGACGAACAGCCAACAAGAAATCTAAAAATAGAAACTGGAGAAAAGAATAGAAACTACTAGAGATCACCAATGGCCAAAGAAGTAAGTAATTGCATATGTATCTCTCTGTCAACCTGTGTCTATCTCTCCACGCCCCCTCTCCAGTATGTAACACCTGGCACTGAATTTTAACTCCCAAACTCCTCAGCAATATCTTTTCAAAAATTTAATATTTCAACGCCCGGAAGCCGTTTTTGCTATTGTTTTGTTTTGTTTTTATTTGTTTTTTCAAGTTTTAACAGTACAACAGGATAAAAATGGCATGTTAATACTGGTTTGTTAACAACTTTGTTAATTAACCTTACATTACCAAAAACCACAAACATAAACAGGTAGTTATAAAAGGAAAGGGGGGGGACTCTCGAAGTAGTTTTTGACTAACGAGAAGATGCTCCTTTAGTTTGAATTCAGAGTTTTCATTCTCCTCAACCGGAAGGTTAAAGAGCCCAGTCTCCCCATCCATTTACGCATAGCACCGGGAGAATAGTTGGATTCGGTACCTTACCCAAAGGGTATTAGCGCTATGTTGAAATGCAAACAGTCGCGTTCAGGATTTAACTTGTCTCGCCTTGTTCATTTCCTACGACGGTAACCATTACACCATGCGCATCTAACAACGGAGGATTGTTATTGGTAACATCACAACAATATGGCGTCACCGGTAAGATCTATAGGGTCTTTGTTTCAGCTAGAAAAAAAAACTGTATTAACTTCCTGCATCAGCCACGAGACTCTAGACCTGAATATGTTTTGAAAAGATGAAATAGGGTTTTAACAATACCATATTAATATAAGAAAAATGGGAATAATGTTATCGCCTATGTTGAGGAAATAAGATCCAGGAAGAACATAAAGAAAATTCGTTTCAGCGAGGTGCACTGATATTGTATAATGGTGGTCATCACAGAAACTTGGATAAGATCTTTCACAGCAAATGTCAGAATAAAGAATCTCAAGGACAACAAAGAATATGTTAGGTTCTTTGTTTAACGGCATATCAACCTCTGTGGGTTAGTTAATGCTAAAGCTATCCCTAAGATCCCCAAGTTATGTGTTGAATAGTACCACAACCGTTCTTGGTTGTGGTACAATTTAACGCATAACTTGGGATCTTAGGAGGCCATACCTTCTCCAAGGGTACTAGTCCGGAGGCTCGTGGTGTAATGGTTAGAGTTGTAGGAAATGAACACGTCAACCAGAGTTCAAATCCCGAAGGAGGCTGTTTGCATTTCTCATAACGCTAATACCCTTGGAAAGCTATGAATCTACTCTCTCTCCAGGTATGGGTGAATAGTAGGGTGGATTGAGCTCTTTAACCCATGGCTAAGGTAACCAGCCTGAGAGAAGGAAAAACTTGAATTCAAACCTGTCAAACTCCGCTTTAAGAAATTGACATTGGGTCGCATCCTACTTCGTGCGGGGGGGGGGGTAAATATATAATAAACCCGAACGTGAACAGTAATTGTACGCCAGGATTTCGAACTCGCTTCTTATGGTGTCGCCAGTCCAGAGTGTTAGACACTACGCCACAGGTATTTCTCCCAAATAATATGGAAATCATCATCATCATCATGTCGTGCAAACTTGCACGGATATCCATAACGATCTCTCGCCAACCTTCCCTATCATTCATCGACTCTGGGAGCTCCTTCCGCGCGCAGGCCCGCCATCCCTACAATAATTGGTCAATGAGGTCCTGGCTGGGCGCGCCCACATTGGCGTGCCCATTGCTGGTTTCCACAGTAGTACGTCTCTTACGATCTCGTCCTTGCATCTCCAGCAGTGTCCTGCATGTTAGGTCCGTCTTACTCGTATGGGTTTGTTGAGATGGGGGCAGGTGGCCATACAGTTGCTTTTTTTTTCGTGGGGTGCTGCTTCCACGACTTATTCAGGACCGCTCGCAGCATTCTTGTGCAGCTCCCATCTAGCTTATTCTCCAAGGCGCTTCGTTTAGGGTCCAGGTGGTTCAGCCACACAGCAGTACCGACACAACTACAGCCTTGAAGAATCGTCTCTTTAGCTTGTTGGGGAGATCGGATTTCCATATGACTGATAATTTGTTGGTGGCCAAATTATGTGATCAAAATGAATGATAAGTATGAGTAATTAACAAAAGAGGACATAGCAATGGGAATTATAATTATGAAAACTCCATTATTCCTTTCATAGAATTAGTCTAACTTGAAAAACATACGCTGAAACATGTTTAAAAGCTCCATGAAAAAAAACTTCCCAAAATCAAATCAGTCTTGAAGTGACTTCACCAGTAATGTTTCTAGTATGATATCTTGGTGATTCTATGTTGGGGTGTTGAAAAACTCTCAAGTCTTAAGCAAATTGTCATTGAAATCAGCATAACCTCACTAAGACAAGTATCATCACCAACAAAACACTCAACTGACATTTTGTTATGAGTTATAGTGTTTACATAATGGATAGGGCAAAGCCTATCAGTTTTGAAATTATGTATATAAATTTTAAAATTAATAGAAAATCACCAAAAGTTTGATTAATGAAGTTTCACCCTCAGTTCATCTGAAGTTAGGCTCTAATTGGCTTAGGGAGTCATGTGATCAGTAAGCCTAGGAAAGTTAGATTTAAATATCTGTGGATGAGATATAAAAGATAAAAGACCTGAACTTCAGATTTGGACCAGTCTAACATTCTTGATTATATTATAACACTAATCTATATGACTATTGTAGCCGTATCATTTGGTTGGTTGGATTTTACGGCAGTCAAAACGTTGGGTTATTTGATGCCGAAGACGTTTTGTTGTATTCCTTTTTGATGGGGATACAATCTTTTTAAAACTCAATTTTTTCAACACATTCTAGAACTCATTTTGTTTTATTTAACCCATAGATGGAACCCTAACAGGTACTTACTACTCCAGGTCAATTCTTAAGCGTAGATTAATAGGTTGGAATTCAGAGTTTTCCTTCTCCTAGACTGGATATGAACCTAAGGTTAAAAAGCCCAGTCTGCCCATCTATTTACTCATAATCTAGAAGGATAGTTCGTGCATTACATACCTTTTCCAATGATATTTGCGCTATGGAAATGCAAACTGTCTCCGTGATCTGTTGAAAGTGAATGTATATATATATATATATATATATATTTACTTTGTTGTTAATTGTTTTATTTCGTAGACTCCTCCGGAAATACACACATACATACATACTACATACACACACACACCGACTGCCCTTTATATATATACTAGAAGTGGCTACCCAGTATCGATTGGGTAAGGCGGGGGACAGATTTATTTAGTTTTGAGATTAACAAATGCTTAACATTTTAAGTAAAATTTCAATGCTATTTCTATGCATATCTTAATTTTTATATCTTTGAATATAAATCAAATCTTCATAATTTTTGCACAAAAAAGCAGGAATCGTTAATGTAATGTTATGTATATATATCATTTTGTCGTTAACTGTTATATTTCCGTAGTTTTCTCTGGACATACACACATACATACACACCAACTGTCCTTTATATATGTATAGTTTAGATAAAAACAAGAGGATAATTTTGTAGAATCTATAATCTCTGTCTTGTCCGCATATTCGTTAGCGCGTTCGACTTTCTGTTCCATCTGATTAATTCTTTTAAACAAAAAACATGTTGTGCACGACTGTCAACTGAGAGTGATATGCAGATGTGTCCGTTGAAACTGTGCGTAATTAAGTTCCCTGATGAAAAGAGACAAGCTCATTTAGAATGGAATGTCAAATTAAATGAAATTCATATGAAATCAGGCTTAGTCTATGAAGCAGAACTGTTTAAACTGCACACTGACCCGAAATTGCGCTGTCGTCAAAACAACAATATTAAATTAGTTAACCAATGCTATTTCTCAGTCTATAAAGGTTGAATATGATTTTCAAACGATAATAACATTATACTGTATTCTTTTTTATCATTGTTTAACCTTTTTCACTACAAGCAGGATTGAGATTGTTTAGCAATAATCTCATTATGATAGAGAATGGGTAACTTTCTGTCGGTAACCGAAGCTACGCGAACACATATTACTCGATGATGGGGGGGTATATAACAATACACGTGTTGGTGTTATACTTATAGCACAGAGGCCTGGTACATTATTGGCACACTGCATGTACCAGCAATACTTTCAAAACTGATGCAATAACGGAAATGGGCAATGTCAGTGAGGAGAAAACTGACAGTTGATAAAACGTAGGCAACGTGTTAAATATTAAACACCGACTTGTTTACACATGCAGTTAACACTTTGAGATGAGTTTGAATGAGAATTGATTCTAGTTATTTAGATTATGAAAATTATATCAATTTTACCAAACACCCTGTACATATCCAAAATTCTTGAAACATCCTGTATTTATAGAAACGAATTCATCCAGAATTATCTAGACTGGCGGAGCCGTAGAATCTCTACAAAATGAAACAAAGGTCAAGCGGAACTTGTTGGAATCCTTCCGTCTGCAAAAAAAGATGGAGTAATGTCCAATTTCTTTTTTTAACTATGTAACCTGGGTGGTTTGGAAAATGTGCTGTTGCCCAAACAGCATATCCCCCTCCCCACACTGCCGCTGTGGTCCAAAGGAAAGGTAAGAAACCTATGCAGTTTGGCAGTGTCGCAGGAGTACTGTTTGAACAATGAAATTCAGCTGTACTCCACTTTAGGGACTCCGGCTCCGGATTTGTTATCGGAGTTTATTCCCCTGCCCTTCCTCGGATAGTAAGCCGCTCAGAGGCGATGGTATTATAAGAGTCTCTTCCTGGTACAACCCCCAAATTGGCCCAGGTAGAGTAGCTATTCGAGCCAGAGACGATGATTTGTAATTTCATTATATATAAATCCTACTGTTGTCTTGCAATAAATAATACAAAAACATACCATAACAATCTAGATAATACTTAAATACACATATAATTTGTAAGTATTTAATTCTACAGAAACTTCAAGATCAAATCAAGAGCTGGGCATAGTGTAAATTAGGACAAAAGGCCGAGAAGACATAAGATCAAAATTACCAATATATCTTCCGTAATGACAATTTCAGTGTTACAAAATAAATAAATTAAAAACACCCGCCCTGTCGGCTGGGGCGTTAGAATGCACCGACTGCACCTCTGCAGAGGGTAAGACTCCCCCAATGGGGCCACCTGTTGCTGTGGGTGCGACCCGTGATGTTTAAGGATATAGCCAGGTGGATGAGCAGTTCATGACATGCAATACTCCACTTTGGCCCTATCTTGCGGCTAGACGGGTGGTCGGAGGGGCTCCCTACGATCAATCGGCTGGTCACGTCAAGCCTAGCACCTATATGATTTTTCCCAACCCTATTGCCCTTATGCAAGCCCCCAACCCCTTTTTATCATATGGGTGCTAGAAGGCAGTGCTGCGGGTCTACATGTCATGGAATGACGTTAAACTTATCTGATGGTGAGTTCCAGTTCTGGAGGTTTGGGGAATGTGGAGGCACCCCTTTATCACCATTGCTCCCTGGTCCAACTCTGACCCGGAGTGGTAGTACCTGTTAGGATCCCATCTATAGAAAAATGTATTTATAAAAAAATTGTATTATCCATTAAGAATTGATTTATTTCAAACTTTATCGGCATTAAATGACCCACTGAGGTTGATATGCCACAAAACAAAAAACAAACCAAACTTAAAAAAAAAAACATTAATTTCTTTTCTTTTATAATTAATTTCTAAGTTACGTCTAGCGTTTAAGAGATGCAAAACCATTTGGAATATTTAATTTTTTTAAATTGGGGGAAATAAAAAGGGACAAGTCATTGCATTTTGGACGATTTCGACGTCTCATTTTTAACAAGACTGTGTTGCAGGATGTTAACGGGCGGAAGATCTAGGAACTAGCGTATTCTATATAATTTTCCGACTATTGTCCTCATCTTCAATTATTATTTACATAAACGTTTCGTTGCGTCAATAGGTTGAGTAACAGGCGCCACTATTCACTCGTTGTAAGGCTGCTGAAATATTTAAATATACGCGAGTGAACTACTTTAAATAATACTAGCAAATATATGCACCCTCCGGGTGCAAGTATTTAAGTTTTAATGTAATAAAATATTGTATTAAATTAGAAAGGCTAATGAAACTAAATAAGAATACAGATTTAAAAAAGATTTGAAACAGAGGGAGTATAATAAAAGATTTGAAACAGAGGGGAGAGTATAATAAAAAATGGAACAACTAAACTTACTCTTCCATTCACTCTCGTCTTTCATTGTTATTTTTCTAATTTAAGTATTAGTTAAAAGAGGAAGTAAATAAATAAAATGACAGTTATTTTATCTTGTTAATGGGATTTCATTTAAGATTCATTGAAGAGGATTTTTGCTTATATTCATTAAAATAAAACCAAAACAGTTAGAAATCAATAATACTAAGCACATATTTATTAAATTCGAATTTTTTAATATCAATATGCAAATTAGCTTTCCCGTTCACACTGTAAAGCGCTATTTTGTTGTATATATAAATATAATTGCATGTTGTCAGTATGTAGGACATAGTTAACAGTATTAATAATGTAAGACAATTTTATTAATAATTGAGGTTTAGATAAAAATAAAATCATGGAGAATGTGATGTCAATTAACTAAGGAATTGTGACTTGAGTAGGAATATAGTTTCGGTTACAGACAGAAAAACACACAATCTCCATTATAATAAGATATTGCGGTTAAGTCAAAATTTGAATTCTGATGGTTTATTAATTACTGGCCTCCTCCTTCAACTTAATACTTCTTAATTTAAATTTTGCTGAATTATTTGACGATGTATAAGATTCATATTAAATTTCTGATTTGTAAGCAGAGATTTTTTTTTAAATTTCTAATAAAAGACTAGTAGGGTCTGTGGATATACCACCTATATGATAGTTTAATTATTACAATGTTTGATAGTTTTACTTAAGAGCTATTGCAATTGTTCAATATGTGAAAAGTATAAGAATCTTGGATTTCTCTCTCTCTCTCTCTCTCCTCTCTCTCTCTCTCTCTCTCTCTCTCTTCTCCTCTCTCTCTTTTATTTTTTCTTTCTTTCCTTCTTTTCATCTTTTCATTATGTTCGATTAACAGATAGCTTTATCGCTTCCCTGTGCTCATCCACTCTCTCTATCTATCTTTTACCTACTCTCTTTCTTTTTTTTCCTTTCTTATTAGATTTTTCCGTGTTTTAGTATGTCCTTCCATTCCTTTTCTTTCTTATTAAATAAAACGGAATGATCCATTAATTAGCTGAGGTGACGACACGCAATAGAATTAAGAACTCGGTGGATAAGTGACACCAGATTATCAGGATTTACATGTTGGCCTTTAGAAGTCGGTCTCAATTTTAGCCAGAGGGTTTTGTCGCAAGATAATAACGGTAGTACTTTAAGGAACACGCGAGTGATATTTAGATAGTATAAATATCAGTAACTGATCTTGCCATGTTCCTTTTCCAATGAGGAATAACCACTTACACCACGCGCCTTCTCTCCATAAGGTTTTTGTAGTGACAAGACTAAAAATTAGATGTTATATGCTTCACGTCTTGTCATAGAATTAGTTAGCAAAAGTGTTTTCTACCGATTCAGTACAAAACACTATTGACATTTCCAATAAATATTTCTAAAAGTTCAGTCAAAAACGATAAAGAATTATTCAACAAAAAAATCTGTTTCCAAAACGTTTTAAATAGAAAAAAAAGTAGCATATTCCAAATATCGGTAATTTGGACCTCTGATACCCAGCACGCACGAAAGAACAAGAGTTGCTAGATCCACGCATGCGTTAGTCCGGTGGAATGCAGCGAAAGAAGAAAAATGCATAAAAATTGGATGAATGCATGAAAACTGTCGACTGACATGCCATCTTTTGCCCGGTTTGTCGAATAGAATTGCTTGCAAAAAAAAGTTTTGTTTTTTTTTTGCTTTTTGTTGCTTTTTTTGTTTGTTTGTTGTAGTTTTTTTGCTTTTTTTTTTGATGTGTCAGCTTTACAGGTTACACTCATAAGCACATTACAATAAAGTTGGTCACTGCTAGTAAGCTGGTTGGATTTTACGGCATGTTAACCAAACTGAATCCCCACCCAGCAGAAAAAAAATCTCCCCAACGAGTGTACACCGGCAGACACAGGAGGTAGTCACCCTTCGTGTCCTCTAGCGTCAAATAGAAGAACTGTGGCTAGTAAGGAATATAATGTGGGTAATAACAATAAGGAACGTCTACTGTAATTCGATAAATAAAGCATGTCTCGAAGACGTATTAATAAGTTCGATCCTGTATAGCGGGCTGTTTAAACATAGCCACATGGATTAATATCTCATGTCCTGAGGCCGCATGGATTTACCATGTAGCTTCATTGAGCGGCCGCACATCCTTCTTCTACATTAATAGAACAAAGTGATTGATGACTATCTCTTCTCTG
>CM042137.1:122013585-122055088 GCA_023376005.1 Doryteuthis pealeii | reverse complement strand
ATGGTGGGGCCTTGCATATCTTAGGGAAGACTATCATAAAGGTGCGGGATGTTGTGACCACCGGCTTGATCTTGTGGCGAACTTGTCTCCGGGTCGCGGCGTTTCGCTAAAGTCAGGACCTAGTGGAGTGTTGCATGCTCTTAATGCACGAGCTGCCGACTGTGTTGGGTTCTAAATCCTAAGATCAATGGGCTAGCACAACCTGATCGCGCAAGATGGTGGCCCATTGTGGAACAGATCTTAAACCTCTGCAGAGGTGCAGTCGACCAAGAGCTAGGGCATGTGGAATGTGCTGAAACGTGGAAGATAATGCCGGGTAGTTCCTAGTTGTGTTGTGCTAATGAATAATAGCAGGAAACTCGTATTTATTCATGTGGCGAGGGAAGTGATGAAGGACACTTCCCAGACAGGAATATCGGGTTAATATTCATCGATTATACTTCCGGTTCGCGTGGTTTCTTTTTCATGCCAATCTCCGATAACGCCTAATACAGAAGCATTTAATAATAATCATTTGGTATCACTGTCTTTGCCAGGTCGATCTCGTAACTTATTTCCCTTCTCAACCGCTCTGTTGTTCTTTTGTTACGTAGTGTTCAGCATAGCCCTGTTACAAAGGCCAGAAGATTAGGTGACACTTCTTTATAGCAGCATGTCATGGCACGTGGACCCTCAACAATCACAGTTGGCGGGGCCTGGCTACCAAAGACAACACTCGTGTGGCTTTATGTTGTTGGGTCCCGGCTCTTTTTTTATTTTTTATAGTACCGTTTTTGTCCTTGTTAAGAAAAATCTCAAAATTCCTGAGGCGAAACTGGTCGTTATCTTTTATTAGGCGCAATGCGTTTGTTAGAACAGTCTGTTATAAACGCATGTGTCTCTCTTTCCTTCTATGATTGGAGAAGGAAGAGGTTAACTCAGTCAATGAAAGGGAGTGAGTCTTCATCTTGCCCACACCTGATTTAATCAGCACATGGCTATAAATTGGAAAGTGACCAATGGCACTCGTACGTTTTTATTATTTGAATTTGGCCAGTAGTAGTCTTTTTTTACTTTCTTTTAAGAAAAAATTTGTTAGCTATGTATTTTCACTGGCTTTTAGTTGACAATAAGAAATTGTGATAGCCATCATCACTTTGTTCTATAATGTAGAAGAAGGATTGCGCCTCATGACATACATGTGTAATCCATGCAGTCATCAGGACATAAATATGTAATCCATGTGGCCCTATGTTAACATGCCCGCTATTACAGGATCGAACTTATTAATACGTCTTCGAGACAAGCTTTATAATTATCGAATACAGTAGACGTTCCATTATTGTTATTACCACATTAATTCCTTACTTGCCACAGTCTTCCTATTTGACGCTAGAGACAACGAAAAGGGTGACTACCTCCTGTGTCTGCCGGTGTACACCTCGTTGGGAGATTTTTTTTTTCTGCTGGTGGGGATTCAGTTGGTTTAACATGCCGTAAAATCCAACCAGCTTAACTAGCAGTGACCACTTTATTGTAATGTGTTTATGAGTATAAACCTGTAAGCTGACACATCAAAAAAAAAAAAGCAAAAAACAAAAAAAAACAACAAACAATAAAAAGCACAAAAAAAAACTTTTTTGGCTAGCAATTCTATTCGACACAACCGGGCAAAAGATGGCATGTCAGTCGACAGTTTTCATGGCATTCAAATCTCAATTTTCATGCATTTTCTTCTTTCGCTGCATTCACACGACTATACGCATGTGTGGATCTAGCAACTCTTGTTCATTTCGTGCGTGCTGGGTATCAGGGTCCAAATTACCCGCCATATTTGGAATAGCTACTTTTTTTTTCTATTTAAACGTTTTGGAAACAGATTTTTTTGTTGAATAATTCTTTATCGTTTTTGACTTGAACTTTAAGAATATTTATTGGAAATGTCAATAGTGTTTTGTACTGAATCGGTCGAAAACACTTTTGCTAACTAATTCTATGACAAGACGTGAAGCATATAACATCTAAATTTAGTCTTGTCACTACACCTTATGGAGAGAAGGCGCGTGTGTAATGGTTATTCCTCATTGGAAAGGAAATGGCAAGATCAGTTACTGATATTATACTATCTAAATATCACTACGCGTGTTCCTTAAAGTACTACGTTATTATCTTGTGACACCCTCTGGCTAAAATTGAGACCGGACATCAAAAGGCCAACATGTAAATCCTGATAATCTGGTTCACTTATCACCGAGTTCTTAATTCTATTGCGTGTCGTCCCCTCAGCTAATTAATGGATCATTCCGTTTTTATTAATAAAGAAAGAAAAGGAATGGAAAGGATATACTACACGGAAAAAATCTAATAAGAAAGAAAAAAAGAAAAGAGAGTAGGTAAAGATAGATAGAGAGAGTGGATGAAGCACAGGGAAGCGATAAAGCTAATCTGTTTAATCGAACATAAATGAAAAGATGAAAAGAAGGAAAGAAAGAAAAATAAAAGAATGAGAGAGAGAGAGAGAGAGAGAGAGAAAGAGAGAGAGAGAGAGAGAGAGAGAGAGACTGAAATCAAGATTCTTATACTTTTCACATATCGAACAATGCAATAGCTCTTAAGTAAACATATCAAACATTGTAATAATTAAACTATCATATAGTGGTATATCCACAGACCCTACTAGTCTTATTATAATGGAGATTGTGTGTTTGTCTGTCTGTAACCGAAACTAAATCACTATTCAAGTCACAATTCCCTTAGTTATTGATGTCACATTCACCATGAATTTATTTTTTATTTAAACCTCAATTATTGATAAAATTGTTATACCTTATTAATACTGTTGGATTATTCTACATACTAATGACATGCAAGTATATTTATATATTCAACAAAATAGCGGTTTACAGTGTGAACGAGAAGGCTAATTTGCATATTGATATTAAGAATTTGATTTTAATAAATATATGCTTAGTATTATTGATTTCTTATTGTTTGGTTTTATCTTAAGGAATATGAGCAAAAATCTCGGTGATAAATCTTAAAAAGAAATCCATAACAAGAGGAAAGAACTGTGATTTTATTAAATACTTCATAATCTAACTAAATAGATAAATTCGGAAAAATAAAAAAGGGAGTGATGGAAATTGATGAAGAGTTAGATTTAAAGCTGTTCTATTTTTCGATTACACCCCCTCAGTTTATGATTTTCTAAATAGTTTCTAATTTGATACAAAATTTTATTACATCAAAACCTAAATACTTGCACCCGAAGGGTGCATATATTTGCTAGTATTTATTAGAAATTTAAAAAAATCAGTGCTTACATCAGAAATTAATATGAATCTTATACATCGTCAAATAATTCAGCAACATTTAAATTAAGAAGTATAAGTTGAAGGAGGAGGCCAGTAATTATAAACCAATCAGAATTCAGGTTTAACTTAACCGCAATATCTTATTATAATGGAGATTGTGTGTTTTTCTGTCTGTAACCGAAACTATATTCCTACTCAAGTCACAATTCCCTTAGTTATTGACATCACATTCTCCATGATTATATTTTTATCTAAACCTCAATTATTAATAAAATTGTCTTACATTATTAATACTGTAACTATGTCTACATACTGACAACATGCAATTATATTTATATATACACAAAATAGCGGTTTACAGTGTGAACGGGAAAGCTAATTTTGCATATTAATATTAAAAAATCGAATTTAATAAAATATGTGCTTAGTATTATTGATTTCTAAACTGTTTGGTTTTATTTTAATGAATATAAGCAAAAATCTCTTCAATGAATCTTAAATGAAATCCATTAACAAATAAAATAACTGTCATTTTTTCTTTACTTCCTCTTTTAACTAAATATTTAAAATTAGAAATAACAATGAAAGACGAGAGTGATGGAAGAGTAAGTTTCAGTTGTTCCATTTTTTTTATTATACTCCCTCTGTTTCAAATCTTTTATTATACTCCCTCTGTTTCAAATCTTTTTATCTGTATTCTTATTTAGTTTCATTAGCCTTTCTAATTTAATACAATATTTTATTACATTAAAACTTAAATACTTGCACCCGGAGGGTGCATATATTTGCTAGTATTATTAAATTAGTTCACTCGCGTATATTTAAATATTTCAGCAGAAAATAGTGGCGCCTGTTACTCAATCTATTACGCAACGAAACGTTATGTAAATAATAATTGAGATGAGGACAATAGTCGTAAAAATCTATATATGAATACGCTAGTTCCTAAATCTTCCGCCCGTTAACATCCTGCAACACCCTCTTGTTAAAAATGAGACCGTCGAAATCGTCCAAGATGCAATGACTTGTCCCTTTTTATTTCCCCCAATTTAAAAAAATGAAATATTCCAAATGGTTTTGCATCTCTTAAACGCTAGACGTAACATAGAAATTAATTATAAAAGAAGAAGAAATTACATGTTTTTTTTTTTTTCGTTTGGTTTGTTTTGTTTTGTGGCATATCGACCTCAGTGGGTCATTTAATGCCGATAAAGTTTTGAAATAAATCAATTCTTAATGGATAATACAATTTTTTTATAAATACATTTTTCTATTTAACCATAGATGGGACCCTAACAGGTACTACCACTCCGGGTCAGAGTGGACCAGGGAGCAATGGTGATGAAGGGTGCCCCACATTCCCCAAACCTCCAAAACTGGAACCTCACCATCAGATCGAGTTTAACGTCATTCCAGGACATTTAGACCCGCAGCCACCGCCTTCTAGCACCCATATGATAAAAGGGGTTGGGGCTTGACATAAGGGCAATAGGGTTGGGAAAATCATATAGGTGCTAGGGCTTGACGTGACAGCCGATTGATCGTAGGGAGCCCCTCCGACCACCCGTCTAGCCCAAGATAGGGCCAAGTGGAGTATGCATGTCATGAACTGCTCATCCACCTGGGCTATATCCTTAAACATCACAGGTCGCCCACCACAGCCAACAGGTGGCCCCATTGGGGGAGTCTTACCCCTCTGCAGAGGTGCAGTCGGTACATTCTAACGCCCCAGCCGACAGGGCGAGTGTTTTTATTTATTTATTTGTAACACTGAAATTGTCAATTACGGAAGATATATTGGTAATTTTGATCTTATGTCTTCTCGGCCTTTTGTCCTAATTTACACTATGCAACTGGATCTTGAAGTTTCTGTAGAACTAAATACTTACAAATTATATGTGTATTAAGTATTATATAGATTGTTATGGTATATTTTTGTATTATTTATTGCAAAGACAACAGTAGGATTTATATATAATGAAATTACAAATCATCGTCTCTGGCTCGAATAGCTAGCTCTACCTGGGCCAATTTGGGGGTTGTACCAGGAAGAGACTCTTATAATACCATCGCCTCTGAGGGGCTTACTAATCCCGAGGAAGGACAGGGGAATAAACTCCGATAACAAATCCGGAGCCGGAGTCCCTAAAATGAAGTACAGCTGAATTTCATTGTTACACAGCAGCTCCTGCGACACTGCCAAACTGCATAGGTTTCTTATCTTTCCTTTGGACCACAGCGGCAGTGTGGAGAGGGGGATATGCTGCTTGGGCAACAGCACATTTTTCCAAAACAACCCACCCAGGTTACATATTTAAAAAAAGAAATTGGACATTACTCCATCTTTTTTTGCAGACGGAAGGATTCCAACAGGTTCCGCTTGATCTTTGTTTCATTTTGTAGAAATTCAACGGCTCCCGCCAGTCTAGATAATTCTGGATGAATTCGTTTCTATAAATACAGGATGTTTCAAGAATTTTGACATGTACAGGGTGTTTGTAAAAAATTGATATAATTTCATAATCTAATAACTAGATCAATTCTCATTCAACTCATCCCAAATGTTAACTGCATGTGTAAAAACAAGTCGGTGTTATTTAACACGTTACCTACGTTTTATCAAATGTCAGTTTGTCCTCACTAACATTGCCACATTTCCGTTATTGCATCAGTTTTGAAAGTATTGCTGGGACACGTAGTGTGCCAATAATGTACCGGGCCTCTGTGGTATAGTATAACACCAACACGTGTATTGTTATATACCCCATCATCGCGTATATGTGTTCGCGTAGCTTCGGTTACCAACAGAAAGTTACCCATTCTCTATCATAATGAGATTATTGCTAAACAATCTCAATCCAGATTGGTAGTGAAAAGGTTAAACAAATGATAAAAAATAATACAGTATAATGTTATTATCTTTGAAAATCATATTCAACCTTTATAGACTGAGAAATAGCATTGGTTAACTAATTTAATATTGTTGTTGACGACAGCGCAATTTCGGGTCAGTGTGCAGTTTAAACAGTTCTGCTTCATAGACTAAGCCTGGATTTCATATCAATTTCATTTAATTTGACATTCCATTCTAAATGAGCTTGTCTCTTTTCAACAGGGAACTTAATTACGCACAGTTTCACGGACACATCTGCATATCACTCTCAGTTGACAGTCGTGCACAACATGTTTTTGTTTAAAATAATTAATCAGATGGAACAGAAAGTCGAACGCTAACGAATATGCGGACAAGACAGAGATTATAGATTCTATAAAATTATCCTCTTTGTTGTACCGGCCGTTCCTACAGTAGAGAACATGCACCGGTTCTCACTATAAATAGTGAGACACCGAGTGGAAAGGAGCACTGTTCCCGTTAACGACAAGCTAGTCGTACATGTACCATTAATTGTAAATACACTTGTCTTATTTTACCCCATCTCGACTTGACTTCTTTTTACTGTTGGGACTAACATCACAACACTCTTGTTTTATCTAAACTATACGTATATAAAGGACAGTTGGTGTGTATGTATGTGTGTATGTCCAGAGAAAACTACGGAAATATAACAGTTAACGACAAAATAGATATATATACACATTACATATCAACGATTCCTGCTTTTGTGCAAAAATTATGAAGATTTGATTTATATTCAAAGATATTTAAAAATTAAGATATGCATAGAAATAGCATTGAAATTTTACTTAAAATGTTAAGCATTTGTTAATCTCAAAACTAAATAAATCTGTCCCCCCGCCTTACCCAATCGATACTGGGTAGCCACTTCTAGTATATATATAAAGGGCAGTCGGTGTGTGTGTGTATGTAAGTATGTATGTATGTGTGTATTTCCGGAGGAGTCTACGAAAATAAAACAATTAACAACAAAGTAAATATATATATATATATATATATATATATATATACATTCACTTTCAACAGATCACGAGACAGTTTGCATTTCCATAGCGCAAATATCATTGGAAAAGGTATGTATGCACGAACTATCCTACGAGATATGAGTAAATAGATGGGCAGACTGGGCTTTTTAACCTTAGTTATGCAACCGGTCTAGGAGAAGGAAAACTCTGAATTCCAACCTGTTAATCTATACCTAAGAATTGACCTGGAGTAGTAGTACCTGTTAGGGTTCCATCTATGGGTTAAATTAAACAAAATGAGTTCTAGAATGTGTTGAAAAAATTGAGTTTAAAAAGATTGTATCCCCATCAAAAAGGAATACAACAAAACGTCTTCGGCATAAAATAACCCAACGTTTTGACATGCCGTAAAATCCAACCAATCAAATGATACGGCTACAATAGTCATATAGATTAGTGTTATAATATAATCAAGAATGTTAGACTGGTCCAAATCAGAAGTTCAGTCTTTTATCTTTTTTATCTCATCCACAGAAATATTTAAATCTAACTTTCCTAGGCTTACTGATCACATGACTCCCTAAGCCAATTAGAAGCCTACTTCAGATGAACTGATGGTGAAACTTCATTAATCAAACTTTTGGTGATTTTCTATTAATTTTAAAATTTAAATATACATAAAATTTACAAAACTGATAGGCTTTGCCTATCCATTATGTAACACTATAACTCATAACAAAATGTCAGTTGAGTGTTTTGTTGGTGATGATACTTGTCTTAGTGAGGTTATGCTGATTTCAATGACAATTTGCTTCAAGACTGAGAGTTTTCACACCCCAACATAGAATACACAATATATCAATACAGAAACATTACTGGTGAAGTCACTTCAAGACTGATTTGATTTTGGAAGTTTTTTTCATGGAGCTTTTAAACATGTTTTCAGCGTATGTTTTTCAAGTTAGACTAATTCTATGAAAGGAATAATGGAGTTTTCAATAATTATAATTCCCATTGCTATGTCCTCTTTGTTAATTACTCATACTTATCATTCATTTTGATCACATAAAAAAAACCTCTTTCAAAGGCATGGTTGGCCACCAACAAATTATCAGTCATATGGAAATCCGATCTCCCCGACAAGCTAAAGAGACGATTCTTCCAGGCTGTAGTTGTGTCGGTACTGCTGTATGGCTGTACCACCTGGACCCTAACGAAGCGCCTTGAGAATAAGCTAGATGGGAGCTGCACAAGAATGCTGCGAGCGGTCCTGAATAAGTCGTTGAAGCAGCACCCCACAAAAAAGCAACTGTATGGCCACCTGCCCCCCCCCATCTCACAAACCATACGAGTAAGACAGACTAGACATGCAGGACACTGCTGGAGATGCAAGGACGAGATCGTAAGAGACGTACTACTGTGGAAACCAGCACATGGGCACGTCAATGTGGGCCGCCTAGCCAGGACCTACATTGACCAACTATGTAGGGATGCGGGCTGCTGCGCGGAGGAGCTCCCAGAGTCGATGAATGATAGGGAAGGTTGGCGAGAGATCGTTATGGATATCCGTGCAAGTTGCACGACATGATGATGATGATGATTTCCATATTATTTGGGAGAAATACCTGTGGCGTAGTGTCTAACACTCTGGACTGCGACACCATAAGAAGCGAGTTCGAAATCCTGGCGTACAATTACTGTTCACGTTCGGGTTATTATATATTTACCAACCCCTCCGCACGAGTAGGATGCGACCCAATGTCAATTTCTTAAGCGGAGTTTGACAGGTTTGAATTCAGAGTTTTCCTTCTCTCATGCTGGTTACCTAGCCATGGTTAAAGAGCTCAATCCACCCTACTATTCACCCATACCTGGAGGGAGAGTATTCATAGCTTTCCAAGGGTATTAGCGTTATGAGAAATGCAAACAGCCTCCTTCGGGATTTGAACTCTGGTTGACGTGTTCATATCCTACAACTCTAACCATTACACCACGCGCCTCCGGACTAGTACCCTTGAGAAAGGTATGACCCCCTAAGATCTCCAAGTTATGTGTTAAATAGTACCACAACCAAGAACGGTTGTGGTACTATTTAACACATAACTTGGGGATCTTAGGGATAGCTTTAGCATTAACTAACCCACAGAGGTTGATATGCCGTTAAACAAAGAGACCTAACCATATTCTTTGTTGTCCTTGAGATTCTTTATTCTGACATTTGCTGTGAAAGATCTTATCCAAGTTTCTGTGATGACCAAACATTATACAATATCAGTACACATCGCTGAAACGAATTTTCTTTATGTTCTTCCTGGATCTTATTTCCTCAACATAGGCGATAACATTATTCCCATTTTTCTTATATTAATATGGTATTGTTAAAACCCTATTTCATCTTTTCAAACATATTCAGGTCTAGAGTCTCGTGGCTGATGCAGGAAGTTAATAACAGTTTTTTTTCTAGCTGAAACAAAGACCCTATAGATCTTACCGGTGACGCCATATTGTTGTGATGTTACCAAATAACAAATCCTCCGTTGTTAGATGCGCATGGTGTAATGGTTACCGTCGTAGGAAATGAACAAGGCGAGACAAGTTAAATCCTGAACGCGACTGTTTGCATTTCACATAGCGCTAATACCCTTGGTAAAGGTACGAATCCAACTATTCTCCCGGTGGCTATGCGTAAATGGATGGGGAGACTGGGCTCTTTAACCTTCCGGTTGAGGAGAATGAAAACTCTGAATTCAAACTAAAGGAGCTATCTTCTCGTTAGTCAAAACTACTTCGAGTTCATAACTGCCCTGTTTATATTTATGTTTTGTAATGTAATGTTAATTAACAAGTTGTTAACAAACCAGTATTAACATGCCATTTTTATCACTGTTGTACTGTTAAAACTTGAAAAAACAAATAAAAAAAACAAAACAAAACAATAGAAAAACGGCTTCCGGGCGTTGAAATAATTAATTTTTGAAAGATATTGCCTGAGGAGTTGGGAGTTAAAAATTCAGTGCCAGGTGTTACATACTGGAGAGGGGGCGTGGAGAGATAGACACAGGTTGACAGAGAGATACATATGCATTACTTACTTCTTTGGCCATTGGTGATCTCTAGTTGTTTCTATTCTTTCTCTCCAAGTTTCTATTTAGATTCTTGTTGGCTGTTCGTATTTGATGCATTCCTTCTTCTTGGTCAGTCCTTTTGCCAAGACATTCATCAAGCAAGAACACCATATTGTTTATTTAAACTTATTTATTTAACTAAAGTTCTTCTTCTAACTAACACAATGCGCGTGTGTATAATGAGCCCATGCTTCTCATCGGACGTCCAAGCTGGAACTGAGAGTTAACTCGGTCCTACGTGACTTCACGTACTTCGCGGGTTTTCTGTAATATTCCATGGAAAGTCCCGCCCGTGACATGAAAAGGGGCCGTCCCTTCAGAAATACAGGGGATTGACAATAATCTTATGCAATCGCATAGATTATGCAACACCAGGGGGTTTGTATCATAAGTAAGTAAAATCATCAAATTTATCAAAGGAGTAGATAAATAAAACAATTTGAAATGGAAGCTTAGTTCATTCCCCCGCAAATAAAATGTTGTGTGCATCTATTCATTATTAATTGAACAATAATTTTGAATATTTTAAACATACATTTTACACAAAATCGTAGGTATTTATTTATTTGTAAACTTTTTAGTTAACCTCTTGATGCCGAAAAAATGTCGAGAGTAAAACATACTTTTTAAAATTGATTAAACATTTCACATTTTTAACTATTTTTTTTTTCATTTTAGGTATTGTGATATAAGCGGTGACGTAGTTTCGGTTACAGACAAATTAAGACCAAATCTCCATTATCAATAGATGTTGTTGAATCTCTGCTTCAGTTTCCTGTCTGTCATCTCGTAACCGACGCAGAATGTTTGTATCGGATTCTTATAAGTCATCGGGGGCGATAATATTCCCAATTTTTTCGATGCAACACTCCCATTTTGACTTACTTAGGTTAGATATGCGGTCGGAGAGGGCCCCTACGATTAATCGGCTGATCTCGTCGAGCCATAGCACATATATGATAGCTGCAAACTTATTGGCCTCATGGCAAACCCCAACCATTTTTAGCATATATGTGCTTGAAGACAGTGACTGAGGGCCTTCATGTCCTGGGAATGACATTAAACTCTATCTGATGGTGAAGTGTCAGTTCCGGAGGCCTGGGGAACGTGGGGCACACTTCCTCAACCTTTGCTCCCATGTCCACTGTTAGGGTCCTACGTATGGTGTTAAATAGAAACAAATGAGAAGAATTGAGTTGGTTATCGTAGAAACTTGGATAAGATCTTTCACAGCAAATGTCTGAATAAAGAATCTCAAGGAATTTTTGCTAATTTGTAGGATTTATGAATACAAGTCGTGACTTTTCATACAGCTTACATCTAAGATAACGCAACAAGCACCAACATAAGCGTAGGTTTTTACCTAACCCGTTTGTCAAGGATAGGATGGGACACAAGGTCGCAAGTATAGGGCCCTCAGGGAGGATCAAACTAGTTAGTCAGAAATAGATTAGAGAAACTAGCTTGCTAACCATTACAGTACGATGGGACGCCCTAGTATTTATCCAACCCGTTTGCCACGGGTAGGATGGGACACAAGATCGCCACCCAGCGATGTTAGAAGTCGCTTTTCAGCAGAAATAGATCTGTGAGATTAGCTTGTTCACCATTACATCGCGTTGGGACGTCCCTCACTCCCTCTCAGTCGTTCCTCTTGGTATCTCTCTCTGTCTTTTTCTTTGAGTCTCTTACTCTTTGAGCGTCTGTCTCTGCTCTTTGTGTCTATCTCTCCTCTTCACGTCTTTCTCTCTCCTTCTCCCCCTCTCTCTCTCTCTCTCTCTCTCTCTCTCTCTCTCTCTCTCTCTCTACATTAAATTAGAATACATTAAAGTGGCTTTTTTAAAAAGACTGAATGGGTTTTAATTGTAGTGTGAACAAAATTGGGTCATACAAGCGACGGATTAAAAAAATATTGAAAAAAGAAATTGAGTCTCTATTGAATCTGATGAATCTAACGATGTTTCAAAGTGAGGCTCAATTGACTTGTTTAAAAGAAAAATCATTGACAGAAGAGTAAAGGAATCAACAAACACCGAACATGAAGAAGGGGATGGGTGGGTGCTGGGAACAAAAAAGAAACAAAAACAGAAACAAAAACAAAAACAAAAAAAAAAAAAAAACAGAACAAGAATTCTTCACAGAGGATGAAAAGCTGCTTTCTCAAATCAGGGCAAAAATTATTCTGATGGAAAAATAAAAGTGACAGTTCACGCGTGCGAACGGGAGGAGGTCAGACACATGAAGAAAAACACCAATGCGCATGCGTGATTTTGGATAATTTGTGTTTCTTTCGGGTCATTTGAATTTCCCTGTTCATTTGACGGAGCTGAATTGAAAATGGCTTAAAGCAAACGATTTGTTTCTTTGAAAGAAGGAGATTATAACCCAGTCTTTAGAAATCACCAATGATTGTGTTCTCTCCTCCCCAGGGCAGATTAGGTGGATATCGACGTGTGTGCGTATATACGAGTGTGTATGTGTAAGTGTGTTATTTACGTGCGTGTGTGTGTGTGTGTGTGTGTGTGTACGCATTGGTTGTGTGTCCGTGTGTGTTAATTTGTCTGCATACATTTAAGTTTGTGTGTTCGCTTATGTATGCGTATAAGTATAGGAACGTGTACGTGTGAACATGTTATTGATGTAGATGCAAGCTTGTGTGAGTGTATGTGTGTGTGTGTGTGTGTGTGTGCGCGCGCGCACACATTGATTTGTCCGTGTGTGTGTGTGTGTATGTGTGTGTGAGTGTGTACACATTGATTTGTCCGTGTATGTTAAATTGTCTGCATACATTTAAGTGTGTGTGTTCGCTTATGTGTGAGTATACGAATGTGTATGTGAGAAAATGCGAGCGCCTGCCCGTGTGCGTGCGTGTCTGCATACATTTAAGTTTGTGTGTGAGTGTGTGTGTGTGTGTGCGCGCGCACATTGATTTGTCCGTGTGTGTGTGTGTGTGTGTGTGTGTGTGTATGTGTGTGTGTGTACGCATTGATTTCTCCGTGTGTGTTGATTTCTGTGCATACATTTAAGTTTGTGTGTTCGCTTATGTGTGCGTGTGAGTATACGTGTGTGCATACAAGTGTGTATGCGCGAGCGTGTTATTTGTGAGCATGCGCACTTGCATGCGTTCGCGCGTTGTGTGTGTGTACGCACTGGTTTTATGTGTGTTTAATTTGTGTGCATGAATTGCGTGTGAATTTTCGAGTGTGTGCATGTGTGTGTTATCATACTTTTTACATATTGAAGCATTTGCAATAGCTTAAGTAAACATGTCAAACGTTGTAATGATTAAATTATCATATTGTGGTATATGCACAGGTCCTGCTAGTATCCACAATTACCGAACAAATTGTGAAGCCACAAGTCGGGACCGAACTCATCCCTCAGTAGTAATGATATCTAGGAGTGAGTATTTATCTAACCCTTCCTCTTGGGCAGGATGTGACACAATGTCACATACCTTTCCCGAGGATATGGTGGATGGTAAAGTGTAACGTGATGGAATGTGATAACAGAGTATACTAGTTCCAACTCCTCTCCAGCTATTACATTAACTTTCTGACTAATACTCTTGGGAAAGGTATGGACCACCCATTTTCCCAGCAATGGGTAAAATAGTACCACTAAATAATAGAGAAAAAGTGCTATTCATAACTGTTCACAATAGTTTTTTTATATGATAATACAATTATTATTAAATGAAGAATAGAATATTCTTCCGAATAGAATATTAATATAATATTATTTCAATTTTTATGGAATGCATTAGAAAATTAACTTTTAACATCAAAGCAAATCTATGACAATGATAAACATTGCCGAATTCTAATTTGTAGATATATAATTAATTTCCCCTTAAAAACAAATATACAAGGCGTGTCAAAAAATATCGAGATTTATTGTACTTTTAGAAACACCTTGTATTCTGAAAAAATAACGTTCCATTCATTCTTCGTTTCTATCTTGGTAAATACATCTTTAAACTTGGTACGTTTTTGACACATCTTGCATTCTGAAAAAAAATAATGAATGAAACGTTATTCTTTTTTCAGAATACAAGGTGTGTCAAAAAGTACAAAAAGCTCGATACCTTTTTGACACACCTTATATATATATATATATATATATATATATATATATATATATATATATATATATATATACACACATATATATAATGATAATTTCTAAACCGATGGCTTTGGCATTAAATAACTCCTACCATTAAATGAAGAAAGAAACTATTTTAATTTAAGAATGTGAAGTGTCTGAAAAATAAAGACATTGCAACCAAGCTGACTGCCGGAAAAGCAGCCTCACCAACCGATGCAATTTAGTATCATACCATGAACACCTTATTATCCTTATGACACCATGGAAGCCTTTTTATCATATATGTGCAAGAAGGCGGTGGCTGGGGGTCTTAGTGCCCTGGGTATGACGTTAAACTATATCTAATGGGAAAATTTGGAGTAATGTTTATCACCATTACTCCCGGTTCCACTCTGGTAGTACCTGTTAGGATCCTATCTATGGGTTACGTAGATAAAAAATATGAGTATGTATTGAAAAAATTGAGTTTTAAAAAAGAATAAATACCCAACAAGAATGCATAAAACAAAATGTCTTCGGTATACAATAACGCAACAAGGGTTTACATGTCGTAAAAATCCAACCAACCAACCAACCAACCAACTAAGGACACCTCTTATGCAGGGGTTACAGTCATCGTATTTAATTGGTTAAAAAATTAGTATTAAATATGTTTAAAAGATGAGTTTGAAAAAAAACCCAAAGAATGCATAAAACAAAATGTCTTTTAATAAAATAATGGTTGACATGCTGTAAAATCCAACCAACCAGCCAAAAGCCAAGGACACCTCTTATGCAGAGGATACAATCATTATTCTAAGCCTCGCCGACGGGGTAAATCAGTTTTGGGGCAGAAAGCCAAAAAAAAAAAAAATAATGAAAATCTAATTTAATTTGATAAAAAAAATGAGCATAAAAATTGAGTTTGAAAAAACAAAACAAAAAAAACAACAAAAAATACAAGAAAGTATAAAAGAAACTGTATTCTGAATAGAATAATGCAACAAGGGTTTACATACCGTAAAATTCAACCAACCAACCAACCAAGCCAAGGACACCTCTTCTACAGGGGATACAGTGAATATTCTAAGCCTCACCGACAGGGTGATTCGGTTTTGGGGCAGAAAGCAACTAATTAGAAGTGAATGCATGTTAGCCTGACTGCACCGAAAAGGGTTGAAAAATGCCTCTCAGCAATAGTTCAAATAGAATTTAGATTTAATCAAAATTCTCCCCTGGTCAGCAAAGAAAACGGTCACAGATTGAACAGGAAGTAATTGGAAAGAATTAGGCTCTTTGGCAGCATATAGCCGGAATGCTAAGTGCTGTGGAGGGCTTCGGTACTTTCCTCCCTAAAGACAGAAACCTTTGCCGTGGTAGAACGGAGATAATGTCTCAGAGTGACCCGAGAGAACCGTGTCCTTCCGTGCATTCTCTCCTGTCTGCCTCGCTTAGGATTTATTGCCAGACAAATTCAAGATGTCTGTTTGAGAGCGCATAAGTATTAAGGAGATCTCTGGAGCAGTGTTAAGCCTTAAGTGATGAAAGACGTCTGCTTATTAGGTAGAGTTGATTACGTTGTCAAATGAGAAGGTCTCAATGACATCCCTATACATAATTACGTAGTCATATTAGAGACTAATAAGACCAACACACTGTTCCTACATGCAATACATTATCAGCATTTAGCAGCGTACGGTTTTATTCATTGTCTCTTCACTGCAGTATAAGAGATAAATTCGTTAATCTATATATAAATAAAGGGTACTTGAGTGTATGTGTGTATGTAGGTGTGTGTGTGTCTTGAATAAACTACAAAAATAAAACAATTAACGACAATGTAATTATATATGCACATTCATTATCACCAGAGCTTGCTTTTTGTACAAAATAATGAAGATTATATGTATATCTGGAAAAATATATAAGAATTAGGATTTGAAAATATAGAAGGAAAAAAATAGAGGGGGGGGATAGATATTTGAGTCAACAAGTTCCTGCTGAGTGGGGACCAAAAAGAATGCGAGCCCAACGTCTTCTCGCAGGCCAAACTTTCTTTTGGTCAACACAGTCTTTGTCTTCGACCAGCAGCTGAAAAGCCGTCGTCGTCAAAATATTTTAGCAGCTGAAAAATCGCAACTCCCATTTAGTTTTGTCTCTTTGTTAGATTAAAATCAATTTCTTTGTTGGGTCGTTCACAAAGCGCTTCGTCACTGACTGCCGTATCACGTCGGCCAACTGCTCGTCGTCAGCGCTCTACTCACTTGTTATTTATGGACAGTCCCCCAACATCCGGGCACCTGAATTACACCTCGCGTCCATCCAGCGCCTGAAGCACATTTCTTTGCATTCCGGTGGCGCGGGTTCGACTCCGGCAGGCAAGACAATGTCTTGCCCTTTTTCCACATGAGTACGGTACTCGATCTCCGTCACAGAATAGTAAGAAAAGGGAAAGTCATTGGTGACGTTCGTGATTAAAATATAAATCAATTAAGTAAGACCAAAACAATCAATAGATCTGCATCATTTCTACTAGTAATTTGTATAACTCCCACCCTTCTACATAGACAACGCCGGAAAGCAGCTTCTAGTATTATAAACTAAGGCAGCTAATTAGCTTACGAAGGTACAGTGAACTAAATTGGCTGTTTCATGAGAAGTTTTGGATTGTACATTGTAAATTTATCAAAAGATATGGTAAACCATATAATGAGCACATATTTATTGGTGAGAATTTCAGTGCCTGGATATGACGTTGAACTGCATCTAGTAGTGAAGTTCTAATTCTGGAGATCTGGGGAATGGGAATTACCCCTTCATCGTCATTACTCCCAAACCCACTCTGAAAATTGGTGGTAGTACCATTTAGGGTCCCATCTATGGGTTAAATAGATTGAAAAATGTGTTCAAAAATGTGTTCAGAAATGAGTTCAAAAATGAGTTAAAAAATGTGTTCAAAAATGAGTTCAAAAATGTGTTCAAAAATGTGTTCAAAAATGAGTTCAAAAATGAGTTCAAAAATGTGTTAAAAAATGAGTTCAAAAATGTGTTCAAAAATGAGTTCAAAAATGTGTTAAAAAATGTGTTCAAAAATGAGTTCAAAAATGAGTTCAAAAATGTGTTTAAAAATGTGTTCAAACATGTGTTCAAAAATGTGTTCAAAAATGAGTTTAAAAAAATTGAATACCAAACGAGAATTTCTCTGAATGTTTAAGATGAGGCTTGATGATTAGCATTATCTGTGTTATTCGGACTATTGTCCCCATCTAGATGGAGACAATAGTCCAAATAACACAGATAATACCAAACGAGAATGAATAAAACAAACACGTCTTCGGCATAAAGATAACCCAAGGGTTTACATGCCGTGAAATCCAATCAAACCAAACCAGAAAGTTAAAAATACATTTACTCGTTGACTTGAAAAAAAGTGAATTAGAATTTTAAAATAATTTTGTAAAAATAAAATATTTAATTCAATGATACTACTTTGCAGGTAAAATTAAGAAATACAAAGATAACAATTGTCCTACACTTTTTTCGAATATATGAAATTAGTAGTAAAACTATTTTAGGTTGGTTTAGCTCAGTCGGTAGAGCGTCCGGATAGGAATCACAAGGTTCCTGGATCGATACTGGCCCTCACCAACCCAGTATATGAGTAGAACAGGGATCCGTACAGTAAAGTAGGGAGTTGATGTGGCGCTGCACTTCAGATGCTAAAATAATTTTGGTCTAGAGCTTGTGAAAAGAGGATAGGCTCTCTCGCAGAATGGCTCATACCAATATTAGACCGCCCCTACAACAAAGAATATACCCACACAACTAAAAAGGTAATTGAAAGTTTTTTTAAGCCACTAGCAACTTTATGTTCATTGATTTTAACGGCATGTCAATCCGATCCGGTTATTTTATCCCTGGCTGTTAGGGAATCGTGTTTATTGTACGTTCATATTTACATTTTTTGTAATTATTTCCTTGCAGATTTTTGTATAACGTCCTAGTAACACGGATGATTTTATAACACACACACACACACACACACACACACACACACACACATATATATATATATATATATATATATATATGTGTGTGTGTGTGTGTGTGTGTGTGTGTGTGTGTGCTTACCAATCTCTGCCACGAGTTGGATATGACAGAAGGTAAGTTTCTTAAACGGAATTAATTTTTCCTACTCCTGGTTACCTAACTAAAGTTAGAGCCTAGTGTAGCCTATTGTTTGACTATAGCAGCAGGGAGAATAGTTGTATTCATACCTTTCCTGGAGGTATTAGCTGTATATGAAATGCAAACAGCCTCATCCATTACACCATTAAAACATTACACTGTACGCCCATATATATATATATATATATATATATGAAATGTAAAATAGATATGAATCCGACAATATGTGTAGAAAGTTTTTAGAAAAAACAACAAGATGTTAAGTTTTGCTGACAGAAATCTGTTTAGACCAATATGAAGAGGTCTTTATCAAAGCAACATTGTAAACGGAAAGACGAAATAAATATACTTTACTGCAAACTCTTTTGAGCTTTTTAATGATAAAAATGCTTATAATTTTTAAAAATAAAATTTATTTTATTTTTAACATAAAATACGCACTTTTAAAAATCTTTTGAAAATTCAGATACTGATCGAGAGCGTTCTCTGCCTCGTGAATAATGATATATTTATTTCGTCTTTCCGTTTACAATGTTGCTTTGATAAAGACATCTTCATATTGGTCGAAACAGATTTCTGTCAGCAAAACTTCTAACATCTTGTTTTTTTCTATAAACTTTCTACACACACACCACACACACACACACACACACACACACATATATATAATATATATATATATATATATATATATATATATATATATATATATATATATATATAAAATGCCCACGTTACAAAGACCTTGCATTGATTCAACTTGGTTGGGTATCAGACACTCTAAAAATAAATATCAATGTTTCCTATTAAAAATATTAAAAACAAAAAAAAAATCCATGCTATCAGGATTTAAAGTTTATTTTTAATTATCTTCACGAATATAAATCAAATCTTCATTATTTTTAATCAAAAAGCAAGACCTGGTCGTAGTGAATGTGTATATACATATTTATTTTGCAGTTAATAGTTTTATTTTTGTAGTTTCAGCCGGACATACATACACACAACTCCCCTTTATATATGTATAGATAATTTGAGACCCTAGAAGATACTACATTTTTGGATCAGAGTGGGTCTGGGAGTAATGCCAACAAAGAATTACCCAATCTTCGCTGATCCCGGAAGTGGAGATGGAGTTCAGTGTCATACCCAGGATATACCTTTTTTAGGGGGTCCTAACACTCTTCAGGTGAAACATACAGTGTATACTAAGCCCCACTGACAGCTTTGATACATATGTAAAGTTCCTTTAACAGAATAATTCTTGTATACATTTTTGTCGGCTTCTGCCTGCATCTGCCTGTAAGACAATCGCCAAATAACATTCTGTTCACATTGAATAATTCTTTTATTTATCAAATTTAATATGTATGTATATGCATATATATATATATATATATATACTATACATATATATATATACATATATATATATATATTTATGTATATACATATACATATATATATAGAGAGAGATTTATTTATATATATATATGTATATACATATTTATACGTATATATACATATATGTGTATATACATATATACATATACATATATATACATATATTTGGACATGTATATATATATCCATATATATATACCCATATATATATACATACATATATATATCCATATATATATACCCATATATATACATACATATATATATCCATATATATACCCATATATATACATACATATATATATCCATATATATACCCATATATATACATATATACATATACATATATATACACATACATATACATATATATAGATATATATTATATACATATACATATATATACACATACATACATATGCATGCATATATATGTATACACATATATACATATACATATATATATTCATACATATATATATATATATACACGCACACACATGTATATATATATATATATATATATATATATATATATATATATATATATATATGGAGAGAGAGAGAAAGAGATAGAAAGATGTTCACATATATCTTAGTTAAATAGATTTAAACTGGGTTTTTCACAATTCATGACATTTAATACTTATCAAGCTTGGTGGCAAAATGTGTTTATTATTGTGACATTTTCCATCCATTATCTAAAGTAGAGATTCTAACTGATCAAAGACACGTAAACATTATGAGGATTAAATGTCAGAAAGTTGTGAAAAACTGAGTTTAAATCTATTTGTTTAAGGTGTATTGGAACATCTGATTTACCAAAAAAATATATATTTTACTATATTCAGTATTATTTCGATTATTCGCACTATTGTCATCATCTTTATTGTTATTTGCACAACGTTTCGGACGATGTGCCCCCCGACCTTCTTTAGGTTTTCTTGTCGGACTCGGAGTTTCTCGAACTCGGGAACCTTCTTTTCGAACTCGGGAACTTTTTTGTCGTAATCGGGAGCCATCACAGTAACATAGAATAATAATCAACACAGCTTAAAATCTGTACCCCAGCTATGGGTAGAGGAATGAGAAAAGATTGAAAATATGATCGGGTTTGATCCTGGCCGAAGGTAGCCTGCTAAGTCTAAGTCACACGGTGTCTGTCGATGACAATATATATATATATATATATATATATATATATATATATATATATATATATACTATACGTCAAAACACTGTGTCTGTGGTTGGCTATATATATATATATATATATATATATATATATATATATATATATATATATATTATGAACATAGAGAAAAGGATATGAAAACAACACAATATGCTGTTAAAGTGAAAACATTTTATATCATATTCATAGCTAATATTGAAAATATTTCGATTTATAAAACTCATCCTCAGATCTTGTTTTTTAGTCCGGAGACGACAATGATATGGATTAAAAAATTCTGAGGATGATTTTTATGAATCGAAATATTGTTCAATATTAGCTATGAATATGATATAAAAATGTTTTCACTTTAACAGTATATTGAGCGAATACCGTCGGATTCATTTCCTTTCTCTTAACTTATATATATATATATATATATATATATATATATATATATATATATATATTAATGCTTTAAACAGACCTCGTTAAAGATTCATTTTTTATGCAATTTGCAATACATAGGAAGAACAAACCAGCGATTGGATGCCCGCATTAAGCAACACGTTCCCACTAAGATTAGAAATGGAATCCTTGGTCCGAACGATATACTGAGGAACACTTATGGTTCCTTTATAGGCGAGCACCTCATAAGTAACCCCAATTGTGCCAACTCATTCAGTATTGACTGGTTCTCAGTTGAGAGCAAGTCACACACTTTTTATCACCTCAACATTTTGGAGACATTGTATATTCTTACTAGTAAGCCTGCTCTTTGTAAACAAAGAGAGGGCTTACTTGGTTTAAATATCATCAATCTTTAGATCTTCTCCCCCCCCCTTGTTTGAGGTATAGAAAAGAAATTGTTCTTTTCTTCTTGTTATTTTTAAATTCTTTTATTTTTTACTCATCCCATTTACTGATTATTCTATTTTCCTCGATATTTAGCTCTGTTGAGCGAGGAACGAAACATGTAGCTAGCAACTCGTTTTTATTTTCCCTTTACCTTCTATTGTATATGAGGTCTGTTTAAAGCATTAATAAAATTCTGTACCCCCCAAAAATTTATATATATATATATATATATATATATATATATATATATATAAACTTAAGAAATTACGCATTGATAACTTAAATAAACTCTACACACCTCTCACTAATTTCATACTAATCAACAACCAAACCAAATCGATTTTCGTTAGGATAATAACAGTGATTTCTGCTGACGGCATAAGCAATTACCATGTTCGATTTGATGAATCTTCTTTGGTAGAATGAATAAAATATGTTGCTAAGATCATTAAACTAACTTTTTTTAAAATACCAAAAATATCTATATATTTATACTCTTGTTCCTTAATCTTCAGACCGTTATCTTCTAGCAACACCCTCTCATTAAAACGGACACTGTCAACTAAATTTAATTAAAAAAAAATTGTTTTCTATTAAATAGAAAACAGACTGGCCTGCAAATATATGAAACAAAACTAAAAAGTATTTGTCTGAATTTTTTAGATAAAGTTTGATAATTTGTATTATTTGGCTTTTTTTGACTGTTGTCCTCATCATATATACACACATTTTGGCCGATGGGCCCTCCGGCCTTCTTCATGTGTTTTTTTTTTCAAACTCTTTAACAACTACAAGCAATCTGGATCGCTTATTAATGTTGTCACCAGCTGAATAATGTACCATTCCATTTCTATGAGAAAAAAAGGAAAGAAAAAGTACATGCTACACAGAAAAATATAACTAAAGAAAGAGAGTAGGGGAAATATAGAGAGAAGGGGGAATGTGTGGAAGCTATAACACTAATCTGTTTCAATCGAACATAATGAAAAGAGGAAAAAAAACGAAAGAAAGAAAAAAGTGAAAGAGAGTTAAATCAAGATGATTATACTTTTTACATATTGAACTATTTAGCAATAGCTCTCAAGTAAACTTACCAAACGTTGTAATAATTAAATTATCATACTGCAGTATATCTACTAATCTGCTAATAGATTAACAATTGGTATTCTCAATAACTATAATTTTATCATTTATATGAATTGAATTATGATGTATATATCACATAAGGATTAAAATGGCTAATACCAGGGCTTTAGAATACACCGTTGTAATATAAATATATCAAACGTTTCAATAATTAGATTATCATACTGTGGTATATCCATAGGTCCTGCTAGTATATTCTGATGCCGAAACTCTGAAAAGTCTATAAACTTCAAGAAAATTCCAATACTAGAATCGGTTACTTTTTTCCCCGAAAGAACTTCGATCATAACTTATCAGACAGTTTCCAGACAAAATAAAAAAAATGCATTGTTGCATAATTATATTTACTCTTCAAAAAACCACATGTCTTACCATTCTTACGTTCTAGAAATATGTTTCTATTCCATGAGCTTCTGCGATTCTTAAAGAATCGATTTCTTCGCTTCAGGATCCGCTGGTTATTTCATTTTTAAGACAATCGGTTTCGAATTCGGTGATTAGAAAATTCATACTTTATCGATTATCTCACTCTGAACCGATCGATTCTTTACTTTACTGTAAAGGGGATTATTGAATTCTTTCATCATGAGTTTTAAAAAATCCATGAAAATCGATTAAATTATTCTTTCACATTGAAGTAGAAATTCCAGGTCTAATGTAGACATCTAGGTGAACATTTTCAAAGTAGAAACCATGTCCTGGAAATGACGTTAAACTATCTGATGGTGAGGTTTCAGTTCTGGAGGTCTGTCTAATGTGGAGCACCCCTTCGTCACCATTGCTCCCAGGTCCACTCTCATCAGGAATGGTAGTACCTGTTAGGGTCCCATCTATGAATTCGATAGGAAATTTGTTTTAAAAAATTGGGTTTAAAAAATGTTCTTCCAAACTATCGCTACGAATCATTTAAAACTTTGTCGGCATTAATTGACCCACTGAGGTTGCTATGCCACAAAACAAAACAAAACAAACTATAAATCAAAATCCAGACATTTCTTTTGACATCCTTCGTTAATTTTGACTCCGATGTCTTAGCCCACAACGGGGTATACAGACAGGGTATTCTCAGCACATATATATATATATATATATAATGTGTTTCAAAAACTGATCGATATTTTTGTACATTTTGACACCTTGTATTCTGAAAAAAAAATTAACGTTCCATTAATTCATAATTTCTATCTTGGTAAATACAGCTTTAAACTTCGTAGTTTTTGATCTATCTTGTATTCTGAAAAAAAAAAAAAAATAATGAATGGAACGTTATTTTTTTCAGAATACAAGATGTGTCAAAAGTACAAAGATTCTCGATACATTTTTGTCACAACTTGCATATATATGTGTGTGCATGTGTTTGTGTGTGTAATTTTATAAAAAATGAAAAAAACGCACACACACGAATTTTCTTTACGAGTGATGTTTAATAAGCAGACGCTGCAGTGTTTCGCTTATTAAACAGCACTCGTGAATGAAACTTGTGTTTTTTTTTATTTTTATAAAATTACATATTGTCGGATTTAAATCTACTTTTTCTTCATATCCGAGAAATAAGAATTCAGCGGCTAAGCAACACCAGAAAATTAGGATTTACATTTTTGCATTTTCTCTTGGACGATTCGTACAGTCTCATTTTTAACCAGAGAGATAAACGGTCATACAATTAAGGAACTATAGTATTATTATATAGATTATACCAAATATTATTTACAGAAGTTTATTTTTGTCTTTCGTTTTTAGAAAGAGTCGTCTATATCTTTATCGAATAAGTAAATTTATCGGGGTGACTTAAAGTCGGTATCAGCCGGACAGCAAGGGAGTATTTCACTAGCGCTGGACCAAGGAGATGGATTTGACGTCTGAGGTAGAGCACCACACCTGTAGCGAGATGGTGATTTTCCTGAGTTTTGCGAGAACTACTATTAGAAAAGAGAGGAAGAAGAAATAAGAGATAGTAAAGGTTTAAAAAAAAAGTGATGAGCACAAAACAGGTTGTCGTGAGTTTGACCGGGGCGTGACCCCCCGAATGGAGAATTGAAAGCCAACCGGAAGTTTCGGGTGTTGACCAGAACCGGAAGTCATGTGGTGACGTGGAACGACGAAGAAAAATACCGGCCTCTTTTTTGCTTTCCGAGGCCTAGGGGAACGGACGGGCCTCTTGTCCCTAGTGTGGGATACAGTAATTTAACAGTGTTCTCTCTCTCTTTCTCTCTGCCTTTCCTCCTCTCCGACACAACCCACGAGCCTAGCCTAGCCTGGAAATAAAAGCTAAGCAGCTTGTGACGATATATTTCTCGCGTTGTACTTTTTTATCGACAAGGTGACCGCCACGTGCCGAACACCTTTTTAGTGTCGTGAATTTGGAGGTACGTTAACAAGACCCGCTATACAACATACATCGCTATTAGAACGTTACGTATATACGTTTTGGTGCTGTGAATAATACCGCCACGTAACACACCTACCACCAGCTCGTCACTTTACCGCACATATCCCTGTGCTACTCATGTAGAGTTGGCGAGGAGCCGGTATTGAAACCGAACCCTGTGTTTCCCAGTTGGACGCTCTACAGATTAAGCGAGAGCGGCGATGCGATTATATTGTCATCTTTACTTTTTCTTTTCTTTTGATTGTACGGAGCAATCAAATCAATTTCTTTTTCGGACCGTTTGAATATCTCGCCGAGAGAAAAGTGTCTAAGGTCAATCAGTGAAACGGGGAATTAAAGATCTGTTTGTGTTTCATTTCAAATGAAACAAAGAGCAACAATTCTTCTAAAGACCTCATTGGCGAGGATTATTTCAAATATTAGACAGAGAAAATTCTTGATGACCCTAAAGGAATCGGTAACTTATTTACTGACACACAGACACACAGACATATATATATATATATATATATATATATATATATATATATAGTGTGAACAAAAAGTATTAAGACAATCGGGAATATTTCTTGTATTTTGTTTATTCTCAAGTAGTTTCGACCTTAGTCATCGTCAGGAGAAAATTTCTTATTTGAAGAAATTGTTGATAGACAGGGAGCATTATAGAAGAATTAGGAGAAGAAAGGGAGCATTATAGAAGAATTATAAAAGTTCAAGTGTTTTGTGAGTTTTGACATGCTGTTAAAATCCGGGTAGGCGAGTGTGTTTAATAGTAGCATGTCCATTTGTTCCGTGAAGAACCTCTATGAGGTAGGTTATTTTTTAGATGCTCTTATATATGTGAGGGGAGGGGTTCATGGGAGTTGTGTGTATGACTGTATGTGCATACATATATATGTATGTGTCTGTTAACATATACGTGTGTGAATGTGAGCGTGTGTCTGTATCACGGTACTGTGCGCGTGACTTCTAGATTTTTAATTGGGTCAAGAGTGGCTTGTATATATATATATATATATATATATATATATATATATATATGGAAATACGATGAGGAAATAAATCAGACAATATGTGAAGAAAATATTTAAAAAAAAAACAAACACAGGATATTACGATCAGAGGAAAAAATTTTATGTGTCAATACTTAAGTTATTTCGGTATTAAACCATCATCAGGACAGCTCAGTCGGTAGAGCATTCGGCTAGAAAACACAAGGTTCCTAGTTCGATACCGGCCCTCGCCAACTCAGCGTATGAGTAGCACAGGGATCTGTGCGGTAAAGTAAGGAGCTGATGGTAGGTGTGGCGCTCCACCTCAGATGCTAAACAAAACAATCTTCTTGGTCTAGCGCTATTGAAAAGGGGATAGACTCCCTCGCTGACTGGCTGATACCGACTTTAGGCCGCCCCGACGACTTTACTTATATATATATATATATATATATATATATATATATATAGAGAGAGAGAGAGAGAGAGAGAGAGATGCTGATAGGTACGTGTCCTGCGTCCCTGACGTACAAAAATCTAAAAGGACGTAGTAACATCATATCCATGGGTCCCAGTGTTTTTCTTTTTACTTTCCCCACCATTTCAAGCTAACTGTAAATACATTTCAATAGTTTCTTAGAAACGAATTATGTGTACAAGGTATGACTTAGCCGGTTTTAGCTGGTATCCATAAATTTTCCCGAGGACTCATTGAAAGCAAATATGTGTGTCCCAGGACGCACAAAATCAAAACGCTATCAACATCACTGTATACATGGTTAAGATGACTGACTGATGATAATTGATCGGTTTTCCACCCGGGCTGGAGGTAGCGTGCTAATGTCTAGCCAAATTGAAGGGACGTGATACGTTGAAGCACGGTGTCGGTGAATATATGCTCCCCACCTCTGGTAGGTTGAGCACTTTCGAAGGATTTCACTAACGACCGCTGACTACGCTCTCTTATAAAAATGGATAGAACACTCTGTCGGTTTTACATACATACATAAGTATGTATTTATCAGTTAAAATCCTCGTTCCAGACTGTAGGTACTGATGGCCGAGTGGTAAGAAGACTCACTGATTGCGTTTCCATCCCGAATGGGGGTAGCCTGCTGATATCTAGCCACACTGATTACATACATTGAAATACGTACTCTACTAGCACACTTTATTCTGGTCTGAATTTTGATCTTACATCATCGTGGAGGTTTTCTCAGTGGTAATTTCGGTGTCTTGGGTATGAGTCGACAACTGCGCGGATTCACCTGTCTTTTGTGAACCTTGAAACGTGTCCGGTCCAGCGGAACTTCACTTTTGGTACTCTGCGATCTCGTCTTTCACTCGCACTGAATAACCTCACAAAACAATATTTCCAGCATGAATCTTTGCCTAGTACTCTTTGTCATAACCAGTCTCTGTTATTTCCTTTTTGTGGTAGCCCATATTTTGTTTGCACTAAACATCGCCGGCAAAACGGTGCTGTTATAGCCCTGTCGACTGTGGCTTTAGAATACACGACTGCACCTCTGAAGAGGGGTAATCCCCTCCCCACCCAATGAGGCCGCCTGTTGGCTTTGGGTAGCGACCTATGATGCTTAAGGAGGGAATCCTGGTGGATAAGTATTCCATGATATGCCACACTCAGGCCCTTAGGCTAGACGGGCGGTCGAAGAAATCCCCCTCAGATAAATCGTCTGGTCATGTCAAGCCCTAGAACCTATATGATTGTCCCAACCCTATTGCCCGTATTGCAATCCTTAACCCTTTTTATCATATACGTGCTAAAAAGCGGCGGCTGAGGGTTTTATTGTCCTGGGTATGATGTTAAACTCTATCTGAAGTTTCAGTTCTGGAGCTCATCATTACTCACAGGTCTCTCCTACGTCGGAGTGGTAGTACCTATTAGGGTATCAGCTATGGGTTAAATAGAACATAATAAGTTCTAAAAATGTGTTATATTGTTATATCGCGGCATCAAAATTCATACATGTTGCGTAGTGAAGTATGTGTAGTAGCTTAATAAAATCACAACACATGGGTATTGTAAAAACTTTGTGTTTATTTCTTCTCCCGGCTGGTGGGTGGCGAGCGCTGACAATGACTACTACTATTGTTGGGATGACTGGCGATGGTGATATAAAGGGTGTATAGCTTCACAATGAAAATGCCCGTGGCTGGCGAAGACGGCGACGAGTATTCCCAGTGGAAAATGCCTGAGGGTTGACGGGAGACCGAGATGATGCTAACGGCTGTTCGTTGGGGTCTGACTGACTGTCGGCTCGACCCTCTGGCTTTTGTATTGACAACACGTCAACGCATCTTTATCTTTTGATCCGTTTTTTACATCCGCTAATATGCCTACGCATTTTTATCTTTTGATCTGATAACGGACGTTTGTTATATATTTCTTTATCTTCTCTCTGCTTCCTTGACCGGAAAGCCTCGCTTTCGTTTTCTCCTTTTTAATATATATTTTTATAGATCTCTTTGTCTTTTTGTCGGAAGTTCCGTCTTCCGGGCGAGGACAATAAAACACTATCAAGAATGAATAAAACAAAATATCTGCGACATAAAATGATCCAAAGGGTTGACATGTCGAAAAATCCAACCAACCAACCAACCAACCAACCAACCAACCAACAGTTTTGTTGAAGATATTGGAAGTAGGGCCTTGTACAGCTTTGCCTTGAGCGCACATTTCATCACGGTAAATGCCTTACGGCCTGATCTTATTATCCACAAGATTTTTACATCCATTTATCAGCAGATATTGAAATACATGTACAAATGTAAAGATTGCAATATTTCCTCGCAGGAGGTAATAAGTAAACGTTCCTGAAATGAATCTATTATTAGAAAGATAATCCCGATAATCTCCCAAGATTTGTAAAGAGAACCAGATCTTTGATTATAGAATAAATAAATGACAGCAAAAATAAATTGTTCTCTGAATTAAAAAGAAATCAACCACTTAAAAATCGATACAAAATAGAATATTATATCCGTATTTTTATTTCACGCACAAATACATGCTCATGTACAATTCATGAACCTAGCCAACAATATATATTTATGGGAAAGCGTTGGTCTTAGGAAATGGAACTCACTGAGACGATTCAAATCCTCGACAAGCCGTTGGGAAAACTCTGAATACAGACTTGTTATCCCGAACAACACTATATATACACACACACACACACACATAACACATTATATATATATATATATATATATATATATATATAGAGGAAAAATGTGGATTGGTGAAGTAAAGAAACAATTATATGTAGATGGATAAAAAGAATTTTATCATATTACTTTTAATCGATATCACTTACACATTTGTGTTTCGGTCTGTTGAGTCAAAATGTATACCGGATTTACGTTATCATTATTATTAAATAATTCAGATGGACTTGAAATGATGATGATGATAATAATAATAGAAAAATGTATAAAATTTCGTACACCAGAATGATTTGACGACCTTCATCAGGTAGTATTTTATTTTTTGAGTTGAGATGAAGTCTACGTTTCTTTACTCATTTTTTCCTCATAATTATCGGATTCATTCCATTCTCTCTCTCTCTCTCTCTCTCCTCTCACAACACACACACAACACAACACACACACACACATATATATATTATATATATATATTATATATTGCTTAATTGAGTCACGTACCTAATGTTGAAATTAATGATATAATAATAATGAATTAGACGGGCATTAAGTATTATCTATATATACGACTTTTATTAACACATATTTCCCAAAATTGTCGTTATATATAAGCCATATCAAAAACAAATTTGTTACTTCTCAGTATATATACATATATATATATATATATAAGAGAGAGAGAGATGAGCCACCACTGACACCGTGTTTTTGACGTATCACGACTTTTCAGCTTGTGTCTAGAACATTGCAGGCTACCTCCAGCCGGGATGGACACCCGACTGATTTATTAACCGTCAATCTCTTTACGCCACTATCATCGTGCGAAGTTTAATTTAACTGAGTAAATAAAAAACAATTACGTATATGTGTAAAGGCCGACAGAGAGTGCTCCATCCGTATTATAGGAGAGCGATTGTAATATCCAAAATTGTATTGTTTGGCATTCTCACGCTGAAGAGGGCAGTAGTAAGCCAATCTACCGTATAATTACGCAGGAATGCTCGATATATGTCGTTAGAGCGTTAATAATTAAATAAATTACTAATATATATATTAGTATATATTTCATTTGTATGGGACACAGTCTGAACAATGTACATAATTGTCCCAATATAATACAAATACTCTGAAATTCAATCAATCAATCTGATCTATCTATTATATTATTTTAAAATGGACTTCTCCGTTCGATTTTGTCGTATGAGGGTCTCATCACACACAATGAACTCCACACATGATTTATTACTATGGTGAAGTGTGTGTTGGCCATCACACTCTTTTGGCACAAGCTCGATAGAAAGAATTGACGCCAAGGGTTGCCACAGAACCCCAATCAAGACCGGACTTCAGGAATTTTGTTCAGGAGTATCCCTTTCTAGACTGGCTAACCTACCCACAGGCTGAAGGAGCCCAGTCTGTCCCACCGTATTTAACCCATAGCTTGAGGGAGAAGTCATATGGATTCATACCTTCCCAAGGGTTTAAGCGCTAGTAATTGCCAGACAGCTTCGTTAGGATTGAACTCGATCGACGACGGTATATATAGTATATTATATATATAAATAATAATTATATATAGTTATCATATACTAAAAAAGATAACTGTCCCTTTCGATATGCTTCTGAATTTGCGTGTCGTATCTGTTTTTTATTCTCACTCATCATCAAATTGAAATCTTTCACTGGCGCTAGTCATCCCGGTGTTCGATCCCCGGTGAACTGTAATTCCCAAGTGTAATTTCCAGGCAACTTCAATCTGTTGCTACTATGGTAGTCTTGTCTTATCGGTCCCAAATCTTATCCAATCGGTTATTATTTGAAAGTGTCACCGATATTATAGTGTAGAAGGCGAATAACAATTACCACTTGTAACATGTCTGTTCGGGCCCTCTCTAAAGGTTATGGCTAAGATATACAAAGTTTAAATACATATTAATTGGCATATAATAGTGGTGAATGTTATCATAGCGATAAATTGTAGTCTAATTTGAAGATAATGAAAAACACCTCTTTAATTAAACATTAAAGAATTCGTTGTTGTTTTTGTCGTTTGTTTTTTTTCAAGTGTAGCAAACGTTTTTCAAAGATGATTATACCAAGGGGGATTAAATTACGATGAAAATATGGAATTGTTGCGTAGAATTTCATACAGTTTAAAAAAGCAAATAGAGAACAAGTTATTTAACTTAATACTTCTATATATCTATCTATCTATCTAGTTGTTCTTATCTCTCGATAATCTATCTAAAGATAAATCTAATAAGTCAGACAAAAACCATACTAAAATTTTTCACCTTGAATACTCTTCAGGCTAACTGATCACGCTTAGCGAACTTTTATGTAGTTTTGTCTGTATCTAGAGTATCTTATTATTTGCTCTCACTAAATATACCTAAGTATATATCTATCGTCCTATCTATCTATCTATCTATTCTGTTCTTATTATCGAATATCTATCTATCTGTCGAGTTTTACTGTTATCTATTATCTCTGTCAGTCTGTCTCTTTACTTTCTTCTATCTGTCTCTCTATCTCATCTACTATCTATCTATCTATCTCAGTCTGTTCTTATCTATCGTATTATCTATCTTAAAGATATCTAATGAGTCAGACAAACTACAAAGTTTTCGTTAATCTCGTATGGTCTCTGCCTGAAGAGGATTAAGCGAAACTCATGTAGGTGTTGTTCTATTAGTTATTTTTATGTCTATTAGGTATTGGCATTGCTTTACTTATTAGCTTTAGCTTTCCTGCGGTTTTGTATGATATTATCTCTATTATATATTTATATATAATACTATACATTATATTATATTATATTATAAAGTTGTTTTTTTCGTTTTGGCCCAATTTATTCACCAATAGATATTCTTTTGGTTGGTACGATTTCCTTGCGTCTTTCTTTTGTCAAATTTTTTTTTTCTCCCCGGTAGTTTTATGAGTAATCATTTTACAATTAACACTATTTCGGGCTTTTTTCTTTACCGCACGGCAATTTACCAACAGTTTGTGCTTATTAGAGATCTATATTATTTCTCGTCAGATGTCTTACTTATCTATTCATTCATATCTTTCATCTGGATCGTATACTTATCTATCCTATTTTCTTTTTATCTATCTATGTCAGTCTGTTCTAATTCATCGATTATTTTACCTATTTAGCTCTTGTCGTTCTGTTCTTATTTTACATCTATCGTATACTCTATTATTTATCATATGTGCCAGTCTTTTCTTATCTATCTATCTATCATCTATCTATGCCAGTTGTCCTTATCATTTATCTATCTATATTATATCAGTTTATCTATTATTCATTATTTATCTATCTATCTATCTATCATATATATCTATCTATCTATGCCAGTTTGTTCTTACTTTTCTATATATCTATCTCTCTAGCCGTTTGTTCTTAAATTTATCTATCTATCTATCTATCTATCTATCTATCTATCTATCTATCTATGTTAGTCAGTTACTATCTATTGATCTATCTCTTTATATATCTGCCAGTCTCTTATTATCTATATATATCTATATCTATTTATTTATCAATCTGTACCAGTCTGTTTTTATCCATCTATCTATCTACCTATGTTAGTATGTTCTGATCTATCTATTCATCTATGTTAGTCTGTTATTATCTATCTATCTACCCCCTCTCTCTCTGTCTATCTCTCTCTCTCTCCTCTCTCTCTCTCTTCTCTCTCTCTCTCTATATATATATATATATTATATATATATATATAATATATAATATATATGTCTGTCTGCTTGTCTGTCAATCTATCTATCTATCTATGTAGTGTCTGTTCTTATCTATGCCAATCTGTCCTCGTATATCCCTCTATGTCAGGAAGTACTTATCTATCAATCTGTTCTTATCTAACTCCCTACCTATCAATCTATCTTTCTATCTATCTGTCTATATGAGTCACTATTCGGTCCCATGGTGACAGACGACCACGTGAAAAACATGTGTCTGTACGAGTGAAAGCCGGGGGTCTCAAGTGTATTTTATGCGACAGGATGTGTAAAAGCAAAGCTTGACTTCTGAGCCTCTTGCGCGCTCACAACCGAACTTTATAGAAATTGACTTCTTCTGTGAAGAAGTGGGAATCACCACACACACACAGAGAGAGAGAGAGAGAGAGAGAGAGAGAGAGAGAGAGAGAGAGAGAGAGAGAGAGTGTGTGTTGTGTGTGTGTGTGTGTGCAAAAGTAGGTATACAGTTAAAAAATGGGAAAACACATACATTATTCATTGAATTTATTGTACAAAAATTTTTTGCATATACATGTAATAAGAAGCACATGTAGTAGCAAGAATATTTGCTCTCTGGGTGTAAGTATTTAAGTTTTAATGTAATGAAATATATTAAATTAGAAAGATTAACGAAATCAAATAAGAACGCAATTAAAAATATTACACTTATTTTAATTATATACTAATCGGTTTCTCTATAAAATAATTCATGGTATCGGCCTAAGTCCGATGGATAATAAAACAATATTATCAGAGATCAATGACACCAAGTAATTATTTGTTAAACTCGGTTTTGTTAAAACCAGTAAGCAAATTAACCACACCATATATTATGTAAACCATTATTTCTTAATAATATATAAGACACATTACACGATTTTAAACGCACTAATAACCCGGCCTTCGGGTCGGGGGTCCAGTGTGCTTCGGCCACTGGCCCGGTTGTGTATAATTAATAGCGTCGTTCCCAGGGGGCTATACCCCAGGCAATACCTGCCCCCTTGATTTAAAGCTAACCTTGAGGGGGAATGCCGACGGGATCGACGCAATTTTTCCCGCCTACAACCCATGAGTCTCGGCTTGTGGGTGGGCCCACATAAAAATGTCCTTGTGTCACGCCCTCATAAGTGGAATGAGAGGCAAATACCTTAATAACAAGCTCTAATCCCTCAGGTACTCAGATTGCTTTGCCTTCAGAGTTCACACACCCCTCTAATCGAGAACACTCCTGCACACTCTGGAACAAAGGTCTTTATCAGCATCAATTTCCTGACAGGCCTCCAAAATGAACTGAATCATATCTTCAACAGTGCGGAGCATGCGTGAGAAAACCTTATTCTTTACAGAGCCTTCACCCCACCCACCCCCAAAAATGCCAATTTACCTGAAGTGAATAAAAGGAAACAATTTTTATTACTTAAGATATGTCACTTTCACTTCAGTATAATATGATACTAATTTCACTGATGTGACACTACTGTATACCAACTTTTGCACCACACACACACACACACACACACACATATATATATATATATATATATATATATATATATGGTTTGGAGGTTGATTTTGAAGGCTATCACAATGCAGGTGTAAAGAAAAATAATAAGGTAACAATGGTGTTGTGTGTTAACCTGTACTTTATTCTTGAATTTTCGAGATAAAATCTCTTTTTCAGAAGATCATTGGAACTGAAATCGTCTTGTTATGGAATTTCTAGTTAAAACTAGTTTTTTTTAACTAAAAACTCCATAAGACGACTTCAGTTCCACTGATCTTCTGAAAAAGAGATTTTATCTCGAAAATTCAAGAATAAAGTTAACACACAACACCATTTTTACCTTATTTTTTCTTTACACCTGCATTGTGATAGCCTTCAAAATCGACCTCCAAACCAATATATACACAATGCTTCAAACAAATTATAAAACTCTCATATATATATATATATATATATATATATATATATATATATATAAGTGCTTAATTGGAGTCGTACCTAATTTTGAAAATTAATTAATTAATAATGAATTAGGCGGGAATATCCAATTAAGCACTTATTCTCCCAAAAATTATCGGCAAAAAGCCATTCTAAAAAAACCTTGTTTACAACTTATCATATCGTCGTGTAATAAAAGTCACTAGAAGAGGAATATTAACCTACTCTAAACAAATCATAAAATCTAAGAAGTTCGTTTAGTGTAGGGGTTATGAGATCGGCCTGTCAGCTTGGCAGTCCGGTTTCAAATCACGCACAGGGCGGTCTTCCGATCTATAGCTCTGCTGATGAGGCCTAATAGGCCGAAATGTACATACAGAGATTGATTTTTCTCGATTTGTTTAGGTACGACTCCAATTAAGCATATATATATATATAATATATAACCCCATAATTTTCAAAATTAGGTACGACTCCAATTAAGCACTTATTCTCCAAAAAATTATCGGCAAAAAGCCATTCTAAACAAACCTTGTTTACAACTTATCCTATCGTCGTGTAATAAAAGTCACTAGAAGAGGAATGTTAACCTACTCTAAACAAATCATAAAATCTAAGAAGTTCGTTTGGTGTTGGGGTTATGGGATCGGCCTGTGAGCTTGGCAGTCCGGTTTCAAATCACGCACAGGGCGGTCTTCCGATCTATAGCTCTGCTGATGAGGCCTAATAGGCCGAAATGTACATACAGAGATTGATTTTTCTCGATTTGTTTAGCCATACATTTAATAGGTATTCCCGCCTAATTCATTATTAATTAATTAATTTTCAAAATTAACGACTCCCAATTAAGCACTTATTCTCCAAAAATTATCGGCAAAAAGCCATTCTAAACAAACCTTATATATATATATATATATATATATTATATATATATATATATATATATATAGAGAGTTTTATAATTTGCTTGAAGCATTGTGTATCACTTAGTAATATGGCAGAAAAACTAGTTTACCGGTCAAGAATTACTTGGAGGGGGAAATAGAAAATGAAATTAAAGTTAAGAAAAAAATCCTCCTCAAACACCCTGAGAACTTGAATTTCTGTTATCTAATTAGGTGGGAAGGGAAAAGAAAACGCAGACCATGGCTTCTGTATATCAGCGTTCAAAGTAGGTCTTATGAACTAGTCCACAAAGCGCGTACACTTTTTAAAAATAATTCATTGGATTTACCAAGACCTCCCACCAGGTTAGGATGTGACATAAGGTCTTATAATTCATTGGCATGGCTGGAGCTAACGGTAAGCAGAAAATTATTGTTTAACCTACTAAAAAAATTACGATAAATGCGACAAAACGCGTTAAATATTTATAAAACCACACTTACTAATATAATTAAAGCGTACGTAACTATCTGTGGTCGAATTAAAATTCACTGTTCAATAAGTAGAAGATTTTTAAAAATATTACGATGAATACAGCACGACGCGTAAAATATTTATAAATCAATACTGACTAAAATAAATATGCCACACATATCTATAGGCACACGTAAATGTGGTCGGAACAAAATATACAGTTCAATATTTAAAGGAAAAATTAAATGGAACTATCTCGGGTGAGATTTTAAAAAAAATAATGCTGGCATATGTGAAACAAAAGGAAACACACCCTTCTCTATCACTAATAACAAGATTGATAAGGTTCGGTCGAGATTTTAACAATTAAATCTTGCCGAATTAGAAAGAAACGAAATATTCCGAATGGTCGAAATTGATTACAGGATTCAAATATCTAAAACTTACAAAATGCAATGCGAATGAGTGAAAAATATGTACACTTAGTTAAGGAAAGAAGAGTTTTCGTAAACAGAAAAGAAATTAAAAGTAAAATTAAATTCGGATGAAAATGGTGGAAGTGTAAAAATGCGTGTAACAAAACTCGTTTAACAATTATACAAAGTAAATAATTATCTATTTATTAAAATATTCCGATGGTCGAAAGTGATTTATGTCTTACGAAATGCCAATGACAGAACAGTAAGTACACTTAGTTAAAGAATGTTATAATAAATAAAAAAAAAAAATCGGGTGAAAGATGCGTGTTTCCATAAAAATAAACTGGATTCCCAAATATACTCGTTTAAACGTCATATATATATATTTTTATTTAATCGGGTTAAAATAAAACAAACACTAAGGTTATTTGTATATTCAAAAAAGGCTAAAATATCGTTTAAATTGTTTTTGTTTGTGTTGTTTTTCTTTTTTGTTTTGTGACCCCCCCCGCCTGCAGGAGAGGAGATAAGAAAAAATATATAAAGGGGGGGGGCAGCTAAAAGTTGGCCGTTATTTGCCCCCCCCCCCCCCCAAAAAAAAAATAAAACGAAAAAGAAAAACCGGATTTTAAAATATTTACACTATTACCTTGCAAATATACACGTAAAAAATATCGACAATATTAAAAATACATTTTGAAGATTGCAGTTAAATGCCTAAGCTTAAAGTCAATTCTCCGAATTACGACTTAGGATTTTACATTTCAGACTAATTGTAGATGATATATTATTATTATTAATAATAATAATAATAATCTTTTAATCCAAATCCATTTTGCCCTTTTTTGGTCGTATCAGTAATTGTTTTAATTGCAGTTCTTTTTTTTGGCCCCAACCGATGTCTGATAGACTTATACAAAGAGTTTTGCTGTAAATCCTGTTGTGCCCACTTCTATTGGTAGACACGATGCTTTTCAATCGTTGGTTCGACATTGCGCCAGTAGTTCGTCATACTTCGATTTCTACCGTTCGTGTGCTTCTACGATATAATCTTCCAATGGTACGGTCAACTTCACTTCACATTTGATGGAGAAGATTATTAAGTCTGGTCGCAAAATTGTTTTTACAAAATGGTCTGGAAAAGATAGTCTCGATTTTAGGTCGACTCTTAACCCCCAGTCTGTTGCGGGTGATAGGATGCTTGGGTTGGGCTTTTTCGTATAAGTAGGTTTCGTACCAGCTTTGAGGAATCCTATTCGTCTTCCCTGGGTTAAATTCATTTGTGTGGATGGCATTACAGACTATATCCGCGATCACATTTAGAATCTGGTCGTGTCGCCATCTGTAGCGTCCTTCTGCAAGTGTTTTTGGGCAGCTGTCAAGGATGGTTCAGAGTCCCTATATACTTGCATAATGGGCATAGTGCCGAATCAGCTTTGTTCCATATGTTGAGGTTCGCAGGGCTGGGGTGAATGTCGTATATGGAACTAATTAAGAAATTGATGTTCGCATGGTCGTGCCATATGTCAGACCATTTTATTTTCCGTTGAACAATAGAGTCCCATTTTGTCCATGCTCCCTGTTGTTTCAACCCTATAATTTTTGCTAATCTTAGTTCGTCTTTCCTTTACGTACTTCATCCTGTATATGTATTTACCAACCCCTCCGCACGAGCAGGATGTGACACAAGGTCAATTTCTTAAGCGGAGTTCAACAGGTTTGAATTCAGAGTTTTGCCTAACCAAGGTTAAAGAGTCCAGTCTGCCCTACTATTTATCTATAGCTGGAGGGAGAGTAGGATTCATACCTTTCCCAAAGGTATTAGCGCTAAGTGAAATGCAATTACCACATCCAGGATTTGAACTCGGGGCGACGAGTCCATTTCCCATGACTTTAACCATTACAACACGCGCTTCATCCTGTATGAGATGTCTTTCTTTTATTGTGGCCTTATCTACAAGAATAGTCGGGAAAAGCCCTAGACCAGCTCGCCCTTCTCCGACGGTTCCTAATATCGATCTGAAACGCTCTTTCTCCTATGTTTTCCCCTTTTTGCAAACAAGTGACCGAGACTTTGACTGGTTGAACCGCATTCTGGCCCACGTAATGATCTTTTCTACAATACATGTATAATATGTAAAAAATAAATAAATAAATAAATACATGTATCGAAATACATATGTAGTATTGCAACGGTTGTTATTTTCATTTTATATTATAGGTTTTGAATAGACTCTGTTTCAATAAAAGCATTGTTTATAGTTTTTTAAAGAAATGTTCTTATATTTTTCTCGCAAATACGCCTGCCCAAGCCGAATCCCAGTTACATAGCCTATAGAAAGCATCAAGATGCGTTTGGCTCAATCTGAACTCGAATAAAAAGGAGTTCGTGTGCTTTAAACAAGATGGAGGTCAGTTCACATATCAAGGTAGTAACATCTCATCTACAGAAAGCTATTTCAATATACGCTGAGGAAAGGTTTGGACTGCTATTGAAAGATTATAAATCGTATGGAAATTTGATCTCTCTGATAGAATAAAGCGAGAGTTTTATTCGTGTCAGTACTACTGTATAGGTGCACTACTAGGACTCTACCGAAACGCTTGGATTAAAAGCTAGCTGGAAATTATACAAGCATGCTGTTTGCTGTCTTGATCAAATCCTGGAAGAGCACTCCACAAAAAGCCACTTACCTCCTATCACACAAATCATTCAAGTAAGATGAACAAGACATGCTGGACACTGCTGGAGAAATAAGAACAAACTCATGGGTGCCGTTCTCCCGTGAACACCTACATGCCGTAAAATCCAGCCAACCAAAAAAGAAAAGAAAAAGAAGCCATCACTGATGAAATACAAGAATGAAACCGAAAACCAGTTGTTTACATTCACAGCTATTTATTAAACGGTGTTTACAGTTCAGCTTTAAATTCAATCAGCTTCGGTTGCATTCATTAAATTTTGTTCATATAACGTCATTACCGTTTGGACCAAAATTTTTACCCCCCACTCGTTATCAGACGATGAACGAACGCTTGTTACAACACTGGAATGGATTTGCCCCAAGGAGCGGTAACTACTTTCGTTATGATGATGTACAGTGAATTTATTCAAGTCAACAATTTAAGTTCTGAAGTATTTAGCAAACACTTCAGCTACGACCAGAATATTTCCCCGTGGGGTTGAGGCTACATTCCTAGACTACGACATAGCAGTAAGCGAGTTCGAAACCTATTACATTCACTTTATCACTAATACCTATTGAAGTCAGTAAGTCTACTGTTGGTTTGAATAACAGCAGCTAACTAAGTACCACATTGTGGAGTCTTATAAATACACTGTCATTCTGCAGTAGACTTTGTGACTATTCGGGTTTGTATTAAGTTACAACCGTTTGTTGCCTTGTCTTCCCAGTTCGACGGTAATTGGAACTTTAATTATTCTTCAATACCATTCGGAAAGGTATGATATCCCTGTAATGCAGCGGCTCTCACTTTGAAAGGGAGTGATGACGTTTCAATAATGATAATAGTGCAATATTTATCCCTGTTCCTGTTTTACTTCGAGAGGCTGGAATCTTGTTGTTGGGCTGATGATGAATTGGCTGGCATTTTTTTGCTGTTGGAGTCTGGAAACAACTTGGGATTAGTTTGAGGATATCTTGCCTTGTGCCACTTATAGTTTTTAATAACAACACAAAGCGTTCTCATTTTTTCTCAGGAGATATTTTATTTTTTTATCCTTAAGTCAAAATGCCTTGGGTGACAGACTTACGTCTGACCCAGGCACTACCTCGTTCCAAACTGACTAGACTTTCTCTCCACACTTCGTCACGTGACATCTCTTGACCAGTGGCGTTGTGTTGACTCATCCACACGAAATTCCATTTTGCTGGCTTTTTCCATCCTATTATGTTACATCCTTATCCCCCATCAGATATCGATTAAATATTACGATTACTATTCTTCTACAAGGACGTGTTTGGCATTAAATAACTCATGCATGTTGATATGCAATTAAACTAAGAAATGAAACCAGACACAACCAGAATGTGACACGAGGTAAGATTTTAACAACATTTCAACCCATCTAGGATTATTTTATGCAGAGAGTTTAGGAAATTGAGTTTATTGCAAGTTTATATTTACATTTTGTGTTGTTTCTTTAGAGTTTTTAGTACACAGTTATGATATCAAGTATTCCCATATATTACATATAATGTGCACACATTTGTATGGTTTCAAGTATGTCTGTCTAATACTAATAATTATAGGATTTCAAGTAATTAATT
>CM042137.1:121968585-122008585 GCA_023376005.1 Doryteuthis pealeii | reverse complement strand
AAAAAAGAGTGTATGAGAGAGAGAGAGAGAGAGAGAGAGAGAGAGAGAGAGAGAGAGAGAGAGAGAGAGAGAGAGAGAGAGAGAGAGAGAGTTAAATCAGATTATTATACTTTTTACATATTGAATTAGAGAAAGAGGTAGGGAAATATAGAGAGGGTGTGAGCGCGGATCGGTAAAGCTAATCTATTTCAATCGAACATTATGAAAAGATGGAAAAAAAAGAAAGAAAAAGAAAAGAATGAGAGAAAGTTAAATCAAGATTATTATACTTTCTATATATTGAACTATTTAACAATAGCTCTTAAGTAAACATATCAAACGTTGTAATAATTAAATCATCATACTATGGTATATCTACAGGTCCAGCTATTTATATTTTATTCATCGTGCTGAATTCGAAATATTCTTCTTCAAATGTTATTTATGTCTCACTTAATTTCCCTAAAATACATCCAGCCCTGTTGTCTAAGCCTTCGGAATACACATACTCGTCTGTCTTTCTTAAGTTTTCACGTAATATTCTTCTTTTCTTTCATTTTCTCTTACTCTTATTTCTATCGTTTTCTCGTACTATTCTTCCTTGCTTTCTTTTTCTCGTAATCTTTCTTTCGTTTTCTCGTACTATTCTTCCTTGCTTTCTTTTTCTCGTAATCTTTCTTTCGTTTTCTCGTACTATTCTTCCTTGCTTTCTTTTCTCGTAATCTTTCTTTCGTTTTCTCGTACTATTCTTCCTTGCTTTCTTTTTGTCGTAATCTTTCTTCGTTTCTCGTACTATTCTTCCTTGCTTTCTTTTTCTCGTAATTTCTTCGTTTTCTCGTACTATTCTTCCTTGCTTTCTTTTTCGTAATCTTCTTTCGTTTTCTCGTACTATTCTTCCTTGCTTTCTTTTTCTCGTAATCTTTCTTTCGTTTCTCGTACTATTCTTCCTTGCTTTCTTTTTCTCGTAATCTTTCTTTCGTTTCTCGTACTATTCTTCCTTGCTTTCTTTTCTCGTAATCTTTCTTTCGTTTTCTCGTACTATTCTTCCTTGCTTTCTTTTTCTCGTAATCTTTCTTTCGTTTTCTCGTACTATTCTTCCTTTCTTTTTCTCGTAATCTTTCTTTCGTTTTCTCGTACTCTTCTTTCTTTCGTTTTTACGTACTCCTTCATTCTTTGTTTCTTATAAGCCCTTTGTAAATCTTTTTATCACCACTTTTTCTTTTTCATTCATTCATTCATTCTCTTTCATTCATTTTTTCTTTCAAGACTGATTATATATATTTCTTAGAAACACTTTTTCTTCTTACTTTTCTTTCTTTCTCAAATTGTTTTATCAACATATTGCTTTCTTTTCTAGTTTCCTACTCTTTCTTTCTTTCTTTCTGAAATCTTTTTCTCGGCACTTTTCTTTCTTTTCTTTTTATAACCTTGTCTTTCTTTCTTTCTTTTTTTCTTATAAATCCTAATATATTTTTGTCAGTTCCTTTTCTTTCTGTTCTTTTCTCTAGCATTTCCTTCCATCCTCCCTCCCTTCATCCAAAATCTTTCTTTCTTTCTTTCTTTCTTTCCTTTAAGCCTTTCTTAAATCTTTTTCCTACCTTTTATTTCTTTTTTTTCCTACCATTTCTTTCTATTTCCCCCTACCTGTCTTTCTGTCTTTCTTTCTGTCTTTCTTTCTTTATTATAAACTCTACTTATATATATTTCTCATCTGCTTTTTATTCTCTTCTTTTCTCCAACATTTCTTTTTTCCTTCCTCTCTTCCCTCCTTTTTTCCTTCCTCCTTTCTTTCATCCTTCACTTCCTCTCTTAATTCCTCCCTTTCTTCCTTTCTTTCCACCCTCTTAATTCCTTCTCTCTTTCTTCTGTCCTTCCTTTCTTTTCTTTCTTCTGTCCTTCCTTTCTTTTCTTTCTTCTGTCCTTCCTTTCTTTTCTTTTCTGTCCTTCCTTTCTTTTCTTCTTCTGTCCTTCCTTTCTCTCTTTCTTCTGTCCTTTCCTCTTCTTTCTTCTGTTCTTCTCTCTCTTTCTTCTGTCCTTCCTTTCTTTTCTTTCTTCTGTCCTTCCTTCCTTTCTCTCTTTCTTCTGTCCTTCCTTTCTCTCTTTCTTCTGTCCTTCCTTTCTCTCTTTCTTTCGCCCTTCCTTTCTTTTCTTTTTTCTGTCCTTCCTTCTTTTTCTTCTTCTGTCCTTCCTTTCTCTCTTTCTTCTGTCCTTCTTTCTCTCTTTCTTCTGTCCTTCTTTCTCTTTTTCTTGTCCTTCCTTTCTTTTCTTTATTTCTTCCTTTTTTTTTCTTTATTTCTTCCTCCCTTCCTTCCTTTTTCCCTCTTTATTTATCTCTTCCTTCCCTCCTCCCCTTTCTTTCTTTCTATATTTCTTTTCTTTCAAGCCTCTTTTATATTTTACTTGATTCTTCTTTCTTCAATCAACATTATCTCAATTATTCTCCCCATCTTTGATTTCAATTTGATCCTTTGAATTTTAACCACTTGGAAAACTTTCATTTAAATCAGTTTCATTGAGTCCTTATTTGCCTATCTTTTCCCGGCATTTATTCAATTGTTTCATTTTGAAATATTTTTTATTTCGCTATTCGATTGAATTTAAATGCTTGTGTCGCACATTTTCTATGAATAAAATATGGAAAAACAAAATAAATAAACAATAAAATATTGGAAAAACAAAATAAAATAAACAATAAAAAGAACGTATTTATAACAATGTATCACATAATAAAAATTGTAATAAAAATGCCTTCAAATTATAAAATAACACTAATAAATTATTAAAACAAGACAGAAGCAATCTCAAGTTTTAATAATAAATATTTTTGATTTATTCTTAAAAAAAAGATCTTATAAAAATGAAACCATATGCAAGAATGCGAAATGACATTAGATAAAGACACAGCTCTTTTCTTCTCTAACAAAAGAAAAAATATAAAATTGGCGTCGGTTGATATTACACAAGACAAAACAACGCGTAAATAAACCAGGGTAACGAGAAAGGCGATTTAGAGAAGGGAAGTTTCAAGGAAAATGATTAGATTTAGAGGACGTTATTGACGAGGTTTTAGGGGATTATGAGAGAGAGAGAGAGAGAGAGAGAGAGAGAGAGAGAGAGAGAGAGAGAGAGAGAGAGAGAGAGGAGCATGAGAGAGAATGAAAGAGAAAGTGAGAGAGCGAGAAAGAGAAGGGGGAGAGAATAAGAGAGAGAGAGAGGAGAGGAAGAGAGAAATAAGATAAAAAGGAAAATGTTGTATTGTGCTTAGCGAGAGGAGGAGAAAGAGAGAGAGAAACAGATAGTGGGAGATGATAAGAGAGATAGGAAGAGAGAGAAAGGGCAAAAAAGAGTGAGAGAGGTAGGAGAAAATGAAAGAGGGGAGAGAGAGAAAAGGAAAATGTTGTAATATCCAGAGAGAGAGAGAGAGAGAGAGAGAGAGAGAGAGAGAGAGAGTGAGAGAGAGTGGAGCGTTAGAGGGTGGGGAGAATCAAAGAGAGTGAGAAAGAGAGGAGGAGAGAGAGATGGAGAAGGAAATAAATAAAAAGGAAATGTTGTATTGTGCTTAGCGAGAGGAGGAGAAAGACAGAGAGAAACAGAGACACAGAGAGAGGGAAACACAGAGATAGTGGGAGATATTGAGGGAGAGGAAGAGAGAGAAAGGGCGAAAAAGAGTGAGAGAGGTAGGAGAAAATGAAAGAGAGAGAGAGAGAGAAAGGAAATATATTATGCAGGGAGAGAGATAGAGAGAGTGGAGCGTGGAGAGATTGAGAGAGAAGCGAAAGAGCGAGAAAGCGAGAGAGAGAGAAAGAGAGGGAGGAGAGAGAATGAGAGAGAGGAGAGAGAAATAAGATAAAAAGGAAAATGTTGTATTGTGCTTAGCGAGAGGAGGAGAGAGAGAGATAGTGGGAGATAATGAGAGAGAGGTAGAGAGAGAAAGGGCGAAAAAGAGTGAGAGAGGTAGGAGAAAATGAAAGAGAGAGGAGAGAGAGAAAAAGAAAAATGTTGTATTATGCAGAGAGAGAGAGAGAGAGAGGAGGAGAGAGAGAGAGAGAGAGAGGGGGGAGCGTGAGAGAAGTGGGAGAGAATGAGAGAGTGGAGCGTGAGAGAGGTGGAGAGAATGAGAGAAGAGAGAGAGAGAGAGAGAGAGAAAGAGAGGGAGGAGAGAATGACAGAGAGGGAGAAGAAAATAAGATAAAAAGGAAAATGTTGTATTTGTGCTTAGCGAGAGGAGGAGAGAGAGAGATAGTGGGAGATAATGAGAGAGAGGTAGAGAGAGAAAGGCGAAAGAGTGAGAGAGGTAGGAGAAAATGAAAGAGAGAGGGAGAGAGAGAAAAAGAAAAATGTTGTATTATGCAGAGAGAGAGAGAGAGAGAGAGAGAGAGAGAGAGAGAGAGAGAGAGGGGGGAGCGTGAGAGAAAGTGGGAGAGAATGAGAGAGTGGAGCGTGAGAGAGGTGGGAGAGAATGAGAGAGAGAGAGAGAAGAGAGAGAGAGAGAGAGAGAAAGAGAGGGAGGAGAGAATGACAGAGAGGGAGAGAGAAAATAGATAAAAAGGAAAATGCTGTATTGTGCTTAGCGAGAGGAGGAGAGAGAGATAGTGGGAGATAATGAGAGAGAGGTAGAGAGAGAGAAAGGGCAAAAAGAGTGAGAGAGGTAGAAGAAAATGAAAGAGAGGGAGAGAGAGAAAAAGGAAAATGTTGTATTATGCAGAGAGAGAGAGAGAGAGAGAGAGAGAGAGAGAGAGAGAGAGAGAGAGAGAGAGAGAGAGAGAGAAGGGAGGAGAGAATGACAGAGAGGGAGAGAGAATAAGATAAAAAGGAAAATGTTGTATTGTGCTTAGCGAGAGGAGGAGAAAAAAGAAAGAAACAGAGAAACAGAGATAGTGGGAGATAATAAGAGAGAGGAAGAGAGAGGTAGGAGAAAATGAAGAGAGAGGGAGAGAGAGAAAAAAGGAAAATGTATTATGCAGAGAGAGAGAGAGAGAGAGAGAGAGAGAGAGAGAGAGAGAGAGAGAGGGGGTATAAAGGGTCAATGAAAGATCAAGGGATTCAATTCGACACACTGTCACCATGGAAACCACAAATCTGAAGCTGTCCATTGGATTGATAAGTGGCTGACGTCATACAGAGCATCTTTTGGTATCGTACGCTGCTCGCTATGGATTTGATTACTCTAACGATCTAAATAGTTGTTATTATCGTTCTTCAGACTCACTATCAAATTTCTATGCCGTTTTTCAATGATTGCAAATTAAGGATTTCACTCAATCGTTGCTCGGCCGATCATTATGGCTAATTGGGGTTTGTTATTAACCCCGACTCTGAATTCACGAAGATCAACCACAGGAAAACTCTCAATGTTCAACTTTTCTAAGAAACGAGTGCTCGTGCGTGTGTATAAAGCTTTAAGCCGAAGTTAATAGACGTTGGACAGGTTTCAGGAGATTAGCTTATTTTTAGCGCAAGGCCAGAAGTGTGGGATACCCGGACAGAGCTATAATAGTTTGTTAACCATTACACCAGTGACATGTTCCATAGATTCTCTTGCGCTAATTGGATTCAGTTTTATCTCGAACAAATATCTGGATGCAACGAAAGCATTCCCCCCCCCATCTTTATTTCCACAGACACAGCAACAGATAAAGGGAACACATTAACAGCATAGGATAGAGCAAGACGATTGCTCCGAAAGTAATGCCTCCCATTTATTTCAATAGAAACTACAACAGATAAACGGAACATAATAACACCATTGGATAGAGCAAGAGTACTGCTCCAAAAGTAAGGCCTCCTATTTATTTCTACAAAAAAAACTAAACAGATAAAAGGAACACAATAACACCATTAGATAGAGCAAGAGTACTGCTCCAAAAGTAAGGCCTATTTATTTCTACAAAAAAAAACATAACAGATAAAGGGAACACAATAACACCATTGGATAGAGCAAGAGTACTGCTCCAAAAGTAAGGCCTATTTATTTCTACAAAAAAAAAACATAACAGATAAAGGGAACACAATAACACCATTAGATAGAGCAAGAGTACTGCTCCAAAAGTAAGGCCTATTTATTTCTACAAAAAAAAAAACATAACAGATAAAGGGAAACACAATAACACCATTGGATAGAGCAAGAGTACTGCTCCAAAAGTAAGGCCTATTTATTTCTACAAAAAAAAAAACATAACAGATAAAGGGAACACAATAACACCATTAGATAGAGCAAGAGTACTGCTCCAAAAGTAAGGCCTATTTATTTCTACAAAAAAAAAAACATAACAGATAAAGGGAACACAATAACACCATTGGATAGAGCAAGAGTACTGCTCCAAAAGTAAGGCCTATTTATTTCTACAAAAAAAAAACATAACAGATAAAGGGAACACAATAACACCATTAGATAGAGCAAGAGTACTGCTCCAAAAGTAAGGCCTATTTATTTCTACAAAAAAAAAACATAACAGATAAAGGGAACACAATAACACCATTAGATAGAGCAAGAGTACTGCTCCAAAAGTAAGGCCTATTTATTTCTACAAAAAAAAAAACATAACAGATAAAGGGAACACAATAACACCATTAGATAGAGCAAGAGTACTGCTCCAAAAGTAAGGCCTATTTATTTCTACAAAAAAAAAACATAACAGATAAAGGGAACACAATAACACCATTGGATAGAGCAAGAGTACTGCTCCAAAAGTAAGGCCTATTTATTTCTACAAAAAAAAACATAACAGATAAAGGGAACACAATAACACCATTAGATAGAGCAAGAGTACTGCTCCAAAAGTAAGGCCTATTTATTTCTACAAAAAAAAAACATAACAGATAAAGGGAACACAATAACACATTAGATAGAGCAAGAGTACTGCTCCAAAAGTAAGGCCTATTTATTTCTACAAAAAAAAAACATAACAGATAAAGGGAACACAATAACACCATTGGATAGAGCAAGAGTACTGCTCCAAAAGTAAGGCCTATTTATTTCTACAAAAAAAAAACATAACAGATAAAGGGAACACAATAACACCATTAGATAGAGCAAGAGTACTGCTCCAAAAGTAAGGCCTATTTATTTCTACAAAAAAAAAACATAACAGATAAAGGGAACACAATAACACCATTGGATAGAGCAAGAGTACTGCTCCAAAAGTAAGGCCTATTTATTTCTACAAAAAAAAACATAACAGATAAAGGGAACACAATAACACCATTAGATAGAGCAAGAGTACTGCTCCAAAAGTAAGGCCTATTATTTCTACAAAAAAAAAACATAACAGATAAAGGGAACACAATAACACCATTAGATAGAGCAAGAGTACTGCTCCAAAAGTAAGGCCTATTTATTTCTACAAAAAAAAACATAACAGATAAGGGAACACAATAACACCATTGATAGAGCAAGAGTACTGCTCCAAAAGTAAGGCCTATTTATTTCTACAAAAAAAAACATAACAGATAAAGGGAACACAATAACACCATTAGATAGAGCAAGAGTACTGCTCCAAAAGTAAGGCCTATTTATTTCTACAAAAAAAAAACATAACAGATAAAGGGAACACAATAACACCATTAGATAGAGCAAGAGTACTGCTCCAAAAGTAAGGCCTATTTATTTCTACAAAAAAAAAACATAACAGATAAAGGGAACACAATAACACCATTAGATAGAGCAAGAGTACTGCTCCAAAAGTAAGGCCTATTTATTTCTACAAAAAAAAAACATAACAGATAAAGGGAACACAATAACACCATTGGATAGAGCAAGAGTACTGCTCCAAAAGTAAGGCCTATTTATTTCTACAAAAAAAAACATAACAGATAAAGGAACACAATAACACCATTAGATAGAGCAAGAGTACTGCTTCAAAAGTAAGGCCTATTTATTTCTACAAAAAAAAAAACATAACAGATAAAGGGAACACAAAACACCATTGGATAGAGCAAGAGTACTGCTCCAAAAGTAAGGCCTATTTATTTCTACAAAAAAAAACAACAGATAAAGGGAACACAATAACACCATTGGATAGAGCAAGAGTACTGCTCCAAAAGTAAGGCCTATTTATTTCTACAAAAAAAACATAACAGATAAAGGGAACACAATAACACCATTAGATAGAGCAAGAGTACTGCTCCAAAAGTAAGGCCTATTTATTTCTACAAAAAAAAAAACATAACAGATAAAGGGAACACAATAACACCATTAGATAGAGCAAGAGTACTGCTCCAAAAGTAAGGCCTATTTATTTCTACAAAAAAAAAACATAACAGATAAAGGGAACACAATAACACCATTAGATAGAGCAAGAGTACTGCTCCAAAAGTAAGGCCTATTTATTTCTACAAAAAAAAAACATAACAGATAAAGGGAACACAATAACACCATTATAGAGCAAGAACTGCTCCAAAGTAAGGCCTATTTATTTCTACAAAAAAAAACATAACAGATAAAGGGAACACAATAACACCATTAGATAGAGCAAGAGTACTGCTCCAAAAGTAAGGCCTATTTATTTCTACAAAAAAAAACATAACAGATAAAAGGGAACACAATAACACCATTGGATAGAGCAAGAGTACTGCTCCAAAAGTAAGGCCTATTTATTTCTACAAAAAAACTACAACAGATAAAGGGAACACAATAACACCATTGGATAGAGCAAGAGTACTGCTCCAAAAGTAAGGCCTATTTATTTCTACAAAAAAAAACATAACAGATAAAGGGAACACAATAACACCATTGGATAGAGCAAGAGTACTGCTCCAAAAGTAAGGCCTATTTATTTCTACCAAAAAACTACAACAGATAAAGTGAACACAATAACACCATTGGATAGAGCAAGTGTATCTCTCCGAAATGAATATCTCGTATTTATTTCTACTGAAAATGCAATGGGTACAAGCTCCTCTATGTTTGATTGATTTTAATGGATTGTCAAGCCGGTCATTTTATACCTATTGAAGTCAGTTAGTCTACTGTTGGTTTAAATAACAGCAGCTAGCTAAGTACATAATAAAGCAGTGTCCAAGACAGTTGGTATTTATAGAAATCAAGAATGATCCATTCATGAATTTGGGTGACTTGGGTGATTCCATTCCTTGAGTTCTGATTGGCTGCTTGATTTGAATGATATTGTGGAGTCTTATAAATACCCTGTCATTCTGCAGTAGACTTTGCAACTATTCGGGTTTGTATTGGGTTAAAACCGTTTGTTGCCATGTCTTCCCAGTTCGACAGTAATTGGAACTTTGATTATTCTCCAGAGATGAGGAAATTCCTAACCTTGTACGTTTACATATTTTGTGTCATTGTGGAGGCGCGTGGTGTAATGGTTATTGTTGTCAGAAATAGATACGGCGAGACGAGTTCAATTCCTTGATGAGTCTGTTGGCATTTCGCTTAGTGCTATTGGTAAATAGTAGGGCAGACTGAGCTCTTTAACCTTGGTTAGGAAAGCAGTCACGGAGAAGGAAAGCTTTGAATTCAAACCTGTTAAACTCCGCCTATGAAATGTCACATGCTACTCGTGCGGAGGAATTAGTAAATATATATATATATATATATTGTGTAGTTTCTTAAAAGACATTTTTGCATGCGGTTATATGACATCAAGTATTTCTTTCAAATACGAATAATTAAAAAAAAAAATTTTTGACCATAGATAGGACCATATGAAGTAATACTACTTCGAGTCAGAGTGGACCTGGAAGTAATGGCAATGAACGGGCACGCAACACTTACCAGATCTTCAGAACTGGTTCCCGACTATCGGATGCAGTTTAGTGTCATACCCAGTGTAGAATACTGTTAATTGTTATTCTGTGTTACTTTCACCCTTAGCCAGGATTGAACCTGCAGTCTGGAAATGACTGTTACAGATTGTTAACTATTGGACAGTGGAACAGTCAAACACCGACTCTTCCTGGCAGTAGTGGCAGTAATTATTTAAGCTGTTATAGTGGGTTCATTGGAGAACTAGTAACTGCACGGTTAGACTTGGCCAGTCACATTGCTCAAATAATTGTTGACTGTCTGACTTACTTCAATATGGCGCTGCGGGCAGGATTCGACCTAGCTGGATGGGAAAAGCTGTTTATTGAGGCAGGCATATCTGTTGCCTCTGTCAAAACTTATGCCCAGACATTTTCTAGTGAAAAGATTGCAAGGTCCAGCTTGCATATGCTGGATCGTGTAATGCTTAAGAGCTGGGTATCAAGACTATGGGTGACATGCTCACTATACTAAAGCTAGCCAAAGTTCCCCAGTGACACTCCCATGATCAGCTAATTATGCAAGAACACCAACTGCACAACTTCCTCAACTCAGTTCGGAAATGACCCCACAACAATTCCGGAAGTTCAGGATAGACTGGGACGTATTTACAAAGATGACCAATCTTCCCCCCCATACAGACTAACATTCAACTGTACAATTGTGCTGATGAAACTGTCCAGAATTCTATCATCTTATATCACCTAAAACCTGGTCATGCCACCACTAAAATATTAATATCTATTTGTAGGAAACTCTTCCACACTTATGGTACTCCTGAAGAGCTGAGTAGTGATGGTGGCCCACATTTCAATTCTGAGCAATTTCAGCAGTTTCTCAAGTCACGGTGTGTAAAACATAGAAAATCATCAGTAGCATACCCTCAATCCAATGGCCGAGCGGAACTCGCTGTCAAAACTGCCAAAAGGATAATCCATGGCAACACAGGCCCTCAGGGTTCACTAGACAACGATAGTGTTGCCCAAGCAATCCTCCAATACCGCAATACTCCCATTCAAGGCATCGGCCTATCCCCAGCGCAGTTGCTGCTCCACCGCCGACTCCGGGATTCGATCCCATTGAGACCTATCCTCTACAAACCACATTCTGAATGGATAGCCGCAGCACAACGTCATGAGGAGAGTTTTCGTCAACGGAATGTCCTACTGTCGGAAAGATACAATAGGTACACACACAGTCTTGACCCGCTACAGAATGGTGACAAAGTAGCCATCCAAAACCCATCAAACCGCCGGTGGACCACTACCACATCGGCAATACCGGCTCCGAGTGGACGGATCAGGTAGGATCACACTCAGAAATCGACGCTTCCTGAAAAAGCTGATCACAAAACCCAAACCCACGCCATTGCCTAGTGCTATGCTTGATCCCATTGGCTAACACCCCACACCTCAACACTAGGGACCTGGCATCACCCAATGTCACTCCGCCCCCAAAACCAAGGCCGACGAAAATACCCCAGGCATTGTCAAGATTGCTCCCCTGTAATCAGCGTGGCCGAAAGGAACTAATTTCTCCTCAAAGGCCGATACGCTTGCGCAATGGGAGAGGGGGGAGGAAGGGGAGATGTAGAATACTGTTAATTGTTATTCTGTGTTACTTTCACCCTTAACCAGGATTGAACCTGCAGTCTGGAAATGACTGTTACAGATTGTTAACTATTGGACAGTGGAACAGTCAAACACCTCCTCAGCTTAATGGACTCTTCCTGGCAGTAGTGGCATTAATTATTTAAGCTGTTATAGTGGGTTCATTGGAACTAGTAACTACATGGTTAGGCTTGGCCAGTCACATTGCTCAAACCAATTGTTGACTGTCTAACTGACTTACTTCAATACCTAGAAGGCCACAAAAGAGGTTACGCCTATGCAAAGTATTCACTCAACTCATTAACATCTTTCAAGATGATATCAAAAAAATTGTTAGAAATCATAAACAAATCAAATCAATAAGGATTCCATAATTTCGAAACAAATTTGTTTGGATGGAAAGATGCTGGCTATAGGTAGCTCACAAAATGTCTAGCCACACTGATAAGACTTGATAAGTCGAAAGACGTGTATGTAGATGACTATATATATATATATATATATATAATATATATATATATTCGCGCAGAAGGGATAACGCTAATCTTTTTTAATCGAACATAATGAAAATATGAACAGAAGAAAAGAAAGAAAAAAAAAGGAGTGAAAGTTAAATCAAGATTATTATACTTTTTACATATCGAAAGATTTGGCAATAGCTCTTAAGTCGTCGCGTCAGCCAGCAGCCTGGATATCCATGGCAATCTCTCACCAACCATCCCTATCATTCATTGACCCCCGGTGGTCCTCCGCACAGCATGCAGTATCCGCACAAAGTTTGTGTATGTAGGTCTTTACTGGACGACCCGCGCTAGCATGATCATGAGCTGGTTTCCCGAGAAGGACGTCTCTTATGTGTTCATCCTTACTTCTCCAGCAGTGTCCGTGTTGTAATCGTTAGATTATCATACTGTGGTATATCCACAGGTCCTTCTAGTTAATTAATATTAGTATAGTATAGCAAGTATATTATCAGTATATGGATGGAAACAAAGAGATTTTTATTCTAAACAATTGTTTCTTTTTTTATATTCATGTTATTCAATGTTTTTTTGTATATTTTGTTAAAATGTCCATTTAAAGTGATTTATTTTTTTCTCTAATAGTTTCCCGTTGTCATCAAACATCAAACGCGAAATGTTCATTTTTCTTTGTCTTTCCTTTTTTCAAACATTTGTTGATTTTTAACCTCTCCCCTCCCCACATCCCCACCAGATTCATCGACATCTCCCCCCCTCTCCACTCTTTTATTTTCGAATCATCTATCATTCTTTGCTCGCAGCTCGGGAGGAAAAACGATTCTTCAGAATTACCGGTGTCAGACGAAAAAGTTACCCTCTACTATTTGTCTGTCGTTTCTCTCGTACTCAATAATTGACTGCAATTTTATTTTTGTGTCATTTTTTTAACTTTTAATTCTTTTTTTTTTTTTTTTTTTTCTTAAGCAGAGATTAAGATATAATCATTGTCTGTCGTCTGCCGTCATTGCTGTATCTCGTTACTAATTAAATTTAGAAATGGATAAAAAAAAAAAAATAAAAAACATGAAAAAAAAAAAAAAAAATGAATAAAAATAAAACATTTGTAGCTTAAGAGTCACTAGTAAAAATCTTTTTTTTTTTTTTTTTCATGAAATGAAGATTAAGAAAGAAAATCCTGCAGACGTAAATCTGATAGATTTATTATATAGACACATACGTTTATGTAGATATGAAGAAAGGCGTCACTGGAGGACAGCAGGGTTGTAGATTGCATCAGATGACACCATAAGCGCAAATGATATCAAAGTTATTATATATATATTGTGATGTATACTAGCAAAAAAAAAAAAAAAAAAAAAAAAAACGCCCTCCGGACTGTGTAAAAATTAATCTTTGAAACATATTGCCAAAAGTGCGTGGTAATTAAAGAAAAAACAATCTTAGAGGGTCTGTACCATAAGTAAGTAAAGGCATCACATTTATTAAAGGAATAAAAAAGAAAAAAAATCTATTTAAATGGAAACTTAGTTTTGATAATTTTGAATATATATCAATATAAAACAAACTATAAATACATAATACTGGGTATGTATTCATTAAAATTTGGTTTAAAAGACAATGAGGACCGTCTGAGTTTGCATGCTCAAATTTTGAGTGTATTTATTCTATTTAATACGATTTTGCTAATGTGACGTAAGCACTGACATAGATTCGGTCACAAACAAATAGACCTAATCTCCATCTATCTCTCTCTCTCACACACACACTCTCACACACACACTCTCTCTCTCTCTCTCACACACACACACACACACACACACACACACACACACATATATATATATATATATATATATATACTGTTTCAGCACAATATGGCATTGTTCTTACTTTTGTGTTTTTATATAGTCACTGATTTTGTCACAGTAGCAATTTAAGCATACGATATTCCACTGAAGTAATCACTGTCAGACTACGCAGATGGTTTTGCACTTCTTGTTCAAGCCACATCTCTGCTGCATAGCCTGGAGCAAGAAGCAAAAGTCATTGCTCTCTACGTTAACTCAGATAAACAGAGTTCCTGTGTTTTAATTAACATGGTGTCATCTCATTAATTGACAATAGTTAACTTCCATATATATTTATTTACCAACGCCTCTGCACGAGTAGTATGTGATACAAATTCAATTTATTAAGCGTAGTTTAACAGGTTTAAATTCAGTGTTTTCCTTCTCCTTGACTGGTTATCTAGCCAAAGTTAAAGAGCTCAGCGTGTCTTACTATTTTTCTATAGCTGAAAGATGAGTAGTTGGATGCATACTTTTCTCTAAGTGTATTAGTGCTATGGGAAATGCAAACAGCCTCGTCCAGGATTTGAAATCGGGTCGACGAGTCCATTTCCTACGACTCTATCCATTACACCACGTGCTCCCAACACACACACACGCACACACACACATCATTGTTTGTGTATGCGTGTAAAGTATTTGAATTGTGGAGAATAACACCCTCCATTTGCATTAAGGTCTGTTTGTTCATAGCTGATTTTACACAGGTTCTACCGCAGCAACCTACAGGTATTTCGTGTCAATTTTGTGACAAAGTATGAGTGTCTACAACAGGTCTGAGAAAATATGACACTGCAGAGGTGTTATGTCAACACCAAAGAGGTGTATTTTGCTTGTCACATATGTGTTAGGGATAGCTCGAGTGTAGTTGGCCTGAGAAGTCACACGTGTGCCCATGGCTGTTTTTTGCAGGATTGAGAATATGAACGTCTTCTATAAAGAAGTAGCAGTCACTAATACACACACATACACACACACACACACACACACACACACACACACACACACATATATATTATATATATATATATATATATATATTTGTGAACTGTTTATGATTACTTGATTGATTTTAAAGGTACTCAACCACTCAAGGGATATTTATTGCCATGAGGTAAATTGTAAGGGATGGTCAGTGTAGAATAATTATACTAAGTTCCAATTACCGTCGAATTAGTAAGACAAGGCAACAAGTCTAGGACAAGAAAAATTCTGAATTTAAAACTAACGGTATTCTTCTTAATGATTAACTTTGTGTCACATCCTGCCTCTGGTGGAGGGGTTGGATAAATACATGCTGTTGAAGTCAGTTTTAGCAGTTTGGTTCTGTAGTGCCGATTAAAATGCTCCCGCCTGACAGATGTTCTGCACGAGGGACCTCAATACCCCGGCTTTGGCTAGTAGATCTGTTTGTAGTGCATCATTTGCTACCCCACTGATAAGTTGGTCTTTTATGTAAAATGACAGGTCATGCTCACAGCAGGTACATGAGAAGTTGCAGTCTATGGCAGTAGCCATAAGACGTACGAGGTATTGCTGTCTTTATGCTGTGACATAGATTCAAAGGTGATCCGATGGACCATCGAATTTGATCTTTGAGTGACTAATGCTTCTATCATTCTGAGCAGTCTGTCTTGGTCTGTGGTGAAGAATTTAGGGTGGGCGTTAATGATTTCATTTTGGACAGATTCATCAGCACAATTGTATAATTGGATGCTGGCTTGAGAAGTTGGCATGTCTGTCATTCTGGTGAAAACTTCCCAATTGATTTTCTGAATTGTTGGGGGGTCATTTCAAAGTGGAGTTGGAGGAGCTTGGCTGACAGTGCCTTAGTATAGGTTGTCTGGGTAGAGGACTCCTTAGCTTGTTTAAGGATTGACAGGGCTTCTCCCATTGCTGTGATTCCCAACTCTTTTAGCATGGTTTTCCTTTTTGGAGGTTTTCCTTTGTCAGCTTTCACTTTTTGATGAAGTAGCTTTCACAATCTTCAGGTTCTCGGCATGTTGAAGTAAGTCAGTCAGTATACTGTTGGTTTGGACCGGCTAAGCACAACTGAACAAGTGCACAAGATATCTGATACTTATGGAACTCAAGAATAGTCCATTCATATATATTTGGGTGATTCCATTCCTTGAGTCCTGATTGGCTGCTTGGTTTCTATGATGTTATGAGGCTTCATAAATACCCTGGCATTCTGTAGTAGAATAGCAACAAGATTAGATCCGTATTCAGTTACGGCTACTTGTTGCCTTGTCTTACCAATTCGACGGTAATTGGAACTTAATATAATTATTCTACAGTCAGATTAATTACTTTTATTCTTGGGATTTTTCTTGATTTTGACAGTAAGTTCTCTGCTGTTGTTTGCTGCTAAATGGATTGAGAATCGGTGTACGGGCTAAAATCTATTTTTCTATTTGTAATATATTGTCTGATCAACAAATTCACAGCCGGAGTCCAGGTGCAATGACTGACGCGTAGTCACAGGCAATGCGTGGGGGTCAACATGGACATGTGATAAAAATAGGATCCTGCCTTGACCTGTATTGAAGCCCAGAATTGGATTAACTAGCCACCAGGGGGTTCACAAACGTTGAAGATATGGAGTGACGACATCGTCGTCTGCGACGGACTTCTAAAAGGAAATGATACGAGATACACCCGAGACAACCCAAGACAATTAGGTTTTCCTTCTCGTTGACCGGTTGCTCTACCAAGGTTAAAGAGTCCAGGCTGCTCTAGCTTTTTGCCCATAGATGGAGGGAGATGATGGACGTGTGGTTTAAACAAATATTTTTCAGCATTGGTTTCATTTGTAGATTACTATTAACTTCACGGTATTTTATTTCGCTCTTCTAATCTTGTGAAAAACGCACTGCTAAATCTTGTGACAAAACGCATTAATAACCCGGCCTTCGGGTACGGGGTCCGGTGGCTTCGGCCACTGGACTATGAGTGTTAGATTAATGGCGTGATCCCAGGGCTTCACGCCCTGTCGGCTGGGGCGTTAGAATACACCGACTGCACCTCTGCAGAGGGGTAAGACTCCCCCAATAGGGCCACCTGTTGGCCGTGGGTAGCGACCCGTGATGCTTAAGGACAGAACCCAGAGCAGTCCATGACTTTCAATATTTCACTTTAGGCTTTTCTTGGGCTAGACGGGCATTCGGAGAGGCCCCCGCCGATCAATCAGCTGGCTACGTCAAGCCCTAGCACCTATCCGATTGCCCCAACCCTATTGCCCCTATGGCAACCCCCAATCCTTCTTATCATACGGGTGCTAGAAGGTGGTGGCTGAGGGTTTACATGTCCTGGGAATGACGTTAAACTCTATCTGATGGTGAGGTTCCAGTTCTGGAGGTTTGGGGAATGTGGAGCACCCCTTCATCACCATTTCTCCCTGTTCCACACTGACCTGGAGTGGTAGTACCTGTTAGGGTCCCATCTATGGGTTGAATAGAAAAACATAAGTTGATAAACAAACTTGTATTATGCATTAAGAATGAATTTATTTCACAACTTTGTCGGCATTAAATGACTCACCGAGATTGATATGCCGTAAAACAAAACAAACCAAACCCACGGGTCCATCCCCTCAGACAAAACCTGCCCCCTTGATTTAAAGCAACAGGAATGGGTTTATTGCCCAGTACCTGGGAAACCCCCTTAAGTGGGAATGCCGACGGGATTGACGCATTTTTTGCACCCGCCATCCCATGAACTTTGGCTCGTGGGTGGTCCCAGTTTAAAAGACTTTGTCTCATACCTGCATACGTGAAGGCGAGGTAAATATTCTAATGTTGTGACAACCTGAACCAAACCAAAATTACTGACACGACATTCGTACTATACACCAACGGACAGTTAAAGGTTAAAGAGCCCAATCTGCCCTAGTTTCCACCTATAAATGGAAAGAGATGACGGAGGTGTGGTTTAAATAGATATTTTTCAACATTGGTTTCGTTTGCAGATTACTATTAGTTTCACGGCTTTTTGTTCCGCTCTTCTGATCTTGTGACAACTTGATCCAAACCGACATCACAGACACTGCATTTTTGCTATACAACAACGGACAGCGAAATAAAATAAAAAATGATTTTAACCATCTACGAGTTAAATGATTCCATTGTGATAGGCAAGATCTTTGATCGAATAATTTTTATAATTCCTCGTTTTCACGGATCTTATTTACAATGCCATTTTCTCCAAATAAATCGACTTGACAGCTAATAAAACCAAAAAAACAAATAAAAGTAAACAAAAAAGCAAAAATCAAATTGAAGTGAAAAACAAATAATCGAAATTGAGATCTTTGGCAGGTGATTTATTCCTGAAGCGAAAAGACGGTCTTCAAAAGAAATGGAGAATTTAATGTATTTTTTTTCCTGTCCCCCCAAAATGCAGAGGCTGAGCCATCGAAAGTGTTGAAGGGAAGTAGAAAAAGAAGAAAAAAAAAAAAACACTGGAAGACATGATTCTAATTGCAGTTTTCTTTTTGCTCCTTAAACAGCAGATAAACAATTTTATCGGAACGGCAGATGCATACAATTTTCCAGATTATTATTTTATTTTTCTTGTCGAGGAAATTTTCCGCATGGAAATTTTCTGGCATCAGAATTTTATACGATTTCGATTTATTCTGTCATATAAATGCTGAACCAAAAATTACCCAGAAGATACATCTTTAAATTTCTTGGATGATGGTGTATATATCTAAAATGAGACTCCGGATAATCCAGGCGTGCGTTTTTAAATGTTTATCATCTTAGAAATGAAAAACAAATCTGGGCATATATACGAGATATGACCAATATGATCCGGGCGTGCGTCGTGTGATTATCATCGTACGAAATGGACACCACGACCCGATTTCAAATCAGTCACATAGCTGTTTGTATTTTACATTTCACCTTGCGAAAGATATGATCCAATTATATTCCCTCCACTTTCCAAATGACATTTGCAAGAATTGGCATAATGTGGGAGCAAAATTTATTAAACGAAAGCAGTATTTAATTATGCGTGAGTAAACCTGGGATAAACAACAGCATAAAAACATCTGAATAAAAGGAATTAACTTTGAAGAAAAATAAGAAAAATCCAATAAAAATATAATTCATAATTAATGCATGTATATATGTCAAACACTTATGTAAAGATTAGTTATAGCAAATGGCTATTTCTCCAGTTCCTCATATTTAATAGGAAATAGAATGTACTGACATGTATGTATAGACAGATTTATTCATATATGCATAGACACTCATGTCATGCAAGAAAGCAGCCATATTGTATACAATCCATAAATTCTAAAGGTTATGTAATTGGTAATTGATTCCTTTGTTGACAGTTGCAATTATAATTGTAAAATAGTAGGACCGACTGGGCCCTTTAACCTTGATATAGCAGCCGGTTTAGAAGATGGAAAATTCTGAATTCAAACTTGTTAAAAGCCACTTAAAAGGTTGACCTTGTGTCGCATCCTGCTCATTCGACGGGGTTGGGTAAATACATATTCAAGAGACATGTCTTATTGTGTAATGGTTAGCAAGCTAGTCTATCAGATCCATTACTACTGAATAGCGGGTTCGATTTTCGGTGCATGCCCCATAATTGCGACCTTGTGTCACATCCCGCCTATTGCGCACGGATCGGGTAAATTACTACAAGATATGTCTGAAAAGGGGACAAACGTTTGCTTGAACGGTGAACGAGGAATAAATCAAAGATACGAGAAGCATCCTGTTCCTAGAAGAAAAATGATACTAATATGCATGTTTTGGCTGTGATCCATTTCTTTTTGTTTTCATGCTCTCAGAAACTGAACAAAGAAAATAAAGAAACGAGTTCTGTTTTTCCCCTCCCCTATCTAATGATTAGCTATTATCTACATAGTAGTCATCGGTGACTACGCTACACATTTCAATATATCAAGTTTGGAAGTGCGTGTTGTAATGGTTAAAGTCATGGGAGATGGACTCGTCGCCACGAGTTCAAATGCTGGACATGGAAACTGCGTTTTCACTTAGCGCTAATACTCTTGGGAAATGTAGGAATCTTACTCTCCCTCAAACTATGGGTAAATAGTAGGACATACAGCTCTTTAACATTGGTTTGGCAACCGATCTAGGAGAAGGAAAACTCTGAATTCTAACATGTTAAACTCCGCTAAAGAAATTGACCTTGTGTCGCATTCTGCTCGTGCGGCATCTTAAATCAAAATGTCTATAATCAACAAGTGTGAAATGCCCTGTGGGTTGGACTTCAAATTCTAGCATTATACCCTCCACAGGATTAAGCCCCACCCCTACAAAAAGAGGTGTCTTGAGTGTGAATTAAAACCTGTTAAACTTCGCTTAATCAATTCACCTGGTATCACATCCTGCTCGTGTGGAGGGGTTGGTAAATATATATATCAAGTTTGTATTGAGCCGGAAAATCTCTTAGCGAGAGAGTGGATATGTTTATTTTTATTTTGAATAGTTAAGAGACTTTCCATAAATTTCAGATGACGATTAATAATTTCAAAAAATATTTCTGGACTATCAACTCTTTCTATGTGGGTGGGAGATTCCACGTGGGGTGCTGGACTGTGGCATCGTAATAAGCGAGCCCGAGCACCAGTTGTGTTATTACTGTCATTTTCGGACTAATAATCTTGAGGAATTTATGAATCCCATCATGCCCTCCACCAGCTTTGGGCTAAATAGTACAACTACATTTCTACAAGGATGACATTGGCATTAAATAACCCATGAAAGTTGATATGCCATTAAACATATACATAAACAAAATCTTTCCATATGAATCAGCTCGTCATACTATTATGTTCATTATCGAACTAATTATTGAAGTTAGTTATGTTGGATTTTGTGTAAAGTATAATTCAGAGATGAATCCTGTTCGCAGCGCCATGTTGGATTTTGTGTAAAGTATTCAACTCTTTTACAAGATGAATGCAAAACTCAAACTAGAGTTTGGTAGGTGGCTTATATGGAGCTTTGGATTGTTCCATTATGAACTCAGGCAAGTTCATTTGCAGAGTTCTGATTGGCTGTTGGATTTCAGGGTGAGTAAGAACATGGATAAGTACCCACTCTTCAGCCATCACTTTGCATTATGCTAGCAGCATGTAAGGACTGTATTTAAGTTACAGCTTGCCTGTTGTTTTCGTCTACTAACTCGACGGTAGTTAGAACCCCACTGCGACGGTGAGTATCATATTGTTTCTATATCTGGAGGATAACTTCTACAAGTTAGTCTACTGTTGGTTTGAATAACAGCATCTAGCTAAGTATAACTGAAGCAGTGTCCAAGACAGTTGGTATTTATAGAAATCAAGAATGATCCATTCATGAATTTGGGTGATTTGGGTGATTACATTCCTTGAGTTCTGATTGGGTGCTTGATTTGAATGATACTGTGGAGTTTTATAAATACCCTGTCATTCTGCAGTAGACTTTGCAACTATTCGGGTTTGTATTGGTTTACAATCGTTTGTTGCCATGTCTTCCCAGTTCGACGGTAATTGGAGCTCTGATTATTCTTCACTAATAACCTTGCTGCCCCACAGCTTTAGACCTAATTAGTACTACTACTTTTCTACAAGGATGATTTGGCATTAAATAACCCATGACGGTTAAACATTTAAACCATTAAACATAGAAATAAACAAAATCTTTCCATATGAATCAGCCAGAGCTATTTGGGTTTATTTACAATCAAATCTAATGATGTTAATTGGTCGTAGAGGAGTGTATGCTATTGAATCACCCAGAGCAGGATGTCAGTTTTTATGTAGCAGTTATATACTTCAGAATAAGAGATGATCTATATTTACATCAATACCTATTCAAATTTTGATAAACTGAAAAATAGGCATATACTTATGAATGTTGAAGATACACTGCAGGCAATTCTTGACATTTATCACGTTTGAAATGTGGAAATAGATTAATGTAATTCTGATCATAGCTCACGTTTTGACAGTTTTGACAGCGTGTACTGTTAATAGATTTGAATTGGTTTATTTAACGGTTATCAGCAGGTTATGACTCTAAATTGCATCCAGTGACGAGGCTCCAACATTGTGGAGTAAAAAGTATCCCTTCGTTTGTTGTAGAGCCCTTTCGTAATTCCTATTACTAGTACAAAATAAAAACACCCTCCGGGCGATGGAAAAATAGATTTTTGAAACATATTACCTGAGGGGTGGGAGTAAAAATTCAATGTTAGTGAGTTTGTACCCTGAGTAAGTAAAATCATAAAATTCATTAAAGGATTAAAAAATAAAATAATTTGAAATGTAAACTTTAATTATATATTAAAATAAAACAAACTATATATAGATATATAATACCCGTCATGTATTTATTAAAACTTGTTTTAAAAAACAATGAGGACTGTCAAATGTTACATGTTCCAATTTTGAATGTATTTATTCTATGTTATTACGATAAATACACACAAAATAACATAGAATAAATTTTATTCTATGTTATGACGATTTTGGGTAAGGTGGCGTAAACAGTGACGTAATTTGTGTTACAGACAAAAACCGGAAGCGAATCTCCATTATTAATAGATATTTATTGTAATGCTACGGAGAGTGGTTATATAGTAGAATAATCAAGCTAAGTTCCAATTACCGTCGAATTGGTATGACACGACAACAAGTAGTCGTAACTGAATACGAGCCTATCTTGCTGCAACACTACTGCAGAATGACAGGGTGTTTATGAAACTCCACAACATCTAAGAACCAAGCAGCCGATCAGAAATCAAGGAATGGAATCACCCAAATACATGAATAGACTATTCTTGATTTCCATAAATATCAACTGTCTTGGACACTACTTCAATTGTGCTTAGCCAGTGACAACCTGAGCCAAACCAAAATTACAGACACGGCATTTGTGCTATACGGCTACTTGTACTACTGTCCAAGACAGTGGGTATTTATGGAAATCAAGAATGGCCCATTCATATATTTGGGTGATTCCATTCCTTGAGTTATGATTGGCTGCTTGGTTTCTATGATGTGGTGGAGTTTCATAAATGCCCTGTCATTCTGCAGTTGGGTTGCAGCGAGACAGATTCGCATTCAGTTACGATTGTTTGTTGACGTGTCTTACCAATTCGACGGTAATTGGAACTTAGTTTGATTATTTTACACAGTTATGACTCTAAATTGCATCCAGTGACGAGGCTGCAATACTGTGGAGTAAAAAGTATCCCTTCGTTTGTTGTAGAGCCCTTTCGTAATTCCTATTATATTCATTGTAATGCTACGGAGAGTGGTTATGTTAAATAATAACCCGAATCGTAACTTACAATGAAATTTGGTAACGTACAACAATGAGGGCCGGTTTAGTTCAGTCTGTAGAGCGTTCGGCTAGAAACCACAAGGTTCCTGGATCGATACCGGCCCTCGCCAAACTCAGCCTATGAGTAGCACAGGGTTCTGTGAGGAGCTGATAGTATGTGTGGCGCTCCACTTCAGACGCTAAAATAATCTCCTTGGTCTAGCGCTAGTGAAAAGGGGATAGACTCCCTCGCTGTTTGGATAATACCGACATTAGGCCGCCCCGACGACTTTACTTTTTTACAATGAGTGAACAGTCGAATAGCTGGTCTCGCTCGGAAAGATAGGCCCCGAGGAAAAATATTCAATCGTTTTTATTGAGAATAGAACAGTCCATTCTATTATAGAGGGGTATCAATTCTTCTCTACAACAATATTATTGTACCGAAGGTTCATATCTGGTGATTGACTTGACCATGGAAGTTTTTTTTTAATCCCATTTTGTTGCAACCAATCTATGTTTTTAGAATTGTGGCAAGCGACCACATCTTCCGTAAATAAGGACTCATGTTTTATCATTCTACCAATTGAGAATGCTGCGTGTAATTTTGAACAAGTCGTGGAAACAGTACCCCACAAGAGAGAAGCTGTACGGCCACCTTCCCCTATCTCACAAACCATCCGAGTGAGACGAACAAGACATGCTAAACACTGCTCGAAAAGCAAGGATGAAATCATAAGCGACGTTCTCCTGTGGAAGCCAACAAATGGACATGCTAATGTGAGCCGCCCAGTGAGGACCTACATTGACCAGCTCTGTTCAGATACTGAATGCTGTGCTGAGGACCTCCCGGGAACAATAAATGATAGAAGGTTGGCGTGAGATTGTCATGGATATCCGTGCTAACTGCGCGACATGATGATGACCAATTGAGAATATTGTAAGGAGCCCTTCATGCAATATGAAAACATATTTAGCAGAATTAATGTTACCTTGGCACTTCACTAGCTCCGGACGACCATCAAATAGCATCTTCTATATTTTTTATTTAGCCCAAAGAATAAAAAGCTATCTTGGAGACACGTCTACCTCCTTCAGAATCTAAGATCCCTAAATTCCAAGTTTACTTCACGCTCCCACGAACCGAACTCACCAACCAGAGCCATAAGTTCAGTGAGAGGTCAAAGCTTTGTGTATTCAGATTTACCGTTATTTTAAAATTTTTACTCTACCGGTTTATAACTCGTTGCCATTACTTCCAATTCGACTCTGACCGGGAGCGTTATTGCCTGTTAGGGTCCCATCTACGTGTTTATCCAACACCTCCATCTCAAGAAAGATGGGAAACAAGGTAAGTTTTTAAGCGGTGTTTAATAGGTTTGAATTCAGTCTTCCTTTTCCTAGACCGGCGAGCAGCGCGGACATCCATGACAATCTCTCGCCAACATTCCCTATCATTCATTGCTCCTGAGAGGTCTTCTGCACAGCAACCAGCATCCTCGCGTTATACCAAGGTTAAATAGCCTAGTCCGCCCTATTATTTACCCGGAGCTGTAGAGAGAATAGTTGGATGCATTCCTTTCCAAAGAGTATGCATCCAAGTAGTCTCCCTCGATTAAAAGGGACAGGGCTGGGTTTATTGCCCAGTGCCTGAGGCGCTTCAAAATAGAAATTACAAGGGGATACTGGCAATTTTTAATCTAGCCCCTGCATGAACTTCGGTTTGTACATGGTTTCCCACGTAAATCAGACTTTGTGTCCAACTGAAATGGTGGGATGTCAGTAAATACTTACCTTTCCCAAGGTTATTAGCGCCATGAGAAATGCAAGTAGCCTCGTCCAAGATTTAAACTCATTTCAGCGAGCCCATTCCCTAAGACGAACACTTCCTATTTAATATATATTACTAGCAGAACGTGTGGATATACCACAATATGATAATTTAATTATTACAACGTTTGATATGCTTGCTTAAGCGCTATTGATAAATAGTTCTTTTGAAAGGGTCCAAAAACTCAAGGTAATATCAATCCTTTGAAAATCTCTCCAGCAAACGAAATGCAATTCCTTTCCCAACTGAATACGCCACTCTCACTTCAAATAGCAGTCGTCAGATTTCACTTGCCGTCCAAACACTTTCTTCCTGCCTCGCACTGTCAGCGACAGTCCGTCTTTATTTCTGCTCGTTCGGCTGCGCTTATGCAAATTCGGATATACTTTATTTGGGTCTCTACTAACAACACCTCAGCTACGAGGAGGTAGCGAGTTTGAGTATCCGTAGCCGCTCGCCACACTCTTCCCCTTTGCACAGGCCAAACATATCCTGACGCGCTTTGTTTGTGGGGGCTGCTAATCTGCTTGTTCATAGGGATGCATTTCAGTCTCGTCACAATAGTTCATAATGTAAAAAGTATAATAATCTTGATTTAACTCTCTCTCTCATTTTTCTTTCTTTCATCTTTTCATTATGTCCCATTGAAATGGAATAGCGTTATTGCTTCCTCGTGCTCACCCTCTCTTTCTCCTACTCTCTTTCTTTCTTTCTTATTATATTTCTTCTGTGTAGAATGTTTTTTTTGTCTTTCTTTTTAATAAAAACGGAATGGTCCATTATTTAGGTGAGATGACGACACTCATAAGAAACAAGAATTAGGCGGGTAAGCAGCACCATATAATAAGGATTTACATTTTGGCATTTCATCTTGAGCGATTTGAACGGTCTCATTTTTAACCAAAAGGTGTTGCAAATTGATAACGGTCGGAAGATTAAGGAACAAGAGTATTAATATATAGATAGATTGGTTAGATTCATGAATTGTACATGAGCATGTATTTATGCCTGGCTAGGTAATTGAAATTTTACATTTTCTTTTCGTGAAATAAAAATACGGATATAATATTTTATTTTGTATCGATTTTTAAGTGGTTGATTCCTTTTTAATTCAGAGAACAATTTATTTTTGCTGTCATTTATTTATTCTATAATCAAAGATCTGGTTCTCTTTACAAATCTTGGGAGATTATCGGGATTATCTTTCTAATAATAGATTCATTTCAGGAACGTTTACTTATTACCTCCTGCGAGGAAATATTGCCATCTTTACATTTGTATACGTATATTTCATATGTATCGAGAGATAGATGCACGTCCATTTTCTACGTCGATAACCATTACATAACGAACGCCTTCGTTTGAATAATTTAAATTCAATTTTGGGCTATCTATAAAGGCTATCATCTCTATATTCTATGATACCAATGAGGCGCGTGGTGTAATGTTTATTGTTGTAGGAAATGGACACGGAGAGACGAGATAAAATCCTGAATACAGCTGTTTGCATATCACACTGTACTTGATATCTTTGAGAAAGTTACGAATCCAAGTATTCTTATACCAGCAATGGGTATATAGTAGGGCAGACTGGGTTATCTAGCCTTGGTATGGCAACTGGTCTAGTAGAAGGAAAACTCTAAATTCAATCCAAAGGGGCTCTCTTCTCGTTAATCCAAACTAATTTGAGAGCTCCTCCCCCTTCAAAAATTAAAAAGTTACTCAAGCTAAATGGTAGAAACATCTTTATTCAGGAATGTAGGTTAATCATACTGAGTTCCAATTACCGTCGAATTGCTAAGACAAGGCAACAAGTAGCCGTAACTGTATACGGATCTAATCTTGTTACAATCCTACTGCAGAATGCCAGAGTATTTATAAAGCCTCATGACATCATAGAAATTAAACAGCCAATCAGGACTCAAGGAATGGAATCACCCGAATACATGGATTGACTATTCTTGAGTTTCCATAAGTACCAGCCATCTTGGGCACTAGTTCAGCCGTGCTTAGCAAGTCGGTGTTGGCCAAACCAACAGTATACCGACTGCCTGAATGCCCTCAATAAGGAATATTTCATGTAAGTGATTATATCTTTTTTCTAATTGTCAAATGATCTGCACTATATATTGCCATCAATGTTCTATGTACTTGGTCAAATCTGAGTTTTGATTGGACCTACGTTAATCTATTTCTCCCATGTTGGATTATTTAATGGTATTTATAGACTGTCCCAAAATAGCGGTGGCTGAATCAACCAATCAAAAACGCCCAAACATGTATTTAATTTAGTATTTAAAAGCGTTGATAAATTGTCCTAAAATTACGCGCTGGAAGCACAAACCAACAGACAAGGATTATACAACTTTAAGACAGGATAGACCGATGATTATACAACTCTCTACTTCAAGACAGGATAGACTCTGATATAACTCCTTCTTTAAGGACGGATCAGCGGACTAGGAGTAAAACTGATACTAGATCTTTCTACTTCAAGACAGGATAGACTCTGATATAACTCCTTCTTTAAGGACGGATCAGCGGACAAGGAGTAAAACTGATACTACATCTTTCTACTTCAAGACAGGATGGACTCTGATATAACTCCTTCTTTAAGGACAGATCAGCGGACAAGAATTAAAACTGATACTACATCTTTCAACTTCAAGAAAGCATCAAACTTTATACCACAAGGGATCTCCACTGTACAGCCGCTTACTACAATATTGAAATGGCCAAACAAATTGTAACACTCGCATTTAAAACTTTCTATAGAGTCCGGAATTGTTTGCAACACATCTTGAATATTATGCTTTAAACTGCATCCGATTATATGACTCCAGTTCTGGAGCTCTGGGAAGTAGGGAATACCCCTTCATTGATGTCATACTGTTGTAGAATAGGTAACACTCCTTCGGCACTCTGCTAGATGGACTGGCTCATAGCCATAAAATGCCTAGAATTAAAGTAGGTTAACTAGCTGAATAATATTCAGACTGACTTTGCTGCGTTGGCTATACCAAACTAACCATCTTTTAGTGTGAGTTTGTCTTATTAATTGTTTGTACTTATTTGTTCTGTGTTTGTATGTATCCGTTCATCATCGGATGCTGGTGCTTAATAATCGTGTTAAGCACACCATTCATCTGTGCATCTTTCCACCTCGCGATACAACACATACGTAATTCAATTTTAACACGCATTGGTAGTATCTGCTAGGCCACCATCTGTGAATCAAATAGATGTGTTTAGAATTAAAAGTATTAGATAGTAATACTTAATGGCATATGATTATGTAGAAATTATTAGTACTAGCAGGACCTGTGGATATACCACAGTGTGTTAATTTAATCATTACAACGTTTCATATGTTTACTTAAGAGTTGTTGCCAAATAGTTCTATATGAAAAAGTATAATAATCTTGATTTAACACTCTCTTTCACTCTTTCTTTCTTTCTTCTTTTCATGTTTTTATTATGTTCGATTGAAACAGATTAGCATTATCGTTCCACACGTTCAACCACCTCTCTATATATTTATCATACTCTTTCTTTATTTCTTTCTTAATATATTTTTCTGTGTAGCATTATATACGTGTCTAATAAAAATGGAATGGTCCATTATGGCGCTGGGGTGACAACACTCATAAGAAATAAGATTTCGGCGTATAAGCAACACAAAATAATCACGATTTACATTTTTGCATTTCACACACACACATATATATATATATATGGGCCGGGTTAGCTCAGTCGGTAGAGCGTTCGGCTAGAAACCACAAGATTCCTAGTTCGATACCGGTCCTCGCCAACTCAGCGTATGAGTAGCACAAGGATCTGTGCGGTAAAGTAAGGAGCTGATGGTAAGTGTGGCGCTCCACCTCAGATGCTAAAACAATCTCCTTGGTCTAGCGCTATTGAAAAGGGGATAGACTCCCTCGCTGACTGGCTGATACCGACTTTAGGCCGCCCCGTCGACTTTACTTTATATATATATATATATATATATATATATATATATATATATATATTAGTTAACTAGTTTCCAAATGTAGACATTTAAACAAATATCTCTTATGTCACCTACCACCTGACCCTAATTAATCCCACATTTTATATGCCTCTATTAATTTTTTTTTACATCTGAACACCGCGTGTAACGTTATGTTTATAAATATAAGTCTTACGTAATAATATTCTATCTCGTAAAAACGCATCGCGTTATACAAACGCTGGACCAGCCGCTTTTCGATATTAAACCCTTTGAGGATTGTCTAATACACATGACACCTTAGTAACAGTAAATTAATACCATACTATTTTTAGATTATATCTATCTCTATCTCTATCTGTGTCTGTCTGTCTCTCTCATATATATATATATATATATATATATATATATATATATATATATATATATATATATATAGTAAGGCTTTGTTATTGGCACAGCAGAATGTGTGTATATTATTATATTACTATGGTATCGAATTATTTAAAAATACAAACTGAACTGAGAAATTTCCACGGGTTCAGCAAGTAAATAATGAAAAATACATTTTGTTGTAAAGCCAAAAAAATGGAAGCGATCGTTGTCATATTTGTAAATGAGGTAATATCGGTTGTCATGGTGCGAAGATTATGACAAAAATAGATAAATAAAATATCGCATTGACAAATTTAATTCATAGAAAATCCGAAAAAAAAACTTGTATAGGATTGGTTCTGTGAAAGATATGGCAAGAATACCATTGGCGTTTTCACATAAGATGAAAGAGAACATTCGCCATGAAAAGAATTAACAGGAGGAGACGGAACAGAAGTGAAGTAGAAAGAATAACTGAGATAAAAAAAAATAAAATGAATGAGAGAAAATGAAAGAAAAGGAAGGTATAGTTATTTAATAAGTTTAGCTTGGGTGTGGCACAAGGCCAGGAGAATGGGTAGACCAATGAGAATTGAACTCATTACCAATGGTCCGCAAATCTAGCTTGCTAACCATTAAACCACGTAAGGTGCCCAGTTATTCACTAAGTTTTACTTAAATGTGGCACAAAACCAGAAGAATGGGGTGACGAGTGAGAATCGAACTCACTAACAATGGTCTGCAAATATAGTTTGCTAACCATTACACCACATGAGATGCCCAGAAAAAGAAAGTTATATGAATTTTCAGTGTGACTGTACGAAGCTGACACCAGCACTTCTATAATGCATTTGATGGATACTCGATTTTTTCTTAAACTCAATTTTTAAGCCCGTTTTTTTAAGAATTCATTTGTTCTATTTGTCCCATAGATGATACCTTAACAGGTACTACCTATATGAATGTTCCAACCCTATTGTTCTTATGGCAAGCCCGAACCCTCTTTTATCCTATATGTGCTAGAAGGCGGTGGCTAAGTGTCTTAATGTCCTGGGTATGACGTTAAACTCTATCAGATGGTTGGGTTCTAGTTTGGAGCTCTGGGGAATGTGGAATACCCCTTGATCACCATTACTCCCACGTCCACTCTGACCCGGAGTGGTAGTATCTGTTAGGGTCCATCTATAAGATCTAAAATAACAATAAATTCTAAAATTAAAAAATTAAGTTTTCATCAAGAATGAATAAAACAAACATCTTCGGCATAAAATGGCTCATTGGGTTGACATGCCGTAAAATTCCACCAACGAACACGCCAACAATAAATTGTCATTTTTGTCGTCCGGTTTGAATCAGATGCTGATAAAAGATACAAAGAGTTTCGATTTTATCTGAATAACCCGGATGTGTCGGCTGACATCTTGCTGAAGTTGTGGGAAGTAATTCGACATTTGTCACGAGTGAGAAATCTTTGGCTTAAGCTTTTATCTCCCAGACAGGTGAGCATCCAGACTTGTCAACATTTTCGTTTCAATTTGGATGAATCCTAACCCGAAGACAAAAAGTCTGTACAGTGTACACCCAGCCATGATATTTCCTTAGTTTAACATAGTCAGGCACAAGGTAAAATGCTCGGAGCACTCAGTATTAATAATATGCGGAATTTGAATGCTTACTTATTCTTGTTCAATGAGATGCCGAAATACTAGACGTGACTTAATCCGGCTCAAAGACACGAAGATTGGTCGCCCCAAAGGAATATATAGTCTACACTTTGTATTCACCAGATTTATTATATGTGTACTAGAAAGCAGTGGCTGAGGTTCCTCGTGTCCTGGAAATGACGTTAAACCCCTATTTGATGGTGAGGTTCCAGTTCTGGAGGTTTGGGAATGTTGAGCATCACTTCATCACTCTTGCTCCCGGATCCACTCTGACCCGGAGTGGTGGTACCTCTTAGGGTCCCATCTATGGCTTAAATGGGTTTAGTAAAAAAATTGTGTATCCATTAAAAATGAATTTCAAAACTTTATCGGCATTTAATGACCCACTGAGGTTGATATGCCGTAAACCAAACCAAACCAAACCAAACTGTTCACCAGAGAATTATTAATCATTTCTCCTTCGATATGATTACTCCAGATGGCATTGTCACTATTATTAGAGATTTAGTTTTTCTCTTTAAGTTCCCTCTTCGCAACTCTGTCCGATTTATCTCATTATTTTACTCCTTGAGAGTTTTTCACACGAGCACTGGAGTTTAAGTGACAGCATGTCTCCTCAAGTCTCCATGGCTCTTCTGAGTATTCCAGTTGATCTTAACAATGATTTCACAGGAGGGTCTCTATACATCTTGTGATTTCCAATTTCTCCAGAGATTTTCTCAAATACTTGAGGGCCGCACCGAGGGTATCAACTACAATTGGTATCGCCTTCACTCTCACATTCCTCAGGCGTCCAGGACTCTTCTGAGTATTCAAGCCGATCTTAACAGTGCTGTAGTTTGGATGGTCTCGATTCTTCCTCTGATTTCTAATTCACCCAAATTTTTTCCAGAGCTTTGAGGACAGTTCCAAGGGCACCTAATACAATTGGTATGGCCTTCACCTTCATGTTCTAGAGTTTACTTAGTTCTCTGGCAAAGTCCAAGTAATTGTCTATCTTTTCACTTTCTTTCATTTTCACTCAGTGGTCCGCCGGGACGGCAAAATCCACGAATTGACAAGTTCTCTTCTTCTTGTCAATCAATACTAGGTCCTGTCTCCTAGCCGGGATTAGGTGATCCGTCTGTACTTCGAAATCCCAGAGAATTTTATGCGTCTCATTCTCCAGGAACAAAACAGGAAAGTTATAATTAAAAAAAAAACTGCCGGATCGGTGATGTTTAACGCAATCAATGAAACACAGAAAAATGAATTGGGTGAATGTAGGACCGGTTTAGCTGAGTCGGTAGAGCATCCACCGCGAAACCGTAAGTTTCCAGGTTCGATATCGGCATCTCACCAACTCATCGTATGAGTAACACAGCTTGGATCTGTGCAGTATTGTGGAGAGCTGATGGTAGGTGTGGCACCCCAACTCAGATGCAAAAACAGTCTCGCCGGTCTAGGGATAGACTCCCTTGCTGTCAAGCTTGAGGCCTGTGTGCTATATTTAATCATGTTGGAATAATTTTGTATTATGATGTGTGCAGGGATCCACCATTTAAACTCATAGACTCTGTGTGGCGGCGTGAATTAAAGCTAGCCAATCAACACGCTCGAATACGTGGTTAGTTAACTATTATTCGCCGATTTTGAAAGGCTATTCAACACGGACGAACGGATCAACAACCAAGGATTCTTCACTAAGGAACAACCAATAATTATTTACTAAGGAACAACCAAGGATTCTGCCTAACTCTAAGGAACACAAGATTTTACCTAATACTAAGGAACACAAGGGATCTCACTGAAAATTTCTCGCACCTGCAGGCTAAAAATGACCACAAAAAACGTAACAACGCAAAACTTATTAAAATGACGGTCAAATAACGCTGTAAGCAACGTTTCCCGCTAAATCACGATAAGTAGCGATGAGCCTCTTAAATATTTAGATGGATGACCACTTAAGGATCAGCAGGTATTGTACGCAACTTGAGCCCTGTTTACCATATCTAAGCAAAGCATAATAAATAACACTGTCTGGTAAATTCAGTCCAATATGAACCGTCTAAAATCCGAGAAAACATCACCAAAATTAAAAATGAAAATGTGTTTTATTTGAGAATATTTGGAAGTGTTGGGCTAAGACACACACACACACACACACATACATGTAATATATATATATATTACACACACACACACACACACATATATATATATATATATATATGTGTGTATGTATATATATATTATTACTCTTGTTCCTTTATTGTACGACCGTTATCATCTTGCAACACATTCTGGTTAAAAATGAAATCGTCCAAATCGTCGAAGATGAAATACAAAAATATAAATCCTGGAGTAGCTTATCCGCCGAATTCTTATTTCCTATGAGTGCCGTCAGCTGAGCTAAATAATGAGACATTCCGTTTTCATAATAAAGAAAGAAAGAGAAGAAAAGTTATATACTACAAATATATATATATATATATATATATATATATATATATATATATATATAATGAAAGGTAAAATGGATATGAATCCGACAATATGTGTAGAAAGTTTTGTAGAAAAAACAAGATGTTTAAAGTTTTGCTGACAGAAATCTGTTTCTACCATATGAGGTCTTTATTAACGCAACATTGTAAACGGAAAGGCGAAATATATATATATATATATATATATATATATATAAAATTATTTGAAAATTCCGGTTCTGATCGAGACCGGTCTGTGCCTCGTGATTAATGATATATTCATTTCGTCTTTCCGTTTACAATTTTTTTATAAAGACCTCATATGGTCGAAACAGATTTCTGTCAGCAAAACTTTAAACATTTTGTTTTTTCTACAAAACTTTCTACACATATTGTCGGATTCATATCCATTTTACCTTTCATTATATATATATATATATATATATATATATATATATATATATGTGTGTGTAAGTACGAAAGAATGAGAGAGTAGCGGACAGGTAGAGTTGGATTGAACATAATGAAAAGATGAAAAGAAGTAAAGAACGAAAAAAGTGTGAGAGAGTTAACTCAAGATTATTATACTTTTTACATATTGAACTATCTCTAATAGCTCTTAAGTAAACATATCAACCTTGTAATAATTAAATTATCATACTGTGGTATATCCTCAGGTCCCGCTAGTATATATATATATATATATATATATATATAATATATATATTTACCAGTGACAACAGCTGTAAACGTTTCCAGCGAAGCAGAAATTATTATAAATGATATCGACCCGAACAACCTATAAACCGTCTACAGTGCTAATAAGAGAAGAAAAAAAACAGTTTTTTAAAAGGTTGAATTTACTTACAAAAATAGCAACACTAAACGTTTTAGCTAGAGCAAAATAATTGTAGTTGAAACTGTGGAATTCTATCAAGATGATTTTATTCAAATATTTATAGAAAAACCTGCATTTCTCAACCGGGGTTCCCCGGGACCCTAAGAACCCGCAAAAGGTCCCTAAAGTGTTTCGTAAGAACAAGTAAGATAAGCGAATGCACTTTTGCCTTTTTATTTAATTTCATATACATAATATTACTAAGTAATTTAAACTTGTATATATTGTATTCTATTTAGTATTATTTAAAATGCAAACTAAACTAAAATAATAATTATAGAGAAACATAAAATTTAAGTATACAAAAAATATAAAAATCTCTTGCACTGTGTGAAGACCACTTTTTTTTATACATACATTTTATGTTTCTCTATTATAATTTTATTTTATTTTCTATCTAAAATAATACTTAATAGAATACAATGTATACAAGGACAAACTCTTGGTCGAAACACGTGTCGGCATCTTAATAAATAATTTTTATTCATACAAAATTTTCTTTCAACTTAATTTTCGGATTCACTTCCATTTTTCTCACTTGCATGATATTACTAAATACACACAATATATCATTGGTTATTGCAATATTGTAGAGTAGACTGGGCTCTTTCACATTTGCCAGGTAACCAGTCTAAGTTACTATATCTATCTATCTGTCTGTCTATATATATATATATATATAGCCCACCCTCTCTCTCTCTCTCTCTCTCTCTCTCTCTCTTCTATATATAATATATAATATATATATATATATTATATATATAATATTTATTTAATTAAATTTTTACTTGAAGGCACTTACAACGCATGTATCGCATAAAATTCGATACTATATATATATATATATATATATATATATAGTACCGTAGACTGACCCTAGAAAAGCCTTCTATACTATAAACAAATCACTTGTGTAGGAAATCCTGTGGTTCACATCTTTCACTGAACTCTTGGCTTCTCACACGTTCAGGTCGACAGGAGAGCCCGTCATATATTATTTCCATATACTAATTAAACTAAGGAATTTCTATTGGTTAAGACAGTGTTAATTAATTATTCAATCCCAGTGTGATAATCACTCATCCTGATGGCATAATATAGAATTCACTGTGACAGTACCATTGGTCAAACCATTGGGGAATAAAGGATATGTATCACACTTTGACGGGGGTAACCTAATCAACAAAAGTTGACTAATCAACACTACTGAAATTACAGAACCATTTGTGTTAGTATAGATTCGGGTAATCGATAGTTCGGAACAGAATCAAACCTCAGACAAACATAGAAGAAATGACACTCCTTAATACATTTAAAAATGGAATCATTTCTATCCAGCTCTACATAAAAATGCATTCAATTTTGAATAGAATTTGATTTGAATCCAACGGATTACACAGTCTTGGGTATCGTTGTGAGGGATCTCAATTGTATGTCAATCTTCTCTGGTTGTTTTTATACAAATTTAAAAACGAAATAAAATAAAACTTTCAGTTGTTTCTACACATAGTGTTAAAAATTAGAGACACTAGAAAAATATATGCCCCCTTAGAGCGCAAGTATTAAAGTTTTAATGTAATAAAATATTATATTAAATTAGAAAGGCTCATGAAACTAAATAAGAATGCAGTTAAAGATTTGAAGCAGAGGCGGGTATAATTGAAAAATAGAAACATCCTCTTCTTTAAAATTTAGCAATGAAAGAAGTAATTTCTTTCATTGCTAAATTTTCCTAATTAAAATAGGAAGTAAAGAATAATATCAATTATTTCTTCTTCTTAATGGGTTTCTTTTAAGATTTATACCCGAGAATTTTGCTTATATTCATTAAAATAAAACCAAACAATGAAAGATCAATAATACAATTCCATGTTGCTAGAATGTTGATATGGTCAACAGTGGCTTCGACCTCTGGACCATTGCTATAATTAACGGCGTCGATCCCAGGGGGCCATCCCCCCAGGCAACACCTGCCCCCTTGATTTAAAGGGGTAGGGCTGGGTTTATTGCCCAGCGCCTGAGGCGCCCCCCTTGAGGGGGAATGCCGACGGGATCGACGCAATTTTTCACCTGTCACTCCATGAGCTTCGGCTTGTGGGTGGTCCCACATAAATAGGGCCTTCGTGCCTGACCCGTACAAGTGGGGTACGTGGAAAATATCATGTAGATATGGTCAAGAGTATCAATAATGAAAAACAATTTTATTAATAATTGAGGTTTAAATACAAATTAGGTCGAGGAGAATGTGACGTAAATAGCTAAGGGAATTTTGACTTGATAACTAATATAGTTTCAGTTACAGACAGACAAACACACAATCTCCATTATAATAAGAATTGGTCAAGTTAGTAGATAAACTTCTCCAGCAGAACTCGGTATGTTTTATTCGCTTCACTCGGATGGTCTGCGTGATAAATGGCTTCTTTCTTGTAGGCTGTTGCTTCCACGATTGGTTTAAATTGACGTTCTCCTATGGAAACTAGCGGGTCACCCAGCAAAGACATACATAAACCAGCTCTCCGGGGATACTGGATGCTGCGTAAAGGACCCCTCGAGAGCGATGAATGATTGGGACGGTTGTCCAGAGATTTTCATGGATATCCGTGCTACTGGCATGACATAATGATGAGGAGGAGGATTGGATAAACAAAATAATATGGATTTTTCTTAAAACACACACGCACGCACACATACATACACACACACACACACACACACATATATATATATATATATATATATATATATATATATATATAAGGTGTGTTAAAAATATCGTTATTTTTGTACTTTTTGACAAACCTTGTATTCTGAAAAAGATAACGTTCCATTCATTTTTTTTTTCAGAATACAAAGTGTCAAAAACGTACCAAGTTTAAAGCTGTATTTACCTAGATAGAAATGAAGAATGATTGGAACGTTATTTTTCTTAGAATACAAGTGTGTCAAAAAGCACAAAAATCTCGATACTTTTTTGACACACCTTGTATATATATTGTGATGAATATTAAAGGGGCGAAAACCAGCACTGCCTCGAAGTACAACATGTCCGCATTGTAACCGAAGTTTCAGACCTAAGATCGGTATTATGAGCCATCTAAGGACTCATTGACAGGATTGAGACTAGAAGACCATCATCCACTACCTCGAGAGATAGCTAATCATCAAAAAAGCATATATATATTATATATAAATAAGATTTTTTGGATGTTTATCCAAAAAATCTTATTTCCTTCGCCGAAGAGCATAAAGCCCGGGATTTGTTTGTTATTATTCACTCAGCACCTCCCTTGCCTCATATGGTAGAGACGTCACATGATCATTGACAGGTTAATTTCGCAGGAATTTCTCGGTGCTGTATCGTGGCCGAAACAGTATAGTTTCTAACTATCCTGCTGAAGTCCCGGTTTCGATTTCTGTCAGAGGGAAATCGTTAGTATATATCGCTGATGAGACTTAATAAAGTTGAAACAGTCTGTACGATATTCTACACACCGAGTAATTCTTTGCGAAATTCACTTGTCATTATCATATTCTACAATTATCGAATTCATGCGATATTCGCATTGTAATTGCCTTCAAGCAAAAATATAAATATTGATATATATATACCTTATTCAACAATGCTTCTAAAAATTAAACAAACATCCAAAAAATCTTATATATATATATATATCAATTAAAAGAAAAGTGTTAAAAAAAGTTGAATTTATTTTGATGTTGACTTCGACGCTTAAACATTTCGGTTTATGTTAAACCTTCCTTGGGACAATATGATAGGAAAGAAAAATATTTTTCTGTTCAAACGGTGATGGATGTTTTCAAATGACTTGGAAATGTGTATAGAGAAAAAGGTTCATTACCGTTTATTCATTTATATATTATCGGACGTGTTTGTCCCCATTTCGGATTGATTTCCTCATTTTACTCCTGTTGTATACCCACTAACAAATCGGGTATGAGAGAGGGAGAGAGGGTGAGGGAGGTAGAGGGATGAGATGATATATGATGGTTCTTATTTATTAATATCTGCTTACTGGTTCTAACTCGGCCGCCTGCCCGCCATGTCCTCTTATTGGGCTGTTTTCTCTTCAGGGCTTTCTGTTAATGGTTGGTTCTTTATTTCTTCGGTTGGTCATTTCTTGTTTGATATTAATTAACAAACAATACTGGTTGTTTTTTTCTTATTATAAAGCTTTATTAACAACCCATCCTATGATTCGACCGCGCGGTGAGTTGCGAACACTGAGAAACATCTCGCGTCGGGTGCTGGCTCGTATCTCATCTAAAAGCTATCTCACGCACAATCGCGTGTTTTTCAAGGGGTCTAGTAAAAGGTTATTACCCATCAATAATTTTTCTCTGAATAGTCCGAATAATCCAAATAATACTAACTAACGAATTTTATTCAAATATTTTCTACTAGAGGTACGTACAGAAATCATAATCTACTTATGAATTCCGTAACACTCTCAAAGCTCTTAAGTAAACATATTAAACGTTGTAATAATTGAATTATCAAGCTGATGTATATCCACAGGTTTTTGCTAGTGTCATTCATTGACAGAAACAAGAGTTTATCTCATGTACATATCTGCTTTCAAAGAGATATTGATAAGCCGGAATGACAGATAATACGGTTGGAATCCAAGAGGAGCTGATTATCTCTCGAAATGCATCAAACCGATTTGGAAATCGACACTGGCAATGGAAGCTTTCTTTGCACACAAGAACAGTGATTAATAACTAGGTTTGTCCTTTGAAAGTGGCGTCTTTGCACACTGACGCTGAAACAGCTGAAAGGAACGGCACGTGAAGGGTTAACAAGCGACTCGAGTTCAAAGAGCTTTCCATCTAAAGACACATCAAGTGATCCCAATTATATTGAGCCTTTGCTTGTCGAGGCCGGAAGTGATAGAAATTGCCTTTTGCATGTGAATTGCTATTATTAGCGTCAGCATGGCACATTTACAAATTTGAAAATCTTGTTTGGAAAAGAGATTATAGCCATTCTGAATCCGCGGTTGATCTGTCTGCTATGACAATTGAATCTCGGAGAGACTATTGCTATCAGAGAAAATGAAAATGGAAAGCAAAATAGCTGACATACAAACATAGGTAAAACCCACCATAGCTACCTACAATAAACGAAATAGATTACGAAATCAAAGAACATACATTCTGAACGCATGTAGACATAAAAAGTCATGGTTCCTTAACCAAATCTACTAATAATGGAGATTTGCTTCCGGTTTTTGTCTGTAACAAAAACAACGTCACTGATTACGTCACACTACCTAAAGCGTCATAACGTAGAATAAATACATTCAAAATTTGAGCATGCAATGTTAGACAGTCCTCATTGGTTTTTTAAACAAGTTTTAATAAATACATACCTGGTGTTATCTATCTATATATAGTTCATTTTATTTTAATATATATTTAAAGTTATCAGAAATAAGTTTCTATTTCAAATTTTTTATATTTTTAACTCCTTTAATAAATTTATTTTATTTTTTACTCCTTTAATAAATTTGATGATTTTACTTTACTTATAATACAAACTCTCTGATATTAAATTTTCAACTCCCATCCCCTCAGGCAATATTTATTTTTCTTCGCCCAAGAGGCGTTTTTTATTTTACTAGTATATATTAATACTCGTTGGTTGGTTGATTGGTTTATTTTACGGCATATCAACCCTTGTCCGGTCATTTAATGCCGAATCAAGTCATTTTTATATGGGGTTACAGTACCAGCTGTTGCTTAAATAGTCACCCATCTAAGTACTGA
>CM042137.1:121961085-121963585 GCA_023376005.1 Doryteuthis pealeii | reverse complement strand
ATTTTATATCTAAAAATATATGGACAAAAAGCAAGGGACTCAATTTTATATTATAACCAAGTTATAAACTGGCCCTCCATATATTTTGTTTACACCTGATTCTATATATTTCTTAGTGGGGGATTCCCCGTGGCTTTGTGTCTAACGTGCTGGACAGCAACTTCGTAATAAGCGAGTTCGAACTCGAGTCGTGTTATTATGTTCACTTTCGGATTAATACCCTAGGGAAAGGTAGGAATCTTCTTATCCCCCAGCTATAGTTTAAATATATATTTACCGACCCCTCCGCACGAGCAGGATGTGACACATGGTCAATTTCTAAAGCGGGGTTTAACAGATTTAAATTTGTAGTTTTCCTTCTCCTAGACTGGTTACCAGCAAAGGTTAAAAAGCACAGTCTTTCCTACTATTTACCCATAGGTGAAAGGAGAGCATGTGGATGCATACCTTTCCCATGGATATTAGCGCTATGTGAAATGCCTCGTCCAGGATTTGAACTCGTCTCGATGAGTCTTATTTCCTACGATTCTTATCATTATACCACGCACCTCCAACGGCTATATTTCAAATAGTACCGATTTTTATATTATACAAGGATGCCTTTGACATTAAATAACCCATGATGGTTGATATGCCATTAAACAAAGAAACCGAACCAATTCTCTTTGCAAAAAATGGTTTCATATAATTTTTATTTTGATTTGGTGGTGTATTATAGCCGTTATATTCAACGCACGCTTCGCTGATTGGACGATGAACTATCCTTGACCCAGTGGAAAGAGAGGGAATCGATGGAGGTCAAATCTGACGTTGGTTGGCAATTTATTCACTTGAGAATCAATGCCGCGTGCCAATATCTGAAGAAAGACCGACAATTCCTTTAACCGCGAATATCTAGAGTACTGACGGCTTTAGAAATACGGCAAAAACATCAATTATTTGACTTTTCAGAAAGCGTTCACCTGTGTGATTGCTCCGTAAAGATGGTTAATACATTTCTTGAATACGTTTTCAGCAGCCAATACTGAATACAAATCACAAGACCGCGGTCATTCTTATAAAAAAAAAGGGATATTAAAAATATAACTGGTGTGTCACAGTCGGGAAATCTAGTATTGCAGAATAAGACTAATTTGATGAATTAGACTGGCTTCTTCAAATATATAGCCTGATTGTTAACATTAATAACGTTAAGATTCTCAGTCGGTAGCTCGTCCGGCTAGGAATCACAAAGTTCCTGGTTCGATATCGGCCCTCGCCAACTTAGCGTATGAGTAGCACAGGGAACTGTTCTGTAGAGTGAGAAGTTGGTGGCAGGTGTGGTGCTAAATCTCAGGCGCTAAAATTAGCTCCTTGTCTAGCGCTAGTGAAAGGGGGATAGACTCCCTCGCTGTATGGCTGATACCGACATTAGGCCACCCTGACAACTTTATTTACTTACTTAATATGTAAAGAAGTTTATATTTTTGCAGCATATCCTTTTTCTTTCCTTTTTTATGATAAAAACGGAGTGGTTCATTATTTAGCTAAGGTAACGGCACTCATAAGAAATAAGAATTCGGCAGATAAGCAACACCAGATAATCAGGATTTACATTTTTTATTACATCTTGGGCAAATTGGACGGTCTCATTTTTAAACAGAGGGTGTTGCAAGATGATAACGGTCGTACCTTTAAGAAACACGAGTATTAATATATAAATAATAATGTTATATATCCATGTCTCATAATACGAGAGACAGATAGAGAGACAGAGTAGATAGAGTAATAGAGATGATGTCTCTTACTTGTTAACCGTTGCCAGTCGCCATGTTTTTTTCTGGGTTGCCTTCTCTTCAGGGCTTTCTTCTGGGGTTGTTTTTCCGTGTTGATTTCTTCGGGTTGGGTTGGTCATTTCTTGTTTGAATTAATCAATTAACAAACAAGGCTTGTTTTCTTCTAAAGCTTTATTTCAACAATCCAGCCTATGATTCCACTGCGGGGAAACCGACAGAAGAGCGAGCGACTTTCGAGTCCGCTCGCTCTGAAATATCTGTCGCATCTGAAACTAATTTTTACGCATCTGTAAAGGTGCGTTTTTCAAGGAGTCATGTAAAAATGGTATTACCCGTCAATAAATGTCACGTAACTTTCCACTGGACCCCGTCATTCTGAATCTAACGATCTTTATTCAAATGTTCTCTACAAGAGGTACGTACATAAATCATAAGCTACTTATGGATTATGTAACAATAATAATAAACTGAAATAAAAATTTAAATAACGTATTTCTGTTCAACTCTTCCTTGTGTATTCATTTATATACAAGAGCTTTCAATACTTTTTGTATTGATGACACACTTAAAAAAACATTTTTGCTGCAAATCCAAAGGGCGTATCCATTATCTTCAAGAATCAATAGCTTACGGCATACTTGTCACTGCGTCTGTGGAAAATTTGCGGCAATCAAGAGCATCCTCTTCCCCCTGACCGGGATATGCATGCGGGGTTTGAGGACCGC
>CM042137.1:121956085-121958585 GCA_023376005.1 Doryteuthis pealeii | reverse complement strand
AAATTTGAATTTTTAAATATCTTTCCAAGTATAGATCAAATTTTCATTATTTTTGCTCAAAATCCAAGTCCTGGTGATATTTAATGTGTATATATATTTACTTTGTTGTTAATTGTTTTACTTTCGAAGATTCCTCTGGACATACAGATTCATACAACTGTCCTTTATATATATATATATATATATATATATATATATATATATATATATATATATATATATATATATTATTTTGTTTTTCTGCTTCTCTTTCTATTCCTCTCTCAATCTATCTGCCCCCCTCTCTCTCTAAGAACAATACTACATTTTCCTTTTTATCTTTTCTCTTTTTCACTCTCTCTTTCATTCTCTTCTCCCCCTCTCCCTATTTCTCTCTTTCTGTATATATATATATATATATATATATATATATATATATATATATATATGAAGGTCCGCAAAATTGTTTGAAACGTTTTTTCAAAGGACTTTTTATCTTATGTTTTTTTTGTGACAGGTTTTATAGATTTTAGTATCTTCTTTAGGCTTATTCAATTATTTTAATAATAATTGAACACGTCGGAAGAAGATACTCGAATATCAAAGACGTGTCCCGAGATGAGAATAAAGTTAAAAAAAAAATTTAAACCATTCTTTCCTATAAATCATAAGAAGGTCCGAAAATGGAATATATATATATATATATATATATATATATATATATATATATATATAATTTTATATCTTCCATGTAAAATTTAGTCTCTTCATTATTATCGTATTTTCATATCTAAAAAGGGATACTTTTTTTTATATCAGTCTCTTCATATATATCCATCTCCGATCATATCTTTTTTCAATGTATGTTTCTTTCATTTATTCATTTCTTTCGTTTTCTTTCCCTTTTTTACTTCAGTCTATCAATCGACCTCGATGCACATTTATTTACCCTTTTCCTTTCTTTTTTATCTATCTGTCTATTTATCTATCTGTCTATCTCTGAGTATATCTGTCTATCTGTCAGTATATCTGCCTATCTATCTATCTATCTGTCAGCATATCTATTTATCTATCTATCTGTCAGCATATCTATTTGTCTATCTATCTGCCTATCTATTTATCTATCTGTCAGCATCTGCCTATCTATTTATCTATCTGTCTCTCAGTATATCTGCCTATCTATTATCTATCTATCTGGTGTCTGCTTATCTATTTATCTATCTGTATATCTGCCTATCTATTTATCTATCTGTCTCTCAGTATATCTGCCTATCTATTTATCTCTCTGTCTCTCAGTATATCTGCCTATCTATTTATCTATCTGTCTCTCAGTATATCTGCCTATCTATTTATCTATCTATCTCTCAGTATATCTGCCTATCTATTTATCTATCTGTCTCTCAGTATATCTGCCTATCTGTCTCTCAGTATATCTGCCTATGTATTTATCTATCTGTCTCTCAGTATATCTATTTATCTCTCTGTCTCTCAGTATATCTGCCTATCTCTCTGTCTCTCAGTATATCTGCCTATCTATTTATCTCCCAGTATATCTGCCTATCTATCAATCTGCCTATCTATCAATCTGTCTATCTATCAGTATGTCTGTCTATCTGTCCGTCTATCTGTCTATCTGTCTGCCTGTCTGCTGTCTGTCTATCTATCTCTCAGTATATCTATCTATCTATCTGTATATCTATCTATCTGTATATCTATCTATGTATCCCTCCGATGCACGTTTGTTTACTTCTTTCCTCCCTTCTTTATCTTTATTTCACCCCAACTATCTCTCTATCTATTTATCTATCTATCAATCAATGTATATATGTACATACATGTACATTAATGCTTCATTTCAGATTAACTCATATTCCAAATAGATGGGCAAACCGGGTGATTCGATCATTTTTGAATATTGATCTCCCGTAAATAAAATGAACATTGAAAAACAAACAAACAAACAAACAAACAGTTTTGCTGCTGAATTTAAAAATATTGAAAAGAATTTCTTCTTTCATATGACTAGTTGATTTTTAAAAATGTTATTTTATTTTATCATGACACCATGATTCATTTAATCTCCCAAACATCTTTTGAATTCCCTCATGTAAATCAACTCAGGAGGCATAGGACGGTTTCTTTCATCTTAAAAAAACGGCAAACTTCTTAAAAATGATTTTCTATTCCGACTTAGGTATAACATAATCTCATATATATATATATATATATATATATATATATATTATATATATATATATATATTATATATATGTGTGTGTGTGTGTTGTGTGTGTTTCTGTATGTTTTGTGTGTATAACTATGAGGCGAAGATTGTGTGTATATATATATATATATATATACAATTGCAGAAATGTAACTTATATGTGATTACAATTTCTTGTATATACTTATATATGCCCATGAGCATATATATATATATATATATATATATATATATATATATATATATATATATATATATATATGTATTATATATATATATATATATATATATATATAT
>CM042137.1:121723585-121951085 GCA_023376005.1 Doryteuthis pealeii | reverse complement strand
CTCTCTCATCTCTCTCTCTCATCTCTCTCATACATTCCATTGTGTGTGTGTGAAATTCGCAGTCATAATTCGTAGGCAACCACGAATTATGTAACACATTGAGGTCTACGTGCACGACTACTGTCTTAGTAGTCCAACGGTTCAAATCTTTAATTGAATTTTTGGACCCCCATACGACCATATCGAAGGGATAATTCATTATATATATACTAGCATCTATGGGTTAAATAGGAAAAATGAGTTTAAAGCATTGTGTTTTTAAAAAAAATTTGAGTCTAGATTTAAAAAATTGAATTCCATCAAGAATGAATAAAACAAAACGTCTTCGGTATAAAATAACCCAACAAGTGCTGGCATGCCGTAAAATCCAATCAGTCTAGCCTAACGCATCTGAGGCTTAGAAAACTCTACTGCATAACGTTAACTGCGTTTCATATAATTCCTTAGTCACCGACCACTAATGGAGGCATAATGGTTAGAGCCATGGGAAGTGGACTCGTCGATCCGAGTTCAAATCCTAGACAAGGCTGTTTGTATTTTCACATAGCGCTAATACCCTTGGGATAATAATATTGATTTAACTGTCTCACACTTTCTTTTTTTTTTTAAAATATAAGGATAATATCTTTGCTAACGCTTAAGAACACTTTAAATACTTTTAATGATTTAGAATATGGAGGCGCGTGGGCTAGTGGTTAGAGTCGTGGAAAATGGACTCGTCGACCCGAGTTCAAATCCTAGACAAGGCTGTTTGTATTTCACATAGCGCTAATACCCTTGGGAAAAATATGAATCCATATATTCTCCCTCCAGATATGGTTAAACTAATAGGGAAGCCTGGGATCTTTAACATTGGGTAGATAATCATTCTAGGAGAAGGAAAACTCTGAATTTGAAAAACCTGAGGTCAGTCGTTGATTGCATTTGTTGCATTCTTGTGCACCAATTCTTTCCTATCGACTGTGCCAAAAAGTGTGGATGGTCCAAAACAAGCCCTCACCACTGTAAACAAAACACTGTGTGGGTTGTTCAATGGATGAACCCCCATGCGTCGAAATCGACGAGAGAGTCCAGCTTTCAATTTCACCACTAAGGATACTATTATTGACACCCTAGTATCGCTTAGTTGGGCCTGAGAACATAATACGTTGATCGTAGAAGATTGGCCCCAAGTTGTCTGCTTAGATGAGTCACGTTTCTATATTTTGATTTCGGGCCGGCATAAACCGCTTTAAAATACTTCAACAAATCAAACATTTATCCATATTAATGGACTAAATCTGAAGTTTTTACTCAGCCAGGAATTAAATATTACTATTTGCATTAAAAACAAAAACCTTCGGTAGATGAATATCTATTGTATTTTATATTGCCATAATGTCCATTACCCTATAGAAAGTAGCACTCAGAAGCATTTGAACACGCAAAGCATATGCTATTACCAAAAATAGGATTGGAAAGAAAGTCTTGTCCGATACAATGCAACATTAAACCATAAAGATAACATTAAATAGAGAAATATATCTTATTATAATGGAGATTGTGTGTTTGCCTGGCTGTAACCGAAACTATATCACTAATCAAGTCACGATTCCCTTTGTTATTTACGTCACATTTTCTATGATCTTATTTTTATTTAAACCTCAATTATTAAGAAAACTGCTTTACATTTTTGTTACATACATATTAGATATTTACCACGCATCCCATGTGTACGGGTTAGACACAAGGTCCTATTAATGTGGGACCACCCACAAGCCGAGACTCATGGGTGGTGGGTGCAAAAAATGCGTTGATTCGTCGGCATTCCCCCTCATTGGGTTCGCACAGGCCCTGGAAATAAGCCAGCCCTGCTCCTTTAAATCGAGGGGGCAAGTGTTTCCTGGGGGATGGACCCCTGGGATCAACAATGTTAGCTTGTAAGGTCCAGAGCCAAAGCCGAAGTCACTGGACACCCCGGTCAAAACCGGGCTTGATAGGTATTTGCCTTTCATTCCACTTATGAGAGCGTGACACAAGGACATTTTTTGTGGGCCTACCCACAAACCGAAGCTCATGGGTGGTAGGCACAAAAATGCGTTGATCCTGTCGGCATTCCCGTCAAGGGGGGCGCCACAGGCACTGGGCAATAAACCCAGTCCTGCCTCTTTAAATCAAGGGGGCAGCTGTGGCCGTCGAGATGGCCTCCTGTGATCAACAATGTTAACTTGTAAGGTCCAGCAGCCGAAGCTCACTGGACCCCCGATCGAAACCGGAAGTTCGAGATATTTGCCTCTCATCCCACTTATGAGGGCGTGACACAAGGACATTTTTATGTGGGCCCACCCACAAGCCGAAGCTCATGGGTGGTAGGCACAAAAATGCGTTGATCCGGTCGGCATTCGCCCTCAAGGGGGGGGGGCGCCTCAGGCACTGAGTCCCTTTAAATCAAGGGGGCAGGTCTTGCTTGGGGAGATGGCCCCTAGGATCAACGAGCTTAAACTTGTAAGGTCCAGCGGCCGAAGCTCACTGGACCCCCGGTCGAAACCGGAAGTTCGATGTATTTGCCTTATACCCACTTGTATGGGCTGGGCACAAGGCCTCGTTTTAACGTGGGCTCACCCACAAGCCGAAGCTCATCGGTGGGAAAGAACAAAAATTGCGTCGATCCCTTCGGCATTCCCCCTCAAGGGGGCGCCTCAGGCGCTGGGCAATAAACCCTGTACCTTTAAATCAAGGGGGCAGGTATTGCCTGGGGGGATAGCCCCCTGGGATCGACGTTATTAACTTGTAAGGTCCAGTTGCCGAAGCTCACTGGACCCCCTGTCGAAACCGGAAGTCCGATATGTTGGACATATCAACATACTAATAACGTGCGATTGTATTTATATATACAACAAAATAACGGTTTACAGTGTGAACGAGAAGGCTAATTTGCATATTGATATTAAAAATTTGATTTTAATAAATATGTACTTAGTATTATTGATTTCTAATTGTTTGGTTTTATGTTAATGAATATGAGCAAAAATCTCAGAGATAAATCTTAAAAGAACTCCATTTTAACAAGAAGAAAAACTAATTTTATTTTTTACTTCCTATTTTAATTAAATAGTTGAATTAGGAAATTTACCAATGAACGAATGGAGTTTCAGTTGTTCTATTTTTCGATTATACCCGCCTCTGTTACAAATCTTTTTTATCCAGACTTCTATTTAGTTTAATTAGCCTTTCTATTTCAATATATTTTATTACATTAAAACTTAAATACTTGTACATTGACGGTGAATAGTTTTGCTCGTAAAAAAACATTATTTGTCAGTGTCTATAAAATGTTTCAATATTTAAATGTTTCTTTCGCTTCAAACATGTAGAATTCTATGCAAACGGCATGAAAAATTCCTGAACGTTAGTGAAGATGTGTGGACCATAAGGGAGACAATTTCAACATTGTAGAGACATTGGCGAATGAATTTTTTTATATTTCTCAATTTACATGTTGTCTTTATTGGTTAAATAAATATTATTTTGTATCGGACAAGATTTTCGTTCTAGTCTTATATTACAGGTGCCAACAGGGTGTTTTGAACAAAGGAGGATCCAAATTAACATACTAGTTTAGCAGCTCTTCCAAATAACTTCTTCCAAGTGGTGGCCGTGTCGGTGCTACTGTATGGTTGTACCACGTTGACTCTAACAAAACGAGAGATGGAAACCACACAGGATGTTGCGTATTGTCTTACCTCCTATCGCACAAACCATTCAAGTAAGACAAGCAATACATTCTGGAGACTGTCGGTGAAACAAGAAGGAACTAAGTATCGTTCTTCTGTGGACACCTACATATATAAAGTGGGGTCAGACCAACAAAAAAAACCTTCATCAATCACCTCTTATAATTGCAGCCTAAGACAATGCCATTAGAACAAATTATATAAAAGCAAAAATAGATAAGACGCAACAAAATAGCAAGTGTAGATTCTGGATGCCGCGTGGAAGACCTGCTAGGATCGATGACTGATAGGGATGAAGGGAGAGAGAGAAAAAGAGAATTATGGGAATCCTTGCTCTCAGCGTGAACTGATGAAGATGATGGTAGATACGAAGAATAATTATTTCCCTTCGAGAATTAGGCACCATTAGGGTCTCAGATGGCAGTTCAGAAACCCATTTTTGACCTTTGCCTCTGTTCTTTGAACACTGGAGATGATGTCTTTGACCCTGTTAGGGAACGGTAAAGCTAAATGGCCATGTTTCCTACACTTAAAAAGTAAGACCATTACTAAACGTTTTATGTAAAGGAAGCCGTGATCCTCAGATTTGAGAATCGTAGGTCTATCGTATTACTCTATGGAAAGTATTGGTCATAAGTATTTGAACACGAACAAACTTTGGCAGAGACCCAGTGGTGTTGGGTTAGTCACAACGAAAGAAAGCGAAAAGATAAACAAATGCTTAGACCTTGCCAGAGAACGGAGAAAACTGGAACATGAAGGTAAAGGTCGTACCAATTGTAATTGGTGCCTTTCAAACAGTCCACTAGAAAAGAGTCTGGATGAACTGGAAAGAAGAATCAAGACCATCTAAACAACAGCATTCAACATCGTTTAGAATACTGAGACGAGTCCAGCATTCAACATCGTCTAGAATACTGAGACGAGCCCAGGAGACCTGGGGAGACTTATTATCACTCAGTCTCCGGTGAAACACTGGCTAAGGCGGGTATGAAAAACTCTAATGGAGCCAAATAATAATATAAAGTCGGCTGAATGGCGTATTCTTCGTATCAGCCGGACAGCTACGGAGTCTGTACCCTATCCACAAGCGTTCGCCTGGGGAGATTATTTTTATCGTTTGGGCTGGAATGCCACATTTACCATCTGCTTTCCACTTTACCGCACAGGTACACGCTGTGCTATTCATGCGTTCAGTTAGCGAGGGCCGGTATCGAATTGGGAACCTTGTGGTTCTTAGGCGGATTCACTACCGACTGATCTAAGAGAATGCTATACAGTTGTTATCAAATCACTAGTGTAAAATAATGAGATGTGGAAAAACGCAAAATTTAGTTATACGTGTAGTTAATAGTAGAATTTAACTGGAATTTGTTAAGCGTGTGAAAGATAACGTGGAGGTCACTGACCTTTGCTTATTCGATGAGTGTCAACAGTGACAAGATTGAAAGAGAGTCTGAAAAGTTGGATAGTCTGGCCTAAGTTTTTGGAGGAAGCGGGCGAAAAGAGTCTAGGCTGAGTGTTTGAGAAGAACAGACGGAAGATACATTCTGTCCTCCAAGGCAATTTTACTTTGGTAGAAAAAATAAAATATATGAACTCCAAGAAAAAGAACAATGTGTTGTGTTCGTTATTAAGAACTGCCAACGAACGCAAGTAAATCGCAAGAGTATCTCTGGAATTTCCAGACTCAAAGAACAGCGAAAATTCCAGCGCAAGAATAGATGCCAACAACCGATCCAGCATAGCAAATATGAAGTGTTGGATTTTGTGTCCAGTATTCAGCTCTGTTACAAGTTGAATGCATAACTAAACCTAGAGTATTGGTAGGTGGTTTATATGCAGCTTTGGGTTATTCCATTATGAACTATGGCAAGTTCACTTCCTGGGTTTTGATTGGCTGATGGTTTTCAGGGTGAGTAAAGATATGGATAAGTACCCACTCTTCAACCATCACTTTGCACTATGCCAGCAGCATGCAAGGACTGTATTTAAGTTACAGCTTGCATGTTGTTCTTGTCTGCTAACTCGACGGTAGTTAGAATCCCACTGCGACGGTGAGTATTTTATTGTTTCTATGATATCTGGGGGATAACTTCTACATCTTCCCTCTCCCTCCTTTGCGTGCAGGCAGGGCTATACGAGGAGTGAGCTGTTTTTTAAGGCCTGTCCTGTTAAGCGGGAATAACCTGGACTGGGCCCGAGGGATTTTCGATGGACGAAGGCATGTTGATATATCAGTGCTCTCTGTGGGGTGTCGAATTGCTGTATGCGCATCATTTCTACATATGGAAATGTAATGAAATTACATAGACACATTCCAGGAGGTGCCTGGTGTTAGTTGTAGGAAATGGACTCGTCGACCCGAGTTCAAATCCTGGACGAGGCTGTGTGCATTTCAAAAAGCGTTAATACCCCTGCGAAAGATATGCTTCCAATTAATTTTCCTCCGGCTATGGGTAAATAGTAGAGAAGACTGGGCTCTTTAATCTTGGTTAGGTAACCAGTCAAAGAGAAGGAAAACTCTGAATTCAAACCTGTTGAACTCCGCTTAAAAATTGACCTAGTATCTCATCCTGTTCGTGTGTAGGAGTTGCTAAATACAAGGTGTGTCAAAAAAGTATCCTGATATTTTGTACCTATTTTTACACACCTTGTATTCTGAAAAAAAGAATAACATTCCATTCATTGTTCATTTCTAGTTTTGGTAAATACAGCTTCAGTTTCGATACTTTTGTGACACACCATCTATAGAAAGGAACCGTTTTTTTTCACACTAGTTTGGTAACACTTAGACAATAGTAAAATGTGTATATGCCGTATTAGTCTCCTTGAACAAGACAAAGGTGTAAACAAGATTTTGTTTTAGAAAATGTTTCTTTTTTTTTAATAATTTAATTCTATTCTAAACAGAGAACGAGAAAACATGACTAAATTCCTTGTTATGTTGATTTCAATGAAATTGGCTTTTTCTTGGGCATTGTTTATGTTTTTAGCTGTCAAAAACAACTGGTGAGAAATAAATTGTCTATTTGTTCACGTATAAGAAACAATATTGCATCAGATGCTCTCTCTCTCTCTCTCTCTCTCTCTCTCTCTCTCTCTCTCTCTCTCTCCACACACACGCTCACAGACTTATATATATATATATGTATATATATATATAAAAGGGTTTTGTAATTTGCTTGGAGCATTGTGTTTATATTGGTTTGTTGGTTGGTTTTGAAGGCTGTCACAATGCAAGTGTAAAGAAAAAAGAAGGTACCTATGATGTTGTTTGTTAACCTGTCACTTTATATATATATATATATATATATATATATATATATATGTATATTTGAGTGACTTTGAAGGGAAAAAAGATAAATAAATAAAATAAAATAAATTAAGGTAGATAGTAGATATGAAGAATAAACAAACTACTAAATAAATGAACTGGGGTTGCCCATTTAGCTAAAATCTGGAATAGATTGATTTAACAGAAATTCCTAATAAATTACTGACAAGTAGTCAAATATCTTTTTATTACCTTACAGTTGAGCAGACAGGTCAATATAAAACAAAAAAAAATCTGTTTTCAAATGCCTTAAAAGTAATAAAGAATTCATCATTCGCATCTGATGAGCTGGGAGAATTAGACACTTTTCTAAGCTCCACGAAATAGGCTATAATGCAAAATCTCTAAGTCTTTTGTTATTTCTTTACTTATATATATATATATATATATATATAATATATATATATGTAAAACAAATTTTTTTTATGAAACAAAGAAAATACAGTGCTCAATCAAAATTGTAAGAAGCTATATTATTTATTTTACAAAGTTTTACAGATCAATGTTCATTATTAACAGACCTATTTCATGCTAAATAGCAATCATCAGGGTCGAGCAAATCCATGTGTTTTGGAGTTCTTTACTCAATGTCACATTTTGGATTGCAATAAGTCGGTTAGTTACGCTATATAGCTCGGATTACTAAAAATAAATTTTTTCAAAATTCGCATTTTTTTAGTAATTGCCAACGATTGCCTCCCTTTATTCGTTAAAAATTGAACATTTGTTTTAACTTTGAAAAATATTTTAAAAATGAGCTATTATAGCGTTAACCGACGTTATTTGCAATCCAAAAATGTGAAACACCATAGGATGACAACTGATGATTGTATTTAGCATGAAATAGTCGCTGTAATAATGAACATTGATCTGTGAAAACTTTATAAAATAAATAAAAATATATATATATATATATATATATTAGAGTAGCCAAGACATAATGTCAGCAGCACTAGGTAACTGACAGTTTCTCACTTATGAGATTTTCAAACCACTTGTAAGTTACCGAACGCCGTTGACTTCATGTTTTCGCTACCGTAACTTAATTATACATGATCTATTAATGATATCTGTTTGTAATTGGCCGTTTTCTTTAAATATAAACTTATCATTCGGAACAAAAACAGCATCAGTTGAAAATTGTAACTCTTTACCTAATCCGTTTTATCTGCATCCTGTACCCACACACATTATACAGAAATTATGATAGGTACTCGTCCTGCCTCCCTGATGCACAAAAATCTAAAAGGACGCAGTAAAATCGTATCGATACATCACCATTTCAAGCTAACTGTAAATACATTTCAATAGTCTTTTAGATATTTTTACACACACACACACACACACACACACACACACACATATATATATATATATAAGTGATGCTGATAGCTTTTTGATTTAGTGCGTCCTGGATGCACATAATTACTTTTAATGAGTCCCCAGAAAAATTTATGGGTCCAACTAAGGTTTCTTAATAAATTGTATGGTTTTTATTTATGATCTGGGGAAACAACTTAAAACGTCTAACTCCTACCTTCTAACCTATCCTGTGTAAATTGCTTCTAAAAGACTATTGAAATGTATTTACAGTTAGCTTGAAATGGTGATGTATCGATACAATTTTACTGCGTAGGTTTTTGCAGCCATATACACACGGAAACCGAAATAAAAATACCCCACATGAACATAACAATCCATCCGCCACACCTAACATGCGATAGCGCTAACATCATATATTACATATACTGCACACAATGCACAAATAGCGGATATGTGGGAGAAACATCAACATCTTTTAGACTAAGATTAAATAACCACAAATCCACAATAAAACTCAAATCCCCGCATAGTACAATAGCACTTCATTTTAACACCCTACCACACAACCTTACACACCTCAAATGCATTCTAATAAAACACGCATTTCCAACAACGCAATCTCGAAAACAAGCAGAAACTAAATGGATTCTAAAATTACAAACTCACGTGAGGGGACTAAACGCTGACATCGGAATACTCCGTTATTATAAATTCTTTTACAGACGCTGCCGCTGTCAATAACAACAGAGACAAAATCCGTTGAACAGGAACAACAATCATTTGATAAAGGGTATCTAACGAACCCGAAAATTTATGATAAAAAATAATAATAAAAAAATAAGTGAATCCAATACTCCATAACATCGTTCATTCATTTATTTTTAGATACTTCGTAATACGCGCAACTTAAAAAAACATTATATATATATATATATATATATATATATATATATATATATAAAGCCTAAAGAGTCAGAAACTACCTAACTAGGTTTCTCCTATCAGATCATCAGGATACTACTCTTTACTTATGAATATACAAAAACTATATTATCAATATTTTCATAATTACACACACACACACACACGCACACACACGCACACACACAATTGGTAGCAGGATCTATTCTACGAAGTTCTTTCAATAAATAAGCAGAGGTTGTTTTTTGTTTTCGAAAAGAGACATTTGTTTCAGACGTTTGTTTCCGACATTTGTTTCAGATATTTTTTTATAAATGTGAACTCTGCATTGATTGGAAATGGTTCATAGCAAAGATTATCTAAATCTAAGTCTATTTAAATTTTACTAGCAGGACCAGTGAAGATACCACAGTATGATAATTTAATTATTACAGCCTTTAATATATTTACTTAAGGGCTATTGCATTATAGTTCAATAAATAAAAAGTATCATATTCTTGTTTTAACTCTCTTTCACTCTTTTTTTCTTTCTTTTTTCATCTTTTCATTATTTTCGATTAAAACAGATTAGCCTTATCACTTCCGTTCGCTCACCCATCTCTGTATCTTTCCCCTACAATCTTTCATTCTTTCTTATTATATTTATTCTGTGTAGCATGTCATTTTTCTTGCCTTTCTTTCTTTATGATAAAATCGGAATTGACGACACTCATGGGAACAAGAATTCTCTGGCTAAGCAAAACCAGATAATCAGGTTTTCCATTTTCCATCATCTTGGACATTTAGACGGTCTCATCTTTAACCAAAGGGTGTTGCAAAATAACAGTCGGAAGATTAAGGAACAAGAGCATTGCTATATAGACTAGCAGGACCTGTGCGTATACCACAACGTTTTAAGTCATAGAAATATCATCTTTGATGCCAAAATGTTGTAAGAGTAGCTTTATAGCAAAACTTGTGCGAAACATTTAAAACTTTCTAATGAAGTTCTTGTGTCTAGAATAACATAAATCCCAAAAGGTAATTCTCCAGATTAAAATCGCCTTATTTTTTGTTGTTGCTGCGTGTCTCTCGGCGATGAGAACATACCGAAAAGGAAGAGTAACAGGAACTAAATTCGGATTCTAACCCTGGGGGTATTTTCATTCTAAGCACAGGGTTAAAGAGCGACATTTTGATTTCAGATCGAGCGCACAGACAATCTGATCCTAGGTAGAGCTGTTGACCCATAGATAAATACTCCTATTATTCTTAGGGCTCGTAATTGGACCCGTGAAAAATCCCCCAGAATAACTGCATAAAGCCGAGTTCAATATAATGATTGCATTTTACTCTATGAATGCATGCATGCATACAATCTATAGAATCAAATAAGGAATTTCAATGTTTCTGTATTTGGTAGAATAGTGTTGTGAGATAATACGGTGGAAAATATAACAAAAATCTAAGAAATTATGTGTACTTAATAGTGGAAAGATTTTTGGATGCACCAGCTCAACGTCATCTGTTTTACTAGTCGATAGATGTCACTTGGCGAATTGTGGAAGGGAAGTAGTGAGAGGAGGGAATGAAAGATCAGTATAGACCAGGGATCACCAAACTACGGCCGCGGACCAGATCCGACCCGCGAAGGCATTTTATCAGGCCTGCCGACGGTACTTGAATTTGTTTGTTAAAACGTACAGAACGCGAGACTTTCTGACAGCATTTAAATTTAAATATCATGTTAAGCTTACTAAATCTTCATGGACTTGAATACTGTAAGTAAGTTACACAATTTCATGCCTGTGTGCATTTCACTTGTTACGACTTGTTACAATAATAATGTGACCTCCGCTCGTTATTTTTTTCAATTATCCGGCCCACCCCGAAAAAGTTTAGTGATCCCTGGTCTAGACGAAGCTGTGGCAGAGAGGAGACACAAGATACGTGTCTGTCCCTCAAGGAATTTTGACTTGGAGATATAATAAAATAGCTCATGAGAACAAAACAAGAGCATCTTATGTTGTGATTTAAAAACTATGAATGGTACAAGGCAAAATATCATCAAGTAGTTCCCAAGTACTTCCAGACTCAAACAACGAGAATGGTATCCAGCCCAACAACCGAACAAGAGATACCAGCAACTCTGGTCCACCCTCGAGTAGTAAAACAGAACTAGAATAAAAGATAAGTATATTACTATTACAATTAACACATCACTTCTTTCAAATAGACACGCAACGCTACAGCGTACGATAGAAATGATTGAATCAGTAGGGATTTTAAACTAATTTATAAAACCTTATTAACTTTGTGTCAAAAGTCAAAACTTCAGACCTGTAGAAGTTTATTATATTTAAAGGTGTTATAATATTATTATATGACAAAACATAATCATGTATAACCTTTGTATCTAAAGGTTTACTCAACAGGTAATCTGATATCTGTTCAAATAATCGAAAAGTATTCCTAATATTTGATAGTTTTAAATCAGGTAAGAAATATATTTACTAAAAATATATAAATGTTTCTTTTTTTCCCGTAAACATTGCTATGAGATATATCGTCCTTGATTTCTCTTTCTATGAAAAAAAATCCCTTTTTCTTTCTTTCCGTCACTGTTTACTTTCTTTCTTTCATTCACACTTTGCTTTCTGTCTTTCTATATAAAATTGTCCGTTTCTCTTTTTTACTTTTACACTTTTGTCTTTCTTTCTTTCACACTTTGCTTTCTTTCTTTCACACGTTGCTTTTTTTCTCTTTCTTTCTTTATTTCACACTTTGCTTTTTTTCTCTTTCTTTCATTCACACTTTGCTTTCTTTCTTTCTTTCATTCACACTTTGCTTCTTTCTCTTTCTTTCTTTATTTCACACTTTGCTTCTTTTTTTTTCTTTCTTCACACTTTGCTTTTTTTTCTTTCTTTCTTTCACACTTTGCTTTTTTCTCTTTCTTTTTCACACTTTGCTTTTTTTCCTTCTTTCTTTCACACTTTGCTTTTTTTCTTTCTTTCTTTCACACTTTGCTTTTTCTCTTTCTTTCTTTCACACTTTGCTTTTTTTTCCTTCTTTCTTTCACACTTTGCTTTTTTTTCTTTCTTTCTTTCACACTTTGCTTTTTTCTCTTTCTTTTTTCACACTTTGCTTTTTTCCTTCTTTCTTCACACTTTGCTTTTTTTTCTTTCTTTCTTTCACACTTTGCTTTTTTTCCTTCTTTCTTTCACACTTTGCTTTTTTCCTTCTTTCTTTCACACTTTGCTTTTTTTCCTTCTTTCTTTCACACTTTGCTTTTTTTCTTCTTTCTTTTTCACACTTTGCTTTTTTTCCTTCTTTCTTCACACTTTGCTTTTTTTTCTTTCTTTCTTTCACACTTTGCTTTTTTTCTCTTTCTTCTTTCACACTTTGCTTTTTCTCTTTCTTTCTTTCACACTTTACTTTTTTTCCTTCTTTCTTTCATACTTTGCTTTTTTTTCTTTCTTTCTTTCACACTTTGCTTTTTTCTCTTTCTTTCTTTCACACTTTGCTTTTTTTCCTTCTTTCTTTCACACTTTGCTTTTTTCTTTATTTCTTTCACACTTTGCTTTTTCTCTTTCTTTCTTTCACACTTTGCTTTTTTCTCTTTCTTTCATACTTTTCTTTCTTTTTTCTTTCTTTCTTTCACACTTTGCTTTATTTGTCTGTTTCATTTCTTTTTTTTCTTTATTTCACTCCATTTTTATTTACTCCTTTATTTATTGATTTATCTATTTCACTTTTTCCTCTCGCTCTTTATTCATTTCTTTCTTTCTTTCAACACTTAATTATGTGACCACAAGCAAACAGGTACCATAAACAGAGTACTTTTCTTATAAAAACGACTTGGTTTGGCATTAAATGAGCCGAAAAAAGATTGAAATGTCATTAAAAAATCAACCAATTAGTCGTTATTTACTTCACTTTTTCACAGTTTTCGCTCTTTTTTTAATGGAATGGCCTATTATCAATGATAGTAATAAAAAAAACACACAAAAACCAACATAATAATAAAAACATAAACCGCCCTTCATGTGGTGACACCATATTGTTGTGATGTTACCAAATAACTAATCCGTTGTTAGATGTACGTGGTGTAATGATTACCGTCTTAGGAAATGGACACGGCGAGACAAGTTGAATCCTGAACGCGACTGTTTGCATTTCACATAGCACTAATACCCTTGGTATAGGTAAGGATCCAACTATTCTCCCTGCAGCTATGCGTAAATAGATGGGAAAACTGGGCTCTTTAACCTTCCAGTCGAAGAGAATGTGTTGGATTATTTTTGGTATATAAGGTGGGCTACAATTCACCACCTAAATTTATAGACTAGACGGGGTCAAGTGGTTTATTCCTCCGCCAATTAACAGCCATAATGCGTGGCTAGATGACTACTTAATCACTGATACTGACAGACGTCCATTTGCAATCATTGAAGAAGGAACTTAGAATACTAAGGAGCACCAAGGAACAACCAAAGGATTTTTTACCAAGGATTTCCGCTGGACAAGCGCTCTTGTTAGGTGCCTTAAAGGATGGCCCATAAAAACGTAACAGAATGAAAATTCTGAATTCAAACTAAAGAGGTTACCTTCTCGTTAGTAGTGTAATTTAAGGTTGGAGCAAGATATTAACAAACCAGTATAAACATTGCCATTTTATGTTTGTTTATTGATTTTAACGGCATATCAACCTGTCTGGGGTTATGCCATGCCTAACGGTTAGGAAGTATTAAATATCGTGTATTTATATTTATACTTTTTAGTAATTGGTTTTAACAATGTGTTAGCATTATTGGGGATTATGTTGTATGGTATTGATTAGTTTCATGTCTATATTCTATGGTATAATTTTATTTCTCTCAAAAAAGAGAGAATATCCTCCATGTTGACATTTTCAAATAAATCTTTCATATTGTTTGCTTTAAAAAAAAACGGTTTCTGATGTGAGCAAAAAACCTGCATTCCATGAATAAATGTTTAGCTGTCAAAAGTGTTTGACATGTTTAACATTGTGGTTGTTGTTCTTGTTTGAGTATATAGGAGTGCGTTAGTTTTGTATGACCAATGCATAATCGGGACACAATGACTTGTTCCTTTCTAGACTTCCTTGAAGTTGGTCTCCAGCCTTCCAAAGTGGGTTTGATTAGGAAGAGTTTATTGTGGATGTTGTTATTCCAGTGTTGTTACCATTTTATTATCACCGCTGTATTGTTAAAACTAGAAAAAACGAAAAACACCTTCCGGGCAGTGAAAAAGAATTACTTTTTGAGAGATATTGCTTGAGGGGGTGGGAGTTAAAATTCAATGTCGGAGTGTTTGTATCATAAATAAGTAAAATCATCAAATTTATTAAAGAAGTAAAAAAAATAAAACAATTTGAAATGGAAATTTAGTTATGTCTCCCTGAAATAAAATGTTGCGTGCATCTATTAATTATCAATTAAGTAATTATTTCGAATTTTACACAGAATATTAGGTATTTATTTGTTTGTAAACTTTTAGGTTAACTTCTTGTTACAGAAAAAGGGTCGAGAGTAAAAATGGTTTTTATAATTGATTACAAATTTCACACATAATTTTTCCATCTGAAATAATAATACAACTTTTTAATTAATTTCAAAGTTTATTTACTTAAATTATAATTATGATAATGGAAATGATTCAAATGTTGAATTATAAGGAACAGCTTTTATTTATTTTATTAATGTTAATGTTGAATATTTAAAAAAGATAAATAGAAAGATATATAATACAGGGTTGTACTTTATTCTATGTATTAATGATTTTGAGTATTGTGACGTAGACAGTGACGTAGTTTCAGTTACAGACACCGACTTTCTATTATAATAATATTTGGTGCTGACAGAGTGTGACTCACGTTAAGTATTAAAAACAAAAAGACAAAAAAAGAATAGATCTGAAGAGACAATATCTTAAAATAAGTTTATATTCTAAACAAGGTATATATCCTTTTATTTATTTATTCATTTATAATACGCCGTTTTTGTTAAAAAATCTTTACATGTACGTTTGAGTTCTCAGTTTTGGTTGAATCCTATCAAAGTAACACCTGACATCATCCACATATATCTATTATTATACTAAAGCTGAGCGAATCAACTTTTGTCTCCTAAAGGCTTTTTTTACTGTTTAGTTTAATGACACGGAAGTTAAACCAAATGATTCCTTACTTTTATGATTGAATTATGCTTGAAAAAAAATTCCATTTTAATTGGTTCTAATTAGTCATAATTTGCAATTAAGTAAAAAAACTGACCTGTCCATCACTTTATATTCTGCCTATCATTTTCCCCTCTCTATGTATCTCTTGATGAGAGAGAGAGAGAGAGAGTGAGAGAATTTGAAATGTATTTGTAGGTTAAATTTCATAAGCAGCAACGTGCAGCTTAAATTAGGTCAAACATTCTCTTTCTTGCAAATCTTACAACATAATTTTAATGTTTTGTCCGGCCGTATTTATTTAAAAAAAAATGCAATTCCTTTGCAAACTCACTTTTTCCTGATCTGAATTTTTTACCTAGAGCTGAATGGGTGACCCAACTGGTCACGTTTTTCCTAGTACATATATATATATATATATATATATATAATATATATATATATATATATATATGGAAATAGCATAATCTTTACAGATCATTGCCGTCCCTCACAATCCCACAACTCCACCACCAGAACTCTTCCTTGCATGAGCCCTCAAATGACTCATCAAACCTGCTGCAGATCCACAAAGTTTGATGCAAATGTAACATTGAAAAGACTTCCTTCCCGTTGAATGAGAAGATTCAGATGAATCAGATGATAAAATTTGATGCTTATGCACCACCATATGTCTCTTAAGACCAGAAGCCGACTTACAGACCTTGCCACAGATAGCACAAGACACATTGTTTGCTCCTGGAATCTGCATGGATTGACCCAGGTGAGACTTCCGATGATTGACATAGCCAACCTTAGAAAGCAAAAGTATATATATATATATATACGTATATACATACACATGTAATCAAAATTTTGAACATGTGTTTATGTGTCTTCCAGTTTACATCCAGAAAGTATATTTAGAATTATCGACCGATAATCAATTGAAATAGCAATGTAGTAATTGTCTATTGATGTGTCTCATCGTCAATGCAAATTCTTTTCTACTAGGAAGAAGAAAAAAAAATATCCTACTTAAAAATAAATAGAAATCTGTCTGTGAAAATAGTGAATATACGTTGTCAATAAAACTTCTTGCTTTTCAGTTGGTCCATCAAAGGATTTCGTAAACGTCTTTAGCCTTTCGTTTCGCATGTGGTAACCCATCGATTATTGGATTTCGGAAAGTAACTACTTAGTCTGGTTTAGTTTGTTTAATTGCATATCGACACATTTAGTACAGAAATTAGATTAACTAACAAAAATAAACACCAGGCAGTCGATGTAAAAACAAATTTTTGAAAGATATTGCCTGAGGTGGGGAAAATTAGATAGATAAACTAGAACGTTTAAAATTCAAACAAATAATTACTTACTTAAAAAGAATCATATTCACTCCACTGAGATATTTCTTTCGTTTTACGACAGTAAGGACATCCAGAACGTTTCTAATAAATTCTGATTTAATTATTCAGAATCTTTATAGAAAAATTTTAAAATCGTACGACTAAAATATATTTTGTCCGGATTTTATAAAATAAAATAAAGGAGGTCGGGGTCGACTTAGTAAAAAAAAATATTTTTTCTAATAGATTTTAAGAAAAAAACTATTTTCAACTTAAATTTATCTAAAGGTGAATAAGTATAAAAATATTTGTGAAAATTTGACTCTTAATTGATTTTTCATATAATCTTTTAAAGGTTACTGTGATGTAAGCAGTGACCTAGTTTTGGTTACAGACAGGAAGAGACCGAATCTCCATCATTAATAGATTTGTTTGGATTGTTTGGTTTGTTTTGTTTTACGGCATATCAACCTCAGTGGGTCATTTAATGCCGATAAAGTTTTCAAATAAATCAATTCTTAATGGATAATACCATTTTTTTTATAAATACATTTTTCTATTTAACCCATAGATGGGACCCTAACAAGTACTACCACTCTGGGTCAGAGTGGATCAGGGAGCAATGGCGATGAAGGGGTGCTCCACATTCCCCAAACCTCCAAAACTGGTACCTCACCATCAGATAGAGATTAACGTCATTCCCAGGACATGTAGACCCGCAGCCACCGCCTTCTAGCACCCATATGATAAAAAGGGGTTGGGGCTTGCCATAAGGGCAATAGGGTTGGGAAAATCATATAGGTGCTAGGGCTTGACGTGAATAGCCGATTGATCGGAGGGGGCCTCTCCGACCGCCCGTCTAGCCCAAGATAGGGTCAAAGTGGAGTATTGCATGTCATGAACTGCTCATCCACCTGGGCTCTATCCTTAAGTATCACGGGTCGCCACCCACGGTCAACAGGTGGCCTCATTGGGGGAGTCTTACCCCTCTGCAGAGGTGCAGTCGGTGCATTCTAACGCCCCAGCCGACAGGGCGGTAATAGATTTGTAAATGCTTGATTATAAACAACATTTTTATATGTTCCATTATATTTTTTAATTTATTCTGCTAGGATGAGACTGTACTATATGTGCCTATGGAAATCTAAATATTATCTGTAAAATAGGAAAAATTCTTCTACTTCATTGACAACAGTAAGTACTACATATTACTTGATATTTCAATCAATGTTCGTCTTTTCTTTTAGGTAATACAATTGACAAACTTATATAGAATAATACTTCTTAACAAAGGTAGAAAAATAAAATCAGCAGTATGATTTTCTATTACTTTGTTTCTCCATCCAAAAGATGAGCAAAATATTTGTTCACACTGTCTAAAATCAAAGTTGAACTTCTGCATAGGATCAAAGTATAGTATCTGTACCCATGAAAATTTGAAAGAAATATTTAATCTAATATATACAAATATGCTTAGTCAAAAGATAAGCATAAAAAAGCACAAGTAATAAATAAATGTAGAGATATTTTCTTTAAAATATAGTCATCACTACAAGAAAAACACTTGAGTATTTTTTTTTTAATCTAAAAAGGTTTTTGGTGTAATATTCCATATATGAAAGGTATTAAAATATAATCGGAAGCCCTGAAATAAATAATACTTCCAGAATGAGTGGCTACCAATTATAGAAGTTTTTTTGTCTAATCATTTGTTTGCACACAGTTATATGATATAAAAATTCCTATCTAACACAAATAATTTGAACACAGTTGCATAGTTTCAGGTTTTTCTATTGTTGCATGATTGATAAGTATCCTATTAATTATGCACGGTTAGTTTAATGAATTTGAATTCAAATTACCAGAAAAATACAATAATTACGGGGATTTGTGAGTGACGGGTATTAACTCTTCTTACATCGTGTGGCTTGGTCTAAGTACCTTTTCTTAAGATTCTGGCTAACTTATTATTTTTCAGGGTCTGTGAAAGGAGAAGGGCACAATGGCGCTTCTCGTTTGATAAGCTATATTCTCAAGCGCTTTTGAGTGATCCGGATCCAAGACTTTAATAAAAATGTGAATTCACCAAAGTAATGTCTTGTGTTGTTAATAAAAACAAAGGACAACACAAACATGAGATGTTTGTGTTGTCCTTTGTTTTTATTAACAACACAAGACATTACTTTGGTGAATTCACATTTTTATTAAAGTCTTGGATCCGGATCACTCAAAAGCGCTTGAGAATATAGCTTATCAAACGAGAAGCGCCATTGCGCCCTTCTCCTTTCACAGTCAACCAGAAACTGAATAACTAAAAAATATCTCCCACGCTTGCCTGGCAAATAAGAATGGAGGCCCCCAAAGGGTTAATATACGTCAGACACACTTGCTTGAAACCATATATATTTACCAAATCCTACGCACGATGCAACACAAGGTCAATTTCTCTAGCGGAATTTAACAAGTTTCAATTCAGAGTTTTCCTTCTCCTAGACTGGTTACCTAGCCACGGTTAAAGAGCCTGTTGGATTTTGTTGATATATAAGGCATAAGGTAAATGGTCACTTCTACTTATAGACTCGACTATAAACACGTGACCTGAGTAGGATTCTTATTGTCCAATCACTGGCACTGCTGCTGCTGCTTCTGCTGTATTAATAGAGACCCCAATCTGAGATTATTTCATTGACATTTGGATTCCCTTGGACGACGGACTTACAAGGAATACGTTAACACCGGATTCTTATTGGCTTGCTTACTTATTCATTACATCTGGAACGAAGGATGGCTGCCAGATACTTAACAGAGCCCAGTCTCTCCTACTATTTACCCATAGCTGGAGGGAGAGTAGTTGGATGCCTATCTTTCCCAAGGGTATTAACTCTTTGTGAAATGCAAACAGCCTTGTACAGGATTTGAACTCGGGTCGACGGGTCCATTTCCCAACACTCTAACCATTACAACCTGCTTGTAATCATATAATTATGCATGGATTGTTGTAATAGGATAGGAATACCCGAAACCATATAACTGTGCAAATTATTTGTATTAGAATACTTGATATCTTAATTCTTATTTGATTTTATGAAATACTAGGTAAACAGACAATTGCTAGTAAGTTCATTGGGTGCTCCATACTTCAGGCATTTTGCCAAAGTAAACTAAACTAAGTAAGCGAAGAAGGGTCCCTCGCCAGGTCTAATGGTAACTGTAGAATAATCATACTAAGTCCAATTACCGTCGAATTGGCAAGACAAGACAGCAAGCATTCGTAACCCAATACGATTCTGGTATGCTGTAAAGACCACTGCATAGTGGCAGAATTTATGGAGCCTCAGAGGATCATACAAACCAAGCAGCCAATCAGGACTCAGGGAATGGAATCACCCAAATGCATGAGTGGACTGTTCTGAATTCCCATAAGTTGTCTTGACACTGGTTCAGTTGTGCTTGGCCAGTCACATTGTTCAAACCAATAGTAGACTGACTGACTTCAATAGTAACCAAGCTAGGCTACAAGAAAATTGTTACTGAGTTCTATTTTCACTGGGTGCCTAATACTTCCGGCCTTGTGCCAAACTAATCTAAGCTCAGTAAATGTAGAAATGTCCCTCACAAAGTGCAAAGGTTAGCAGGCTAGGCAAGCAGACCATTGTTTCCATAATTAAATGTTTTCTTTATGAAGTTATGTAGAAAAATATGACTTAATTCAATAGAACATTTAAGAGATTTATCGATTTAAACTATTTTGTCTTTTTTGTGTGTGGATTTGTCAGTCATTACAAATCAATAAGACTATGTAATTATTTCCTATAATTTGTTCGAATAACTACCTATAAATCTAATTAGATATGTTTAATCAAGGATTGCTAATTATTTGAGAAAGAAAATTCGTTAATTTACTCCTTTTGAAAATTGGGCATTAAAACCCATGTCCTTAATCAGGTCTTGTAGTAATAGCTACACGACGTAACTAAGTGCACAGGTTTTCCACCGATCGATTATTTCCACTGATTGATTGTTTATTGATCTCATATAATTAGTTCGAATAACAATCTATAAATCTAATGAGATACTAGACAAAACGTGATCCGTTGGGTCACCCATTGAGCTCTGGGTAGATAAATCATATGAGGGAAAAGTGAGTTTTGCAAAGCGAATTAATTAAAAAAAAATACTGCCGGACAAAACATTAAAATCATTTTGTAAGATTTCTAAGAAAATGACTGTTTGACCTAATTCAAGTTACGGGTTGCTGATTATGAAACTTAACATACAAATACATTTAAAATTCTCCCATCGCTGTCTCTCTCTCTCCGCTCCCAGAGAAACTAACATATATAACGAGGTAATCAAGGTATACATAGAAAGGAAGAAAGTGAGAGGGAAAACGTAAAGAGATTGGCCAGTTTTTTATTTAATTGCGAATTACGACTAATTAGAACTAATTAAAATGAAATATTTTAAAAAACATAACTGAATCCTAAAAGTAAGGAATAATTTGGTATAATCTTCGTGCCATTAAACTAAACAGTAAAAAAGCCTTTAGGAGACAACAGGTAATTCACTCAGGTTTTGTATAATAATAGATGTTCAATCAAGAATTGCTAACACTAGCCTGCAATGTTTTCATGGTCAAACATATAATTGCTGATTTTCAGGCAGTTTTTTTTACGCTGAATCCAAAAATCATACTCATTTCTTTAAAATCAGATTAAATGTTTGAGATACATGCTCTTGAAATGTATAGAACATTATTATAGCTGTAACAAATAGTCCACAGGCTTTTGAATAAGTGTTATTATTTTGTACAACTTATTCAAGCATATCTTAAAAACTAGACCTTACTAAACACAATGAATGTCTCCTAAGGCATTTTCACCTGGGATAAGACAAGATAGCTCATGAGAAAAAACATGAACGTCTTGTGTTATTATTAAAAACTATAAATGACAGGGCAAGATTGGATGTGAATTATTAAACATTCCTTCTTGGTCACTTGCCAATTGCTCAGAAAACAAGTCTGGCTTTTTTAAAAAATTACACAAACACACACATATGTATACACACATACATACACTCATATATATATATATATATATCAATAAGATAGTTCGTGAGAAAAAACATGAACGTCTTGTGTTATTATTAAAAACTATAAATGACTGGGCAAGATATCCTCAAGTTCATCCAAGTTGTTCCAGACTCAAAACAGCAAGAAAGCCAACCTCAGATCCAACAAGCAGATTCCAGGCTCGAAGAAGTAAAACAGGAATAGAAGGTAAGTATTTAACGATTGCAATTAATACGTCATCACTCCTTTCGAATTAGAGCCACAACGCTAAACTTAGAAAGGGCTCGAAAAGAGATTGGGGCAATTGAAAATCAGTGGAAGAATCGAGACCATCCAGCTGGTAACACTGTCCAGATCAGCTAAAATACATGAAGACTTGAGACTTGCTGTCACTTAGAACCCAGTGTAAAAACAAGCACATAGAATTGGTGTGACAAACTGACTTTGGGGGAAAATGTAACATAATAGGGTGGAAAAAGAAAGGAATCACAAGAGATTAGATATAGGTAACATGGAAAGATTCTGATGATGAAGCACTAGGCCACTTGTCGAATTCTGATTGGTTAGGAAAATAGGCAGTGAAAAGAGAGAGAGAGAGAGAGAGAGAGAGAGAGAGAGAGAAGAGAGAGAGAGGGAGAGAGAGGGAGAGAGAGGTGTAATGAAAGAGCAGTTGGAGTGAAGCGACCATCCAGACGTGAGTACTGTTCCGATTATCTAGAATAAGTGGAGACTCGAGGAGACTTGCTGTCACCCAGAACCCAATCGACAAAAACAAACATTGGCGTGAAAGAGCGACAGGGAGTAAAGTGATAATTACAAATGCTGGAAACAAGTCTTTTTTGTTTCCTTCTTATTATCACTCTTGAGACATCTTTTCAAATAATCTTCCATCTCCAGGAACGACGTAGAGGCAATTAGACGCGTTGCTCGAGCTTTATTTGTAAAAATAACCGAAAATTATTCTAATTGTTCCGAGTCTCAGCACTGGCAACGTTTGTCCGTTTCTCAGCAGGTTGGATGTGAATTATTAAACATTCCTTCTTGGTCACTTGCCAATTGCTCAGAAAACAAGTCTGGCTTTTTTAAAAATGACACAAACACACACATATGTATACACACATACACACACTCATATATATATATATATATATATATATATATATATATATGACATCTACATATAATATCATACATCTATATATACGCATATATATGAAATATGTATATATATATATATGTAAACATACATATACAGACATATATTTATCCACAAACACATACATACATATATACATCTAAACATGTATATGCACTTGTATACAAATATATTCATACGCTCACACACGTGTATATGCTCATATCTATGTAAACAATTGATTGTGCACACACGTAGACACACACACACACACACACACACATATATATATATATATATATACCCAACGCGTGTATATATATATGTGTGCGTTTGTGTATGTATATATATTATACGTACGCATCTGTATATAGATATAATTATTCCTACACATGTATATATACCCATGTGTATATACGAATATATGTAATAAAACAGGCATTTTTCTAGCCCCTCGTTATATATATAGACATACATGTATATATATTTATTACACATAACCCATAAGCAACCCAATACATGTGTATATATATATACGCACAAATATGTATATATATATATAAATATATATATATACATATATATATACATATACACACAAACATGTATATATATGTATATATATATGTATACATATACACACAAACATGTATATATATGTATATATATATGTGTACATATATACACAAACATGTTATATATATATATATGTGTACATATATACATATATGTATATATATGTATATATATACACACAAACATGTATATATGTATATATATATATATACACACAAACATGTATATATATGTGTATACATATACACACAAAACATGTATATATATGTGTATACATATACACACAAACATGTATATATATGTATATATATAACATATACAACATGTATATATATGTATATATGTATATATATCACACAAACATGTATATATATATATATATACATGTATACATATACACACAAACATGTATATATGTATACATATACACACAAACATGTATATATATATATGTAAACATATACACACAAACATGTATATATATGTATATATGTATATATTTACACACAAACATGTATATATATGTATATATGTATACACACAAACATGTATATATATGTACGTATACACACAAACATGTATATATATATATATATACATATACACACAAACATGTATATATATATGCATATATATATATACATATACACACAAACATGTATATATATATGTATATATATACATATACACGCAAACATGTATATATATATGTATATATATATATACATATACACACAAACATGTATATATATATATACATATATATATATATACACACACAAGTATATATATATATATATATATATATATATATATATATATATATATATATATACCTCCAGCACATATATAGATAATACAACACACACCTGGGTATGTATATATATATGCACATATAATAACACAGAAGTACACGCACATGTATGTATGTATATGTAGATACATATATATATAACACTCATATATATATATATGTGTGTGTTAAAAAGACATATATGTGCAAACACATGTCCATACCCTGCAGACATGGCTACACCTACATATACACCCCCCACAAGCATAGCCACATATGTACATGGAATGATAACAATCAAAAGCAATTATTATTTACTAGAAAACAGCAGGGGATAATCGCAGTAAAATTTTAGTGATAAACAAATATAAATATGCAATATGCAAATGAATAAAAAAACGAAATAAACATCTAAATGGAATAGTTGTGAAAAAACAAAAAACAAAAAAGAAACAAAAATTTGAAAAATGAAACAATTATTCCACCAAAATAGTTTCCATTTATCATTCGTCTGAGCAAATCAACATCCGTGCGTAAAACGGACATGGAAGATACGCATGCGCATTGATAGGAGTGCGTACATGATTCTCATTGGTTCGCCTGTTTTACATATATTTATTAAACTTATTATTATTATTTTAAGTTCTTCTAAATATGAATGAAATAAAACCTTCAAAAATATATCTCCCGCGAACCAATGCGTATCTTGTATCAGTTTTGTTTAGATGTCTGCCTACTTACTTTTTTTTTCATTTTTTTTGTTCTTTCCATCAAATAAATACTTTTTAAAAGCAATACTGTTTTTTTGACAAAATGTAACGTTTTATCACCATTTAATTATGATAGAGTGGAACCCCGGTTCTCGAACTTAATTCGTTGAAAAATTATGTTCGAGAATCGATTAGTTCAAAAACTGAAACAATATTTCCCATAAGAAATGGCGTGATGTTTGTTTTTTTTTTTGTTTTACGGCATATCAACCTCAGTGGCCATTTAATGCCGATAAAGTTTTGAAATAAATCAATTCTTAATGGATAATACCATTTTTTTATAAATACATTTTTCTATTTAACCCATAGATGGGACCCTAACAGGTACTACCACTCCGAGTCAGAGTGGACCAGGGAGCAATTGGGATGAAGGGGTGCTCCACATTCCCCAAACCTCCAAAACTGGAACCTCACCATCAGATAGAGTTTAACACCATTCCCAGGACATGTAGACCCTCAGCCACCGCCTTCTAGCATCTATATGATAAAAAGGGATGAGGCTTTCCATAAGGGCAATAGGGTTGGGAAAATCATATAGGTGCTAGGGCTTGACGTGTTCAGCCGATTGATCGGAGGGGGCCTTTCCGACCGCCCGTCTAGCCCAAGATAGGGCCAAAGTGGAGTATTGCATCTCATGAACTGCTCATCCACCTGGGCTCTATCCTTAAGCATCACGGGTCGCCACCCACGGCCAACAGTTGGCCTCATTGGGGGAGTTTTACCCCTCTGCAGAGGTGCAGTCGGTGCATTCTAACGCCCCAGCCGACAGGGCGGGAAATGGCGTGAAGTGGATAAATCCTATTTATATGCACATAAAAGTCGTCATCGGGGTGGCCTATAGTCGGTTTTAGCCAGACAGCGAGGGGATCTATACCCTTTTCCCTAGCATTAGACCAATGATATTGTTTTGGCATCTGAGGTGGAGGTGGGGTGCCACACCTACCATCAGCTCTTCTTATTTTACTGCAAATAAGTTAATTTAAACAACAGATAACAAAATATTTAACCTAATTCTTTATTATGTTTACATTTCTTTTTGCCTGCGATGTGATGGTGTATGTGGAGGCAGAGAAGGGAGGAAGAGTTATCGTTTTGAAGGGTAATCCCCACCACCATTACATTACTGGGTAATTGCCCTTCTGGGTTTTTGCCCATTCTCTCTCCCTCTCCATTCTCTGTCCCTCGAGCTTAATTGGTCTCCTGGAGACACTTCCAGAAGAGACTTTTGTATAGTTTGGAGATGTTCGAAATCCGGAAATTTGTTCGACATCTTAGGACTGTTTTACATTTTATATTTTGTTCGAAGTCTGAATTGTTTGACTTAAGAGCCGTTCGAGAACCGAGATTCTTCTCTCTCTCTCTCTCTCTTTCTCTCTCTCTCTCTCTCTCTCTCTCTCTCTCTCTCTCTCTCTCTCTCTCTCTCTCTCTCATATATATATTTATTTCGTCTCCGCTCTTGATAGTACGGAGAATAAACAAGCTCTGAAGAGGATTTTTATAAAATCGAAATATTGTTCAATATTAGCTATGAATATGTTATAAAACGTTTTCACTTTAACAGCATTTTGTGGTGTTTTCATATCCTTTTCTCTCTCTCTCTCTCTCTCTCTCTCTATATATATATATATATATATATATATATATATATATATATATATATCGTGTTTGTGTGTGAAAAATATAAATGGAAAGACATATACACACAGACATTTGATTCAATTAATATTTCGTTGTAATTCATTAAAAGACTTCATCTTCGTCTTTGAACAAATAAAATGAAATATCAATTGAATCGATTGTTTGTATTGTATTTTCATTTATATTTTTCACATTTTGTCAGATTTTTTCCAAACTACCGTTTGTTCATATATATATATATATATATATATATATATATATACTAGAAAACCCGTGACCCACTGGGTCACCCATTGAGCTCGGGTTATATTGTTAAAAAATCACAATGTAAAATAAATCGGGGAATTTTCCAATTTTAATGAAATTTTCAGTATTGATTTATCAATAAATGAATTTTATAATGCATCAGTTATTTTATTTCAAAACATTCTGACTTAATTAGGTATTTCCGCTATGGCAAATTAATATTTAGAATTCATTTATAATATGAAACGTCTAATTTTAAGTTTCAAATTTCCTATTTTCAGATTCTAAAAACAAATATCTATTTAATAACTACTTTAGTTTATTATTGTTATCTAATATTTTTTTAGAAACACTATATTGAAAATTTAGGACCCCTTCCTTTTGAACAGAACAAATATTGATGTATATTTTTTCTTTTATAAGATAATAGTAGGATGGCCCATAATTCGTCTGCTCGTGACAGATCTTTTGTTTTAAAAACGAATTAAAATTAATCAAATCAATTATTTAAGGTCAAATTTTTGTCTAAAACGATAAGTAGTAACATAATGACCATCATTAAAAAAAGAAAAATATCATTCCAAATACAATATCTTAAAAAAACATTTAAAACGATTTTCAGGCAATTTCTATCGCTTTCGGTCTGAGACGCTGGTTTAAATGGCTTAAAATAGTTTTTTTACAAATTTAATATAACAATCGCGATTTTAGCCATGACATGTGTTTAGGATTGTTTAAAATCCTTTTCAGGCTATATTGCATGTTTAGGTTATATATATAATATATATATATATATATATATATATATATATATGTGTGTGTGTGTGTGTGTGTGAGTGTGTGTGTGTGTGTGTGTGTGACTGTATACACAGCGCACACCAGTAAACACACACACAAGCTTATGAACACAAACACACAAACAAAATGACCCCTTCCAGCCCAGCCATCAACCAGTTCTAGTTCCTGAGATCTGATGAGTGTGGTATATTTCTTAATTGTCATTACTCCCAGGTTCATTCTTACCATGATGGTGTAATGGATAGCAAAGTAGTCTTGCAAATCCATTAATACTGAAAAGCGTGTTTGATCCTCGCCTGATACTCCATACGTGCAACCTTCTGACTCTTCCCATCCGTGGCGTACGTTACCGTTAAAACAAATCGATGGGCCTTGCAGATACAATATTTCAGTTCCATTTGTAAATTAAATGATTTGCAAATATAGTGCAAATTCAACAGCAAAAAAATCGATAATACAGTTCAAACTCGAAATCTCGTATGCAAATTTTAGCAACATAGAAAAAAAAATTAAAATTGAAAATTTTATGATAACATTCAAAATTGGAGTTGGGATTACAAAACGTTTAACCTCATTTCTATATATATATATATATTTATAATATATATATAATATAATAATATATTTATATTATAATTTTAATCAGTTTAAATAAGCGGTAATACTGGTATAGCTGATATGGTCCACCTCAGTGCTTAAAATAATCTCCTTGGTAAGTGAAAAATAGACTCCTGTAGACATTATATATATATATATATATATATATATATATATATATATATATATAAATATTTTGAAAACCACACAATATTTCTTATGATATTTTCTACTTACAAACCGTTTCGGTCGTCATCGGGGGACTGTAGGTTGTAGTGTTTTAGCTATTTTTTTCGTTCTTTATGATTTTTCCGATTACGAAAGTTTATTATTTAGAGGGTAAATATCATGAATATCAGATGATCATAAATATTCCGTGGTTTCAACAATATTTGCCTAGTTTTCCAAAACAAAAAAATATATATATATATATATATATTATATATATTATATATATATATATTTCGACATGACAGACACCTGTGTGTGCTATCATAGTAGGCTATTCTAGAAAACTGTATCATCAGTCATAGTTCCTTACCTCTGGCCATCAGCACATCTGCTCAGAGTAAAATCTTAACTATAAAACTATAAATGAAAAGAGAAAGAGAGAGAGAGAGAGGAGAGAGAGAGAGAGGAGAGAGAGAGAGAGAGAGAGAGAGAGAGAGAGAACGAGATCAATCCATAAGAGACCTTTGCATTTAAGCGTAAATCGGTGGCCACCAGCGAAATTCCCCTGTATATGATTATAATTATTATCATCATTATTATTATTATTATTATTTGCTGTCTATCACATCCAATGATGACACCATGCGGATCTGTTTCCTCCAATTGATTCGATCTCTAGTTGCGTCTTGTCAACTGCCTATGGGGATGTTAAAGTCTTTTATGTTTCTCTTGATGTTGTCTTTGTAACTGAGCTTTGGTCTACTGATTCCACGTGATCCCTCTCTCAGTTGAGAGTACAGAATCTGCTTTGGCAGTCTGTCATTCTCAAGTCTGTTTAAATGGCCAGCCCATCTCAGGTTGCGTTGAACAAGTATGTCGTGCATGCTAGAGAGTCCAGTTCTTCAGTATATAAGATTAACAAAAGTGATGAGATAAATTGGATTATTTCTTTTGTGCTTTATATTCTTCGATTTTTCTCAACTATTTTCGAACTCGGGTCATTTTCAGGAGAAAAATTTCTGAAAAAAAAATTAGAAAGATTTAATATCTGAAAGGAATTGATATGCTATAAGAAAGGCGAAGAAAAAGGAACTGGTGACGTAACATATTAATTCATTGTGTAGATTGTTTTTACATGACTTCTACATTTCGTATCGAATCACAATCTACTAGAAGCAGCTACCCAGCATCGCCTTAGTAGAGGGGGAAAAACCTAGTGTATTGAATTGTTTACTTTTGAGACACACAAATACATGACATTTTATGTAGAATTTCAATGCTATTTCTATGTATATTTTAATTTTTAGATATCTTGATATTTTTCCACCAAAAGCAAGAACCGGTGATATCTAATGTGTATATATATTTACTTTGTCATTAATTGTTTTATTTTCATTTTGTTTCATCAGGACATACATACACACCAACTGCCCTTTATATATCTATAGATATCGTGTTCCTTAATTGTACGACCGTTATCATCTTGCAACACCCTTTAGTTAAAAATGAGAACGCCAAAATCGTCCAAGATGAAATGAAAAAATGTAAATCCTGATTATCTGGTTTTGCTTATCCGACGAATTCTTATTCTTATGAATGTCCTCACCACAACTACATAATGGGCCATTCCGACTTTTTTATAAAGAAAGAAAGGGAAGAAAAATGACACGCTACACAGAAAAATATAACAAAGGAAGAAAGAGCGTAGGGGAAAGATAGAGAGGGGGTGAGCGCGCGGAAGCGATAACGCTTTGTTTCAATCGAACATGATGGAACGATGAAAAGAAAGAAAGAAAAAAAAGAGAGTGAGAGTGTTAAATCAAGATTATTATACTTTTTACATATTGAACTATTTCGCAATAGCTTTTAAGTAAACATATCAAACGTTGTAAAAAAAAAATTATCATACTGTGTTAAATCCACAGATCCTGCTAATAAACTAAATAGTTTACAATATATTTGAGAAGAGGATGATCTGAAAGGGTTTATCACTGAAGTGTTCATGACTTTGTACTTAATATTTCGTGATGGTCTTTCATAAATTGATGTGAAATTGAATAATTGTATCTGTAAAGTTTTTCTTACGAAATTTTTATTGAATATAGATTTTACACGAATTCTTTAATGAAATTTAGTCGAGACTTGAGCGTTGTAGCAAAATAATGCGTCTAAAATTGGATAGAGTTATCGACCTGATCATTTAATCGATATTATGTTGCAATATATGTCAAATAAGATCACGCTTTTATTGAAGAAATTATTGGATATTTCACTAAGATATGAACATAAGAAATCTGAATAATGATATATATGAATAAGATTCTAATCACTCGTTGCAAATATATATATTATATATATATATATATATATAATATATATATCTTATTATAATGGAGATTGTGTGTTTTCTGTCTGTAACCGAAATTAAATCCCTTAAATCACAATTCCCTTAGTAATTGACGTCACATTCACCATGAATTTATCCTTATTTTAACCTCAATTATGATAAAAATTGTTTTACATTATTTATACTGTTAACCATATCTACATAATTATAACATGCACTTGTATTTATATATACAACAAAATAGCGGTTTACAGTGTGAACGGGAAGGCTAAATTTGCATATTGATATTAGAAATGTAATTTTAATATATGCCTTAGTATTATTGGTTTCTAACTGTTGATTTTATTTTAATGAATATAAGCAAATCTCTTCAATTAATCTTAAATGAAATCCATTAACAAGAAAAGATAAGTGTCATTTCATTCTTTACTTCGTATTTTAACTAAATACTTAAATTAGAAAAAAAAAACAATGAAAGACGAGAGTGATGGAAGAGTAAGTTTCAGTTGTTCTATTTTTCGATTATACCCTCTTCTGTTTCAAATCTTTTTATCTGCATTCTTATTTAGTTTCATTAGCGTTTCTAATTTAATACGATATTCCATTACATTAAAACTTAAATACTTGCACCCGGAGGGTGCATATATTTGCTAGTATAAGTAAAAGAGTAAAAAGTAAAATGTTTGATAGTATATTTTTACAGTTTTGTTTCTCCCCGGGTAATGTTTGATAGTATATGTTTATACTTTATTATTTGCTCTACTTATGTATAGAGCACTTTTTACTTATTTACTTTCGTTTCCTGGCGGTTTTGTATGAATATATATATATATATATAATATATAATATATATATATATATATATATAAGATTTTTGGATGTTTGTTTTTTATAGAAGCATTGTTGAATAAATTATTATTTATATTTTGCTTGAAGGCAATTATAAATGCATGTATCGCATAAAATTCGATAATCATAGAAAATAATCTTGACAAGTGAATCCCGGCAAAGGATGGCTCGCTATGCAGAACACCGGTGTTCTGCATAGCGAGCCATCCTTTGCCGGGATTCACTTGTCAAGATTATTTTCTATGATTATCGAATTTTATGCGATACATGCATTTATAATTGCCTTCAAGCAAAATATAAATATATATATATCTTATTATAATGGAGATTGTGGGTTTGTCTGTCTGTAACCGAAACTATATTACTACTAAAGTCAAAATTCCCTTTATTATTTACATAACATTCTCTATGATTTTATTTTTATTTAAATCTCATCTCAATTATTAATAAAATTGTTTTACATCATTAAGACTGTCGACCATATCTACATACTAATAACATGCAATTGTATTTATATATACAACAAAATAGCGGATTACAATGTGAATGGGAAGGCTAATTTGCATATTGATCTTTAAAAATTGATTTTAATAAATATCTGCTTAGTATTATTGATTTCTAATTGTTTGGTTTTATCTTATTGAATATGAGTAAAAATCTCGGGATAAATCTTAAAAGAAATCCATTTACAAGAAGAAATAATCGTAATTTTATTCTTTACTTCCTATTTTAACTAAATAGTTAAATTAGGAAAATTTACCAATGAAAGACGGGAGTAACGGAAAATGATGGAAGAGTTAGTTTCAAAGTTGTTCTATTTTTCAATCATACCCCCTCTGTTCCAAATCTTTTTATCTGCATTCTTATTCAGTTTCATTAGCCTTTCTAATTTAATATGATATTTTATTATAGTAAAACTTAAATACTTGCACCCGGAGGGTGCATATATTTGCTAGTATATATAAATTGTTTTTTCTTTTGGCCAAATATTACCGATAGATCATTTTTGGTTGGTACGATTATCTTGGTATTTCTTCTTTCCCAAAAAATTTTTTCTCCCCGGGTAATGTTTGATAGTATATTTTACAATCAAAATATTTGCTGTTTTTTTCTCACCGCGAATATTTACCAACAAATTTGGTATATTAAATTGTATATATAATATATATATATATATATATATATATATATATATAGTTGAATGAAGTGACGAATAAAAATTTTAGCTTTTATTCATTTATTTGGGAACGATATTACTACCAATGGTTTCCTGCTAAAAGCATTCATCAGGTAAACGAAATCTCTCTCACTCTCTTTATATATATATATATATATATATATATATGTGTGTGTGTGTGTGTGTGTGTGTGTGTGTGTGTGTAAAAATGTAGAAAAACACAAAGTAATCCAAAGGATTCATGTTTTTATTATTGATGTTAATGTCGACGTTGTAACGTTTTGGTTTTTACAACCTTCTTCAAGACATATGGTGAAATCATCTGAGGCACGGAATAGAAATATCCATCGTTTGGAACACTTTGTGTTTTTGCACATTTTTCCACATAGTGTCGTATTCATTTTCCTATTTGATTTTATATATATATATATTTCTTTTTTTCGATAGACTAAATGGTGAGGATTAAAAATGGATGTATTTAGGAAAACATTTTCGTCTGCGTAAAATAAAATAAACTCCCACCCTCTCAGTCAATAACTTTAAGAAATTAATTTTTACACCACACGGAGGCCGGTTCTTTTTTGCGTGTAAATATTTGGTAGTATCAATAATTTACCTATGTCCTTGTGTTTTAAATTTTGCTAGAGAATAAGATATAAAATATAATATGTAATATATAATTAAATTTTTGAAATGGCTTATTTTTTAAACACCCTCATAATATATATATATATATATATATATTATATATATATATATATATATATATATCACTGATGAGTTAATAAAGTTGAAACAGTCTGTACGATGTTCTACGCGCCGCATGATCGCTTGCCGAAGTTCGCTTGTCATGATTATTTTCTATAATTATCGAATTTTATACGATATACGCATTGTAATTGCCTTCAAGCAAAATATAAATAAATAATAATAATATAATATAATAATAATAATATAATATATATATATATATATATTATATATATTATATATATATTCATATTCAAACATATTTGGTTAAAAATAATGGAATCCATATTTTTTTTCAATTTTTTTTCTTACAAATTTTTTAATAATTTTTTATTTTATCATCTTGAAAGGCGTTAATGAGTTGTCTGAAATCATTAGTAAACCAAGTACTCTCGGTTCTTTTTCTGAACCATTATTTCAACTGTCTTCTTTATAAAAGGAGTCTACATCTTCCGATAGCCACACACGCAATCTTGTAAAGCATCTGCCTTAGATTCGTAAGGTTCCTGATTCAATACCAGTCCCTACCAAATCAGCGCATCAGTAGCACAGATTGAGTAATCTGATCTGTTCGGTAAAATGGGGAGCTGACAGCAGGTGTGGAGCTGCACCTAAGCAAAAACAAATCTCCCTAGATAAGGGGACATATTCCCTCGCTGTCCGGCTGATACCGACAATAGGACACTCTGCCAACTTTTTTTTAGTGTAGCTTGCTAATCATTAAATCCCACGAGGCACCCAAATTTAATTGGTTATATTTGAGAAAAATTTATTTTTGATTTTATAATTTTTCTTCAAGTGAAATCCTCCTTGAAGATTTCCCATTGAAAATTGGAACTCTAAATACCTTTTCTGGTTTTTAGTCTTTGGATTGCCGGAAGTAAAACCATTCCGAAGAAGTTCAAATCGAACACATTTGGAAAAATGAAAAAAATAAAGTGCCAAGCTAACATTTACCAAAATCACTGAATTCTCAAAGAAAAGAATTTAAGCATTCTTCCTACTTCATTTTTTGTTATTTCTAATTCTTTTTTCTAATTATTTATTTCTGATTATTTCTATTTGTTCGCCTACAGATGCAAAAAGGAAAAAAAAAAAACTTTGTAAAAATTCACAAAAAACCAGACAATATGCAACCAAACGGGACAAGGAAGTTGCAATGCTATATTTTCACAAATCGGAGAAACATATCTGCTTGATAAAGTATTAAGTTTTTGACCGCCATCCTTGGCCAGCTCTAAAGGACTTAAAGTAAGTAAGTAAGTAAGTAAGTCCTGAGTTATAGAATCCATTGGTAAGTGAATAAGTCCCGAGTTCTGGAATCCTACGTAGTGTCAAAGGTCCAGTGATATAATCCTATGTTCCGTCGTCCACAAAGGTTCAAGTAGTTATGAGTAGGTGTGACCAGAACAGCCAGTATAAATAATAATATCAGCAGCAGAATACTGCCAGTGGTTGGTCAATAGGTTGGTCATATGGTTATCGGCGAGTCTATAAGTAGAAGTGGACATCAAGCATACACCTTATATCCAAAATTCTCAACATAAAGTACATTCAATGTCTTGGTTATATGCTGGGTTCGAACACTGACCACGAGTACAAAAAAGTCGTCGGGGTGGCCGAAAGCCGGTACCAGCCAGACAGCGAGGGAGTCTATCCCCTTTTTCCTAGTGATAGACCAAGGAGATTGTTTTGACGTCTGAGGTGGAGCGCCTCACCTAACATCAGCTCCTCATTTTATCGCACATGACCCTGTGCTACTCCAAAGCTGAGTTGGCGAGGGACGGTATCGAAGCAGGAACCTTGTGGTTTCTAGGCAGACGCTCTACCGACTGAGCTAAACCGGTCCTTTCTTTATTACAGGTCAGTCTACTAAGCTCGGTTCAGATGCATTGGTCGAACTCACGACACAGTATTAATGGTCTGCTAGAGATTTGTTTTTGTTGGTTGGTTGGTTGGTTGGTTGGTTGGGTTTTATGGCATGTTAACTGAAGGGACATTTTTTTTTGTTTATAAGTCTCTGTCGTTGATCTCAATATTTTTTCTGATGAGTGTAGACAGACAAGAGTGAATAGATAGTTCTTTATAAATAAACAAGTTTTTTTTCGGTGTGTCTGTTGGGCACAGATGTGTTCAACACCTTTTACAGGCGAATGGAAGACACAAGATATCATCAGTTAAACATACGAAGATAACTAACAATTAAAAATAAAACAAGCTGATATTTTTTCTAAACATTTGCACTCGAGTTTTTTTTTTCGTTGTTTTATTTTTACAACTGTAGATACTAAAAGCTTAAAACTTAAGGTAATATGCTATCATGGACGGTGAGCAAAATCTTATATATCAATACTCGTCTTGCAACGCCCTCTGATTAAAAATGCGACCATCCAAATAATCCATGATAAAATGCAAAAATCTAAATCCGAATTATCTGGTGTTGCTTATCCACCGAATTCTTATTTCTTATAAGTGACCTCACAACATTGAAAACACAACTAAGAATAGCCTTGACTTAGTCTCCCTGTATACTAATATACCCATTAAGAAATGCCTAAACCTTTCTCACCACACACCTACGTAAAATTAAATTTAAGTCACCTCTACCCATCAATTCTGTAATCGAAATATCCAAACACATAACAAACCTAACAGACTTTAAATTCAACAACAAATACTACCGACAAACAGCCTCCCAATATATATATATATATATATATATATATATATGTGTGTGTGTGTGTGTGATGTGTGTGTGTGTGTGTGTGTAGTAAATATATGGGTAACAAAGGAACAAAACTCAGACAAGTGAATGTAGGAGATATATTTCGCCAAACGTTGAGCTCGGCTTCATCAATCGTTTATTCGATCATTAAAGCATCATACCAGTGTTTTTTTTAGAAGAGAAAGTTGACGGGGAATGGGTGGATTAGGGGATGAAGTCAAGTGGATGGGATACCGTTTATGAGGAAATTTAAATGGTCAGAAGGAAATATTTGGAAATGGAGGGAGAGAAAATCAAAAGAGAGGAGAGAGTTAGAGAGGATATGCAGAGTAAGGTGGAAAGTTACAGTGAGAGAGAAACAAGTTAGGGGAGAAAATGGGTCAGCCTTCTTAGAGATAAATTTGATCCAATGAAGTAGAAAAGGAAGAAGTAAAAGGGGAGTGAGTGGGCAGGGGTAAGATTTTGGCGATATTGGTCACTAGGTGTTGAGTAAAAAGGGACATGTCATGGAAAGGGGGTTGGTAAGAGGATGTTTGGTAAGTGTAGGGGGTAGGGAAAGTTGTTACGTAAAGGGGAAGGGAAAGCATGGTAGGTAGGGAATTAAGTTGACATTCTAAGATCGGAATATGGAGATAAATTTTGATACATAGGGATAGAGGGGGTCAAAGAGATAAGTAGAGGGGGGATTTGGTCAGTAAGGTAGGAGAAAATCAGTTCCTTAGGTAATTTTTTTGTGTTTGTATGGGACAGTAGATTTAGCCATTTTCAATTCTAATTTTGTGTTCATGTGTGATAGTTTTTTGCGACAGATATGTCCAGGTTAAAAATCCGAGTCTTAAGTTTAACGTTTCGGTGTGTGCTATGATTGCTGATTCGCATAGGCGTCTCAGCCTTTTTCTGTGTATGGGTTTGATGAGTGAAGCATTAAAAAAATTTACCCAAGAAATTGACTTTCTTCTCCTTTATTGACCCCCTCTACCTACCCCTTTCACCTCCCCCTCTATTCCTATGTATCAAAATTTCTCTCCATATTCCAACCTAAGAATGTCAACTTAATTTCCCACCTACCACGCCTTCTCCCCTTTTTACTTCTTCCCTTTCTACTTCATTGGATCAAATTTCTCTCCAAGAAGGCTGACCCATTTTCTCCCCAAACTTGTTTTCTCTCCTACTGTAATTTTCCACCTTACTCTGCATATCCTCTCTAACTCTCTCCCCTCTTTTGATTTTCTCTCCCTCCCTTTCCAAAGATTCCTTCTAACCAATCAAATCCTGACAAACGGTATCCTATCCACCTGACTTCATCCCCATATCCACCCATCTCCCGTCCACTTTCTTTTCTAAATAAACCCACTTGTATGATGATTTAATGATCAAATAAATGACTGATGAAGCCGAGCTTAATGTTTTGCGAAATATATCTCCTATATACACTTGTCTGAGTTTTGTTCCTTTGTTCCAGATATCTTTTCTACATTCTGACGAATTTACTCCAATCCTCCTTCCTCATATATATATGTGTAATATATATATATATGATATATAATATATGTATATACATAAATATTATATATATATATATATATATACATATATATATATATACACATACATATCCTTTTACCTACCTCATACATACATATATTTATACATACACACACACATACATACATATATTTATACACACACACACACACATACATACATATATTTATACACACACACACATACATACATATATTTATACATACACACACACACATACATACATATATTTATACATACACACACACATATACATACACACACACACACACACACACATACATACATATATTTATACGCACACACACACACACATATATATATACATACATTTATATATATATACATACATATATTTAGATATTTATAACAATTCGTATTTCTTTTTAGAGAATTTCCAATTATTTGAGAGAATTCTTTTTTAAAAAATTTATCAGCTGCCAAATTTCACTCATTTTTAGTGTGAAAAAAAAACAACTTATTTGACATATTTTCTAATCGTCTGTTGTTTTGTGGGATCCTTTATTGATTGGTTTTATTTAAAATGGAATAAATCTTGTTTGTTTTTTCTTTTAAGGTTTTATTTTAAAAACACAATGAACGTTTTTATCTCCATCACATTATAATGAATTGTTTGCGATATCATATTTTCACCAGAAGACAAATAAGTTATTTTCATTCTATTCATTTTATACTAAGACTAGAATCGGCTACCCAGCATTGCTTGGATATGAGAGGGGGGGGTCCCTAATGTATTGATTTGTTTACTTTGGAGATTTACGAATGCTGTACATATTTAAGTAGAATTTCAATGCTATTTCTATGTATATTTTAATTTTTAAATATCTTCGAATATAAATCAAATATTCATAATTTTTGCATAAAAAAGCAAAAACTAATGATACTTTATATATATATATATATATATATATATATATATATATATATATATATATATATATATATATACAATTTGTTGTTAATTCTTTAATTCTCATAGTTTCATTCGGAGACACATACACACCAATTACCCTTTATATATGTATAGATTAAATCGGCCCGTGTAGTATTGCTTACAATATTACATTTTCACGGGAAGATAAGTTATTTTCATTTTATTCTAAAATTAAATCGATCTGGGTAGTATTGCTTGACATATTATTTCTTCACGTGTAGACAAATAAAGTTTATTCTAAAACAAGAGTCGGCTACTCAGCGTCGCCAGAGTAGAAGGGAGGGGGGTAAAAAACGTTAAGCACGCAGATCCGAAATATTTTTTCTATTCAACTTATAGATGGGGCCTTAACATGTACTATCACTCTGAGCTAGAGTGTACCTGGGATCAATGGTGATGAAGTGCTCCACATTCCCCAGAGCTCCAGATCGGTAACCTCTCCATCAGTTAGGGTTTAACGTAATGGGGTTGGAACAAGCATATAGGTGCTGACGTGACGAGCAGATTTATCGGAAGGGACCACTCAGAACGCCCGTCTAGCTCAAGTAGGGCCAAAATGCAATGTTGCAAGTCATGGACAGCCTAATCACCAGTATTCTGTCCTTAAGCATCACGGGTCGCCACCCACGGCAAATTGGTGGCCGCATTGAGGGGGCGCTTTCCCCCTGCAGAGGGTGCAGTTTGTGTAATTTAAAGCCCCATCCAACAGGGCTCTAAAACAAAAGGAGAAAAAAAAACAATTTGGGCCATTTGTTTACTCTGGTCACCACTTACGATATGACCAAAACGAATTCGTTACATGCAGTTTCTCTGTGGGCATAATTTGAATAAGCGCTGCCACAATCACGTAACGAACGAGACAAAACGAGACCATACCCCATAAATCCGCTAGCTAATGCCGGCCATGTTTTTTTCTTTTTAGCTAAAACCTGACCTATCAAGCAGAAACATTTCGCGGGAGGTAAGTCATCTTGTTTACTCGTTTAGAAAGATTTGTTTTATTGTTATTTTTTTTTATCAAAGTTCATCCAATTTTTTTGTCAAATGTTGCAAAGCCGACGATTATTCAGTGCATTTTTGTCTACGATCTTTGATGTCATTTCCTTAAAAAACTGTCATAAGTGTAAGATCTATCGATATCGGTACTTAATAGCTCAATACACAACTTTCGCTGCATCCTTTGTTCTTTTTCACAAATTCTAAACTTTCAAAATCACAAAATGTAATATATATTTGTGTCATAAACCTAAACCTTTTTTTTTTCGTGTAAGCGCTCATACGAAGCTATTTGATTCTACATATTAAGCAATAGTAAAATATTTTTAATTTATTTTTTTTTTATTAATAACAGCAAAAAATCAGCTGTTTTTCTTTTTAAATGTATTCAGTTTTACTGTTTAATTAATGAGGTAAAACAGTATTTCGGGGACGTCACTGATAATATTTTTTATTTGAATTTTAGGTATGATTTCTTTATTTTATTTTCAAAAATATAATAACATTCATTGCTTTAAATGCAGAAATTGTTAGATTTTCTGATCAATTTCTTGGCCACATGTTGCAAGACCAATGATTTTCCGTGCATTTTTGTCTTCGATCTTTAATGCCATTTCCTCAAAAATAAATACAAGTCCACGATTTAGTTTTTGGTGACAGTAATTAATAGGCCAATACGCGACTTCTGATTTTTCATGTAATCTGATATAAAAAAAAAGAAAAAAATCAACTTTATATCTTATCCATTAATAATGGAGATTCGCTTCCGGTTTTTTGTCTGTAACAAAAACTACGTCACTGCTTACGTCACAGTACCCACCACATGATCCAACGTCATAACATAGAATAAATATACTCAAAATGTGAGCATGCAACGTTAGACAATCCTCAATGTTTCAATAAATAGATGCCCGGCGTTATATATTTATATATAGATTGTTTTATTCTAATATAATATTTAAAGTTATCAGAACTGTTTCCATTTCAAATTGTCTTTCTTTTTTTTTTTTACTCCTTTAATAAATTTGACGATTTTACAAACTTATGGTACACACTCTATGACATTGAATTTTCAGCTCCCATCCCCTCAGGCAATATCTTTCAAAAAATGATTTTTACATCGCCGGAGGGTGTCTTTTTATTTTGCTAGTATTAATAATGGAGATTCACTTCCGGTTTTTGTCTGTAACAAAAACTACGTCTCTGCTTACGTCACTATACCCGAAATCGTCATAACATAGAATAAAATACACTCAAAATTTGAGCATGCAATGTTAGACTGTCCTCATTTATTTTTTTAAAACAAGTTTTAATAAATACATGACTGGTATTATCTTCGGTAGAGAGTTGGGCAGGAAACCACAAGGTTCCTAGTTCGATACCGGTCCTCGCCAACTCAGCGTATGAGTAGCACAGGGATCTGTGCGGTAAAGTAAGGAGCTGATGGTAGGTGTGGTGCTCCACCTCAGATACTAAAAACAATCTCTTTGGTCTAGTGCTATTGAAAAGGGGATAGACTCCCTCGCTGACTGGCTGATACCGACTTTAGACCGATCCGTCGACTTTTTTTATATATATAGTTTGTTTTATTTTAATACATATTTAAAGTTTACATTTCAAATTGTTTTATTTTTTAATCCTTTAATGAATTTAATGATTTTACTTACTTCGCGTACAAACTCGCTGACATTGAATTTTTTACTCCCACCCCTCAGGCAATGTCTCAAAAATCTATTTTTACATCGCCTGGAGGGTATTTTTATTTTGTACTAGTATATATGATTATACTAAAGCTGAATGATTCAACTTTTTTTTCTAAAGACCTTTTTACTATTTAGTTTAATGACACAAAAATTATACTAAATTATTTCTTACTTTTAGGATTGAATTATGTTTGAAAAAATTCTATTTAATTGGTCCTAATTAGTCGTTTTGTAATTAAGTCAAAAACTGTCCAATCTCTTACTTTACTTTCTGCGTATCACTTTCTTCCACTCTATGTATCTATTGATTAACCCCTCGTTATATAATGTTAGTTTCTCTGAGAGAGAGAGAGAGAGAGAGAGAGAGAGAGAGAGAGGAACATATGAACAGGGACAGGAACAGGAGAATTTGAAATGTATTTCTATGTTTAATTTCACAACCCGTAGCTTAAATTGGGTCAAACATTACTTTTCTTAGAAAGGTTACAAAATGGTTTTAATGTTTTGTCCGGTCGTATTTAACTTTTTGAAAAATGTTATTCGCTTTACTAACTCACTTTTCCCTAATCTCAATTATCTACCCAGAGCTGAATGGGTGACCCAATGGGTCTCGTTATATATATATATATATATATATATATATATGTATTCATTTAAAGTTTCCAGATCTCAAGAAAATTTATTTTAGTCTGTGAATATTTCAGTAATCTATCTAAATGTTAGAACTAAATTGCAGCCACAATTGTAATGCCATTTATCCATTTGCTTAAGTATTATATTAAAAAAAAATGCAAAACTTCCTTATTCTCAGTCACCTTACTTCTTTTAACAACGTTGTTATCATACCCCACTCTCCGTTCCCGAATTCTTTGAAACTAGAATATCAGAAGCCATCAGATATCCTGAAAATGATGGCTTGAATGTAAAATTTCCGTACTATTTATTAAATAGGCAGTTTGGTTGTTTTGTATATCAACCCTTTTCGGGCTACTTAATACCAAATCAAATCACTTTCATAAACAAAGATCTCAGATTGCTTACAGCACGTGCTTTTACTTAGGTGGTTACTAAATTAAGTATTGAATAGGCACATTACTGCTTAACTTCGGTGATCTAGTGAGAATGGGATATCAGTGTAACCTGACCGTAATACTATTTCTCTGAATTTTTAGATGACTCTTGATTATTAGTATTATTAGGATCATTCGGAATATTGTCCTCATCTCTACGGCCTTCTTCAGGTATTTCTTGAAATACATGAAGAAGGCCGGAGAACACATCGACCGAAACGTTGTACAGATAACAATAAAGATGAGGACAATAGTCCGAATGATCCTAATAATACCGACCGTAATAAATACGCAATTGACATACTAATTACCTTATACACATTTCATGCCAAAGCCATGAAAATCTGACGTGTACTTAGGTCACGTAACTAGTTTAAAACGGGCTATTGGATGTGGTAAGTACGTTTCATTTACATATTTTTTAAACAGCCTAAGATTATACTTTTTATATAAAAGCCACAATGATAAGATAAAGAATACAATGATTAATAACGAACTCGCATAGAAATTCGTATTGATGCCTGTTATTGCTCGACACCTCGGTAGTCAACGATAGAAGGGAGTCCATGCAATGTGCCAGCACTTAGCAGATTATTTTCAGATGACTTTTAAAGCATAGACGCTTTGTCTCCAGCTTGTCGAAGTATCAAACGATCAAATGCATTTATCGTAACTGCAACTGGCTTATTGCCAAGCCGGTATGTCTTATCAGTAGGAAACGGTCAGTTGTGAGCTAAGATCTTTCCTTGCTGACCCACATCTGCTGATAAGAGACTAATTACCTAAACAAATGTTCCTGGATGTTTGCTGCGATTTGCTATTGAGACGTGGAGACAAACACAGAAAATACACGACACAGAGAAAGTGACTTGATTGAGAAAAAAAACATTTTTTTAAAGTTTTAGATAACATAACATTACCTTTGAATTCATTCGATATATAACAATTTTCATTCTTGGTGGTTAGTGTATTTTAACGACATATCTGGGGTTATTTTCCCCAAGAGCTTAGGAGATTACACCCACACACCCACACACCCACACACAACACACCTCAAAGAGGTTTTTCACGGAACAGATGGACTTGCTACTACTAACAGACTCTTCTACCCGGATTTTAATAGCATGTCAAACCCTCAAAAATACTCCAATTCTTATAGTTCTTCCATAATGCTCCCTTTCAAAAAATCTAAAAATAAATTTCTTCAAATAAGAAATATTTTCCTGACGATGACCTAAGGTCGAAACTAGTTGAGAATGAATAACATATATAAAAAAATATTCCTGTTTGTCTTTTTACTTTTTGTTCATACTATATATATATATATATATATATATATACAAACACACACACGCTGTGTCAAAAAAGTATCGAGATTTTAAAAACTTTTTGACACACTTTGTTTTCTGAAAAAAAATAACGTTCCGTAGATTAATTTTTTTTGTCAGAATACAAGGTGTGTCATAAAAGTACCAACTTTAAAGCTGTATTTTCCAAGATAGAAATGAAGAATGAATGGAACGTTATTTTTTCCGAATACAAGGTGATGTATTAGGGTTTTCAAAGAAGAATCGTCTAATAATACCCGTTGATATTACATTTCATAGCTGCCGACAGTTCTGTAATTTAGGCGCTGTGTAACACAAAATTACAACGTTGTTACAAAAGCATATGAAAGAATGGCGCATCTAATTTAAAGCCTTTTCTTTTCGACCAAACAATGCCCTGAAAAGTCATTCCTTTCTACGGACAGGGGACATTGTCCCTTTCCCAAGAACCACATGCCTTATGGCACAACATAGTAATACTAAACAAGTAAGTCTTCATTTAACACTTTGATTCTCTATTAACTACGTATATCGCGGACCCTACAACGTACTAAAGACTTTTTCATTCCCATTAAGACATACCTTCATAGAAGTCTTTATAAGCTTTTTCTAATTTTTACTCATTTCATTCTCGTATACGCTTCAATTAAATTTGCACTGGCGATTAAATTATTCTGTTTAATTCGTCAGGAATTGTTATTGGATATTCATCCAACATATCAAATTAGCAGGACCTGTGAATATACCACAGTATGAGAATTTAATTATTACAACGTGTGATATGTTTACTCAAGAGCTATTGCTAAATAGTTCAATAAGTACAAAGTGTAATAAACTTGATTTAACTCTCTCTCACTCTTTTTTTCTTTCCTTTTTTCATCTTTTCATTATATTCGATTGAAAAAGATTAGCGTTATTGCTTCCACGCGCTAACACCTTCTCTCTCTATTTCCCTATTGTTTCTTTCTTGCTTTCTTATTATATTTTTCTGTGTAGCATATCCTTTTACTTACCTTTCTTTCTTCAAAATAAAAACGGAATGGTCCAGTGTTGACGACACTCATAAGAAATAAGAATTTGTTGCATTAGCAACACCAGAAAATCAGGATTTACATTTTTGCATTTCAGCTTGGACTATTTGGACGGTGCCATCTTTAACCAGAGGCTGTTGCAAGATGATAACTGTCGTAAAAATAAGGAACATGAGTATTAATATATTGATTGTGTCTGTATTATTTTGGTTAAAATACGTAAAATCAATAAATGACTTAAAATAATGAAATCAGTTTCAGTAGATGCGATATTGCTACCGAGGTTGTTGAACTGGTCTAACGTTGAGACACCTAATGACGATATGTAGTAGCGTTGCCACTCCGTCTGGCTACGTTCCTTGTGTTGCGCCCCTTATTTTAGAAATGCAGAGTTCCTTTCCAATAGGACCTTTTGTGGTTCTTAGCGGTAACTCATTTTGAAAAATAAATGAACGCAAATTAATTTGCTCCTTTGTTGTCAACAACTTTATTCTCGCCAATAGATCGTAGCAAGCAGTAAACAGTAGCTGAGGATGAAGAAAGGCGGATTTGTTTTCCCACATCAGAACTCTCAAATTTGAGAGAAAGAGATAATCCTGTCATGCGGACGAGGTATCTAAATTCGTCCAAGTCGGATTTTCCACTGTGTGTTCTCTTCGCGACTCTCTCTCTCTCTCTCTCTCTCTCTCTCTCTCTCTCTCTCTCTCTCTCTCTCTTGCTCCGAGTTTGAGTTTGAGTTTTGTTTAACGGCATATCAACCCCTGTGGGTCATTTAATGGCAAAAAGGTTATTTTGGATTTCAGACTTTAAGGTAGTGGTTCTATGGAGATAATTGGTTATGTTCTGTTATATTTTGTTGAAAAGGTTGCTTTTTTTTAATAAAATTTAAAATGTTTTCAGGGTTTGTATTCTTGAAGATGTCTTTCAGGTTTCTAGCTTGATAGTAATTTGCGCGGATATGTTTAAGTCTGTTACAATTTAGAAGGATATGCTTGGTTATAAGTTGTACTTTGCATGTTGGGCACACTGGGGCACCCTCCCTTTTAACAGGTACGAATGGGTAATGTGGGTGTGCCCAATACGCAATCTGGCGAGTATTACTTCTTCTCTTCTAATACTTCTGTGGGCTATCGGCCACTCTCCAATAACTTCCTGTATTTCATGGAGCTTGTTTTGAGTCAGATTGTCCCATGATTTCTGCCATTTGTCTAATATAAATTTGTTTATGGTTGGTTTCAGATCTGTATATGGGATTTTAGATTTGCTCATATGTGTCTGAAGTGCCTTTCTTGCGGCTTTGTCTGCCTTTTCATTTCCTTGGATACCAATGTGACTTGGTATCCAGAAGAATATAATGTTATTATTTTCAGAGAGGGTGTTTAGTTTGTTTAGGAGCTTCGTGATCAGAGGAGATGATGTGTTTTTGTTATGTAGTGCTAATAGGACTGATTTAGAGTCCGTGCATATAATAAATTTGGAAGCTTTGTGATTTGCTATGATATTCATAGCTAGATCAATGGCTGTAGTTTCTGCACTGTAGATTGAGGCTTCATTTTGCTCCGACTAACTGACCCTCAACACATGACCCTTTCTTTTATAATCATCGTTATCCCTCCATACGAGAACTCATTCTTTTGGGACATAATCAACCGCATTATATCTGTTATTGTTCTGATTATGTTTATTGTTTATTTACCAAATATCTCTCTAACATTAGACTAGAATTTTGGACCATATTACCTTTAGGCACCCCTTTTTGATCTCGATTAAGAAAGAACATGTTTTTCATTTACACCGTCAATATCCGGTTGTTGGTTAGGGTTAGAGGTTAAGGGTTAGTTTTATAATTAAAAAAAATCAAAAATCGTCTGTTAAAAGAACCGGATATTGACGGTGTAAATTAAAAACATGTCCTTTCTTAATCGAGATCAAAAAGGGTGCCTAAAGGTCATAGGGTTTTAATTTTTTAAATCAATAAATACATTCCAACCAGATTTCTCAAAATGTTTTTCCAAAATATTTTCCTTTCTATCTTCTTCACTCGTAAGTTACATTTACTGAAATTAATTTTTTGAGAGCCCTAATTATATTACACTACTAATTTCAAAAGCTTACCATTTAATGAAGAGGTTGCAACACGTTTGATTCAAACACATGAATGCTTTGGGAATAATACCAACTTTATGCATCTTAAGTTTAGTTTGGTTCGGTTTCTTTGTTTAATGACATATCAACCTTTCTGGGTTATCTAATGACAATGCCATCCTTGCAGTAGAACATTAAGTAAAAGTAAAGTCTGTAGATTGACCTATCAGCCGAACAGTCAGAGTGTCTATCCCCTTTTCGCTAGCTCTAGACCATGGAGCTCCCCACGTTATCACAGCTCAGAATACCCAAGTTGTGTTACTCATGCGGTGAGTAGGCGAGCACTGGCATCGAAACCTGGAACATTGAGATTCCCACGTGGATTCTCTACCGACTGACATGAATGATGATTTCTTGAAATATGGAATTAGTCTTTGAGTCAAGTCTTAACAACTTCTTGGCCTTGTGCCACTTTGAACTAAGTTTGGTAAATATTGAAAAATGGCTTTGAATTTCCCTCCTTTTTAATGCGATGATGTTAGCGACCAGCTCTTTGAATATTTCAATCTATAGACCCGAAAAAAAAAATTGGACAAAAAATCGATAGTTTAAAAGAAATATTCGAAAATTTTATTTGATCTTATGCCAGAAAAAATACAATTTTTATTCGATTTTATCCGTACCAAATCAATTTGATCAAACGACATTTTTTTCTGAAATCTGTCAGTTCAAAATAAAATTGATTTTTAAAGACATGGCTGAAAAAAAGTTCTAAAGTTGGTGCACATGGGTTCTTATTTATTTCGGTTGGTTGGTTGGTTGGTTGGGTTTTTACGGCATGTCAACCCATTGGGTCATTTTATGCTGAATACATTTTTTATACTCGTTCTTTTTCTATTTAACCCATTGATGGAACCCTAAAAGGTACCACAACTTCAGAGATCAGACCTGGAAGCAACGGTGATTAATTTCTCAAGCAGCAACCTGTAGCTTAAATTGGGTCAAACATTGCCTTTCTTAGAAAGGTTACAAAATGATTTTAATGTTTTGTCCGGTCGTATTTATCTTTTTGAAAAATGTTATTCACTTTACTAACTCACTGGAACCTCACCATCAGATTGAGTTTAATGTCATACCTGAAGAATAAGTTCCAATTACCGTCGAACTGGGAAGACAAGGTAGCAAGTGATTGTAACTTAAATACAAACTCGAGTGCTACAAGGTCCACTGCAAAATGACAGAGTATATATAAGACTCCACAATGTCATTCAAATCAGGCAGTCAAGCAACCAATCAGAACTCAAGGAATGGAATGACCCAAATCACCCAGATTCATAAATGGATCATTCTTGATTCCTATTTATACCAGCTGTCTTGGACACTGCTTGAGTTCTACTTAGCTGCTGTTATTAAAACCAACAGTAGACTAACTGACTTCAATAATACCCAGGACATGAAGATCCTCAGTCCCAGCCTTCTAGCACATATATGATAAGAGGGTTGGGGCTTGTCATAAGGGCAATAGGATTGGGACAATAATTATAGGTGCTAGGGCTTGACATGACCAGCCAATTGATCGGTGAAGTCCTCACCGACAGCCCATCTAACTTAAGTGTTATAGGTGATATACCCTATAGACTATAATGGAATGTTCCGACAGTTACTATAAGTAACAGGAACAATTATGGTTTGACGGAGGCCAATGCGAGTCAGTTCCTAACTCTATTTGTGGGACGCAATTCCCACTTATCTTTACTGTAATTGTCTACTCTTTTGTTAATACATATTCCTACATTTGTTACCCGTCGTTTTGTCTTATTTTGACCCCTTGAAACCCCACAACATTAAGTAAGTACCAAAGTGGAGTGATGAATGTCATGGACTGCTCAGCCACCAGGGTTCCATCCTTAAGTATCATGGGTCGCCATCCAGAGCCAACAAGTGGCCCCATTGGGTGAGTTTGTTATGGTAAGATTACAAAGAGTTTTTTCAACATGCACAAGGGTACAATGTTTAATGTTGGGTCCCACTCCCAGGTAACATTATAGATCTCAGTTACAATGAACACCCTGTCGACGGGCTTAGATTACATAGATTTTATTTCCTGCCGGAAGGTAAGACGCCTCTAAAAAAATCTATTCTAGGTATGACACTTAACTGTAACAGATGATGAAGTACGGATGATGATGGGGATTTATGAAGTCAGGATTCCAAAAATCTATTGACAGAGATAGTGATCAAGTTGAGAATTTAAAAATCATAATATAAAGGAAATCCCGTAGAAATTATTTCTTTGAATTTTTGAGACGAGGCTTGATAATTTGTATTATTTAGATTATTCAGACTATTGTCCACATATTTATTGTTATTTACTCAATGTTTCGACCGATGTGCCTTCCAAGTCTGTCAAGAAATACCCGAAGAAGGCCGGAGGGCACATCGGCCGAAACGTTCAGTGGATATCAATAAAGATGAAAATAGTTCGAATTATACAAATAATCTCATAGAAATATTAGCATTTTTTAAATACCCGATATATATATATATATATATATATATGGTGTTCGGGAGAAATTTGACAATTTCATAAGAAAAAAGAAAAAGTGCTTGGTAACTACAAAATTTAATGGATTGTGAAGAAATTCAACAGGCACGGATATTACACTACTGTCAACAAGTTTCACTCAAAATAACCGCTATTAGCGTCGATCACAACCTTAATCCTGCTCCAGAACCTGGAAAAAGCTGATATTACAGTTTCCCTAGGAAGGGTCTCAAAACTACCATAATTCTGTCGATTAACTGACACGGCGATTGGTGTCTTTCTCAACAGCGCCACATACATAATAATCCATGGGGTTAAGATTTGGGGGTTCAGAGGCCAAACATTGGGACTGGTGTAGCCGTAAAAATTCGCTGACAAGTATTTTTGACTTTCCCCAGATGTGTGGCAGGGGCCGAATCCTGCTGCCATACATATGGCCTACCATTGGCTACCCTTGTTATCCAGGGCTTGACTACAGTGTTTAGCAACTCCACGTAGGCATCTTAGGGCCCTCCAACACTTTTTTCTGCAGATTTTCGAGGGATTCTGCTGTACAAATGCAATCAGATCGTCTGTTATGTTGATTTCTTCTAGCCACAGCCTTGTAGTCTCCACTGCAATTCTCCATTTCATGCCTGATTGTTTTTACAGTGTTCAGGGAGCATTGGGAAGCAACCATAATATTCTTTTGATGGCCGGCGCAGATGATCATGATACAAGTTATTCTCTTCCATAATTCATGTGGGTTCCAGTGATCCATTTTATCTGTCATCACGTATATGAATGAAGAAGGGTCCAAACTTTTAAATGATGCGTAGTGTGCGTCAATACCTACAACCTGCAGAGAAAAATAACCAAATATAAATGTCAAATTTCTTCCGAACACCCTGTATATATATATATATATATATATATATATATATATATAAATACTTTTAGTAATAGATAGATATTGTTGTATTCCATCAAATGTGTTTCTGAAGGGCTGCCATTTACATTCAACTTGCGATCGTTTTGTTTATCACCGAAGAATTAGATAGGGAAACTAATAATGGCAGCGGGGTGTGAAGGTCTTATGAGATTTTGTGTTCTTGATTTTCAAAAGGTACTTCAGAAGAGCGCGAGGCACCAAAGTATGGAATCGACTTGTCGAGATGGGCCTTTAGCGAAGAATACAATTCCAGGGAATCGATTTGCTACGGAATCCAAGGTTCCATTTTTAGAAGCCATCTCCTCGTACAAGTGTGCTCAATGGGGGTGGGGGTGCTGGTAGTGGGTGTGGAGTTGGGGTAGGTGTTGTGGGAACGTTGGACAGTCAATCGTGCAAAGAAAACGCGGATTCAGTTCGGACCCGGAGAGAATGTGAATTAATATGCTTGGCGCTTATTTGCATACTGAGAGCAACGTGCAAGGATATACACACCCTTTTTCGACGAGAGAAAATGTATCTAATGTCAGTTTCGATTAAAATATCTATCTATACATATATAAACAGTTTGTGTGTATGTATGGATGTATGTATGTCCGGAGAGTGGCCATCTACCAGTCTGTGAAAGAATTTGAGTCGAACCGAATTAAACACCAAAAATTGAAGCAGGCTATTAGAAAGGGTAATTTTCAGTCCAGCAACATTCAAAGGGGAGAAGTTCCAATATGTATTTTATGTGGAAGAGTATGTCTCTCCAGGACTGGCCTGGGGAGTCATCTGAGAAAACATAAGGATACAGTGTCAAATGCTACTGGGTCTCAACTATGAAAAATGAAAAAAGAAAAAAAAAGAAAAAAGGGAAATGGTCTTACTCGAGCACGAGTTGACAGCCATCATGTCCGGAGGAAACTATAGAAATAAAACCATTAATGACAAAGTAAATCTACATACACATTCACTATCACCAGGTCTTGCTTTTTAAGCAAAAATAATAAAGATTTTATTTATATTTGTAAAGATTATTAAAAAAATAAATGTAGATGATGGCAGCATAGATTTTTTTTAAATTTAATATTTTAAATGGTAAACATTAATTTTTCTTTTCAGAGTGGCTGGATCAACGCAAGGTTTTTCTTGCGTAGGGATTTTAATGGGGCATCCTGCGAGGATCCAACTTGCGATTCATAATTAGGGATCTGCGAGATTAACTTTTTTTTACTACCACTCTACCAGGCAATGCCGGGTAGCCACTTCTAGTTTTTAAATAAATGACAAATTAGCTGAGAGTTGTTTGGTTGGTTGGATTTTACGGGATGTCAACCCATTGGGCCATTTTATGCCGAAATAGTTTTTTATTCATTTTTGATGGGTACTTGATTTTTTTAACTCAATTTTTAAAACATTTTTTATCCATCATTTTTTCTATTTAAGCCATAGATGTGACCCTAACAGGTACTACTGCTCCAAGTCAGAGTGGACCTGGAAGTAATGGACATAGAGGTTCTCCACATTCCCTAGAGCTCCGGAATAGGAACCTCACCATCAGATATAGTTTAACGTCATTCTCAGGACAATTAGACCCTCAGCCACCGGTTGGGGCTTGCCATAAAGGCGATATGTTTGGAGCAATCATATAGGTGCGAGGATTTAACGTGACTAGCCGATTGATTGGAGGGGGTTCTCCGACCGCCCGTCTAGCCTAAGTAAGGACTAAAGTGGAGTGTTTCATGTCATGGACTGCTCGGCTACCAGGGTTCCGTCTTTAAGCATCATGGGTTGCCTCCCACGGTCAACAGGTGCGACATTGAGGGGTCTTCCCACTCTGCAGAGGTGCAGTCGGTGTATTCTAAAGCCCCACCAACAGAGCGAATTAGATTAGAGAAAGATATAGGCACTGTTTGATTTCATAGACAACTCCGATCAATACCGGGTGCTCTTGATTTATAATCTTGTGCCAGGGTAAGCCTGGTTCATCAAATATTCGAAGTGTTACCAAGGGGGACCCAATCGTGGTGTAATGGTTAGCAAGCTAGTCACGCTACACCTGTAAAGACTTACAACTGAATAGCGAGTTCGACCCTCGCTGGATGACCCATATTTGCGAGCTCGTGTTATATTCTAACCGTAGCGAGCGGGTTGGATGAAAAAGAGCGTCCAATCGTGGTGCAAGGTTTAGCAAGATACACTCGCTGCATCCATTACTACTTAATAACGAGTTCGATCTCCACTAGATGCTTCTTACTTGTGACCTTGTGTCCCATCCTAACCTTGTTGAACGGGTTGGGTAAAAATAGCTTCTCATCATGGTGCAATGGCTAACAAACTAGTCTCGCTGCTTCCATTACGACTGAATAGCGAGTTCGAACCTCGGTGGATGACCAATACTTGCGAGCTCGTGTTACATTCTAACCGCAGCGAGCGGGTCGGGTAAAAAAGGCCGTCCCATCGTGGTGTTAGGGTTAGCAAGCTACACTCGTTATATACACTAGCAAATATGCACTCCGGGTGCAAGTATTTAAGTTTTGATATAATAAAAATCATACTAAATTAGAAAGGCTAATGAACTGACTAAGAATGCAGATAAAAAGATCTGCAACAGAGGGGGTATATCGAAAATAGAACAACTTTGAACTAACTATTCCATCATTTTCCATTACTCCCCTCTTTCATTGGTAATTTTTCTAATTAACTATTTAGTTAAAATAGGAAGTAAAGGATAATATTACAGTTATTTCTTCTTGTAAATAATTTATTTTAAGATTTATCCACGAGATTTTTGTTTTATTTCTTAAGATAAAACAAACAATTAGAAATCAATAATTCCAAGCACATATTTATTAAATAACATTTTAAATATCAATATGCAAATTAGCCTTCTAGTTCAAACTGTAAACCGCTATTTTGTTGTATATATAAATAATTGCATGTTATTAGTACGTAGATAAGGTCAACAGTATTAATAATGTAAAACAATTTTTATTAATAACTGAAAGTGTAAAAGAATGAAATCATGGAGAATTTAACGTAAATAATTAAGGGAATTGTGACTTGAGTAGTAATATAGTTTCGGTTACAGACAGAAAAACACACAATCTCCATTATAATAAGATTACTACCCAATTGAAGTTTGATCCATCGACCCAGTACCATCCCAGGACTGAAAGAAACGCCAAGGTTGGGGGTGGGGTGGGGGTCAACTGGAAACCTGACTCAAAAAAGTCAAGCAAGATGCCGAGCTAATCCTGAACCAAACCCTTTATGGAGTTTGTCAATGGAACCACGAATGGCTGACACACACAACTTCAATTACATTGAATCGCCGTAAATAGTCGGCCTTCATTCGGGATACGGTGAATTCGTAGGGTGAAACCTGTTCAATCGTCCCAGAGTGAATGTCCTCACAGAAACAGTTACGGAACTTTTCTTTGACCACGTGTCTTTTTCCTTGATTCTGATGTGAACTCGATGCCATTTTGTAACTTCTCTTTATCTGCAAAAACTTTTGTGGAGACCCCACAAATCAACCATATGAATATATCGACATATATTTGCAAGGAAACAACCGTACTCGCATTATTAGAATAAATACAATCTTCGATCGTCACTAGCTTCTTTTATTTCAGAATGTTTTGTCACTTTTCTTTTCTCGTATTAAATTATCCCAATCTTTGTATTGTTTGTTTATGTCCTGGATCTAAGTTTTTTTGTTGTATAAAACAACATAATTAAAAACAGTGCTGTGAGACAACTTGCGCATTAATTATTTGTGTATGGAAGCTTTAGTTGATAATAAATTACCTTTTTTTTTTTTTAAATTTCTATGTTTTTGCCGGAAGCTTATACTTGTTATTACTGACTTGGAGTTAATTTCCTGGCGGTTGATCTATGATAAAATAGTTTACTTTTCGGATGATTAACATTTCATTCGGAAATGAAGACTTCCTCGATCCTCGATTGATTAAAAAAATAATACATATTGATTCAAGACATTGCTGCTTAGATTTTGCCCGAGGAACCAGATTTGTCAATAAAATGAAATTTCATATATTTAGTTTATCAGCAGGAAGAAATAGCTACATATAGAGCATTTGGCAATATTATTAATAAACTAGTTGAAGTACATGTCTACGTCGGGAAATAAATCAAATCTTAGATTGCAAACAAATGTAACAGTGATCAAACATTAGTTTCTGTTGTTGTGTAGCGCCTTCTTTACCGGCACTAAATCGTATATGTTATATACTGGCATCAAATTCTATATATGTTATATGGCGGCTTCTTCAAACTCACGCTGCTAAATCGGCGTACGTATCGTATACGTTGCTGGTATACTGCGTGTATCGTCTAACCTTTATATGGTATATGTAGTGGTCGCTTAACGAAATCACAAGGCATGCTGTATGTAGTAGGAGATTGACTGTTTATTTAATTTCCTCGTGGTGCGTGTGAGTGGCGAGCGTTGACAATGGGAACTACTGCTGCTGTTGGGAGGAATAGCGTTGGGGAGGCGTGATGGTTCACAGCCCATCGGCTGTGACCGCGAGTGTCGGTCACTCCGTTCGCCGTCTCTTCCTGGCTCTCTGGGGTCTGTTCACTACTGACCCCCTTTTATATATCTCAAACGCCTACGCGTTTTCTTTGTTCGCTCCCATCAGGAAAAAGTCCTTTGTCACCTTTGTCGTCCCCCCTCTGTTTAATTCAACCAGAAATTTCTATTTCCGTTTGTACATTATACAACACTGTCTCGGCCACATCCTATCTTTACTCTACTCTGTTGGTTTAACGTCACTGTTCCGCTGTGTACTCTAAATCTTGCTGACACGAAAACTCATCTCTTCTGTAAAATATTGAACTTTATATCCAACTTCCCCACTCCCACAACGCCTCTTGTTTCGGTCTGCTCTCTAAAAAAAAAAATGTCTCACCTATCAGTGCCATTTTTTTCTCCGGACACGAGGTAAGCAACGTTCCATTATTGTTTTTATTAAAATTACAGTAACAAAGAAAAATGTTTCCATGTATTTAATTTGGCACTTTAAATTTTGTCGACCGTTTCACTTTCGAAAGTTGATTGATTCTATTTTCAAGCCTCTAGGTAGTATCCCAGTTCACCATCCTAGCTAGTGCGCGTTCAGAATTCCAGCTCTGCGTCTTTGAGCCAATATACATAACATCGTTCAAATCATAGCTCTGCAAGCAGAAGGAATCCGTGTACCATTTACAGCTGAGAGGAGGACCCGGTATGAACCTACCTAATTCAGGGTAATCACAATTTTATTTTACCCCCCCCCTCTTTATGACATTATTATATTTTATATTATATTTTTCTGTGTAGCATGTCCTTTTTCTTCCCTTTCTTTCTTTATAATAAAACTGGGATGGCCCATTATTTAGATGAGGTGACTACGCTCATAAGAAATAAGAATTTTGGCAGATAAGCCACACCAGATAATCAGATTTACATTTTTGCATTTCATCTTGGAGGATTTGGAAAGTCTTATTTTTAACCAGAGGGTGTTGCAAGATGATAACTGTTGTATAATTAAGGAACAAGAGTATCAATCTATCGATTAAGAAGATAAGTTAATATTGAAGTAATAAGACTGTATATACTGGTGTATAGGGGGCGCACGCATTTTTTTAATACTGGCTACTGCATGAGGTTTGTGCATGGCTTTCCGCGTTAAAAAGACATGTTAATCCGGCCTGGTGGGAAGTCTGCAAAATAACTACTCGCATAATGGGGGCATAGGCGCACACGGTGGTGTAATGATTAGAAAGATAGTTTCACAGATCCATCTTTATTGAAAAGTTAATTCGATCATCGCTGGATGCCCGAAACTTGTGACCTTATGTCATATCCTATTTGTGGCGAACAATTTCGGTAAATACCTACTCGTGTATAGGTTAAAATTTTGAATACCTAAATTTTAAGCAAAATTGAGCCCCGGCATATATATTGTTATAATGGAGATTCGGTGTTTATCTGTCTGTAATCAAAACTACGTCACCACAATCACAAGAAATGCAGAAGTTTATCGATAAGTATTTGATTTATAGTCAAAATCGTTATTACATAGACGAAGTCTTATTTACTAGCGATGTCTGTATGAAAATTTGAGTTAGATTTGCTTCAAAACAGCCCATGTTATTAGTGTATTTAAAATCCTTCAACGTGTCTTATATATCACTAAGAAATAAAGGTTTACATAATATAAGGTGTGGTTAATTTGACTACTGGTTTAAACAAAACCTGGTTTAGTAAATAATTACTTGGTATTGTTGATTTCTAATATCATTGCTATATTCTTCAAACGTATTAAAATCAATCCTATGAATGATTTTATAGAGAAACCGGTTAAAATATGATTAAAATGATATATTAATATATTAATATATTTTTATATCTGTTCTTATTTAATTTCCATTATTCTTTTCAATTTAATATATTTCATTACATTAAAACTTATATAGTTACGCCTGGCGGAGGGCGCATATTCTTGGTAGTGGAAGTAATTATTTCCGAGATTAAATTCAAACATAATGGGAAGGCCTAAGAAGCAACCCTACAAAAATCAATCACATTAATGAAAGATTTCATGACCATAAATCAAGGGTCGACCAATACACGAGATCGATAGATGATTATATATGGTAAATTTGAAATTATATTTTTTGCATTGTATTTTCTGACTCATGGGTTTCATTTAATAGTTTATCTATTTCTGTCTCTCTTTTTATTGATCCTTTATTTGATCAGTCTAGTGATTGTATAATCTTATAGATTGATTTGCTATAACGATGTTCAACGTCTTGTTGGATAGTATCGATTGATACCAGTAAAATACTAAACCGTCTTCCTCATTAAGATATTTTTTTTCAAAAACCAGTGAAAGAATTCCGATTCCATATTCGAAATAGTAATTAACGAACGGCTTTAAAAATAACTAAAAAAAATAAAATAAATAAACCCCTGCTCCAAGCATTCTTTTCTTAGGCCGATATTTTTTGCCACGACTTTTACAAAACGTCATTTTAAAACAAGGATGTAGCCGTAAGATATTTTTTGATTTTATTATTTTGTTTTAGTCTTATGGCTTCGGATACCAATTCAAAGATTCTTGGTCATTGAATTCTCGAAGAAGAATTCTTTAAACAGAGTTTCTGTTTTTAATTATATTACGATGACCATTCTTATAAACGACATTATTAAATTCTACAAATTTTCGAAATCATTTTAAATCATTTACGAAGAAAATCTATAGCTGCAACCAATTGATACTTTCAATTTAACCTTGTGCAAATTGTGGCCTCTTTGTGTGTGTTCTTTTTTTTCCATTGCAACTTTCGTCTTTAATTCATTTTCAAAACAAAAAACAGTTCAGCCGGAATCAACCAAATACAAAAACGCAGCGGCTGAGTGTCTTATAGCTTCGAGACATTTTAGAAAACAATAAACGAAATTTAATTTCAATCTGTAATTCTTTCTTCCGATTCTTTTTACAACAGAAAATGAGCTGTTCTTTTAGAACAAATTTTATGGTGAGATTTTTGCCATCGCTAAAGAACCAGATATTTTTTATAAATAAGTCTGTGATAAAAATGTTTTTCAAAAGGTCAAAGGTTTACCAAATGATACATAATCGTTATTTTATACTGAATTCAAAATTACTATTCATTGTGTTTGGTCAGGTCTGGTTTTTAATTGTCCATGATAATAACACTCATTCAAAAGTCGGTGGACTCTACTTTCACAAATAAATAGTTATAATACTCACACTAAAAAGGGCAAGAAGCAGGCGATATCTCGCACACACAATCACAGATGCGGACTATGCTGATGACCTTGCACTTCTTGCAGATACACCGGCACAGGCTGAATCACTGCTACATAGCTTAGAGGAGGCAGCAAAGAATATAGGCCTCTATGTGAACTCCAGTAAAACAGACTTCATGAGTTTCAAAAATAAACATCTCTACACTCAACGGCAAGCCTCTTAAGCCAGTAGAACAATTCACGTACCTGGGTGGTAATATCTCCTCCACAGAGAGCGATGTTAATACACGTATAGCAAAGGCATGGTCGGCCACAAATAGATTATCAGTCATATGGAGGTCCGATCTCCCTGACAAGCTGAAGTGACAGTTCTTCCAGGCTGTGGTTGTGTCGGTGCTGCTATATGGTGGCACCATCTGGAACCTAACAAAGCGTCTTGAGAATAAACTAGATGGGAGCTGCACAAGAATGCTGCGCGCAGTCTTGAATAAGTCAAGGAAACAGCTGTATGGTTACCTGCCCCCCTTCTCACAAACTATCCGAGTGAGACGGAAAAGGCATGCAGGACACTGCTGGAGAAGCAAGGATGAACTCATAAGCGACGTTCTCCTGTGGAAGCCAACACATGGACATGCAAGTGTGGGGCGCCCAGCAAGGACCTACATTGACCAGTTATGTGAAGATGCTGGCTGCTCCACTGAGGAGCTCCCAGGTGTAATGAATGATAGGGAGGGCTGGCGAAAGATTGTCATGGATACCCGTGCTGCATGCGCGACATGACGATGATGATGAATACTGTTCTATACATTTCAAGTAAGAGCTTATATCTTTAAAAAAATGATTATGATTTTAGGATTCAACGCAAAATACTATTATATTTCCGACCTTGAAAACATCGCAGGCCAGCGTAATCAGTTTTTTTTAACGTCTCGTCGAACAGGAAATTTACTGTCATGACAGATTTTAAAAATTAAGTCTATTTACTAATTAGATTAGTTTTTTGCATAAAATTGTCTAATCAGATAAAAAAAAACAGCAACAGTGTAAAACATTTTAAAAACTAAATTAGATGATTTCATAAATAAAAGTTAAAAAAAAAAAATTAAGAGGATAATTTGGAGAACTATCGGATGAATTATTTAACAGAATTTGAGCTGTATATAGATATTGTATTAACTATATACAAGCATGGCCTGTGGATATATCAGAGTATGATGATTTAAATAGAACACATCCTCCCACTCACCTCCTCTTAATCGTTCCCCTACTCTATTGCATTCTGTCTTATATTTCTTTCTGTGTAGCATGCCATTTTTCGTCCCTTTATTTCTTCATAATAAAAATGGAATGATTCATGATTTAGTTAATGTGAGGACACTCATAAAAAAGATGAAAATTCGGCGGATAAGTGATACCAGTGTAATCCGGATTTATACTTTTGTATTTCATCTTGGACAATTTGGACGGTCTGATTTTTAACCAGAGAGTTTTGTAAGATGACAATGGTCGGATGATTAAGGAGCAAGCCAACCAATATATAGACATGTTCTGTGCAAAGATTTTTTTTTTAAATTAAGGTACATGTGAGGTGGTTTAGTTTCTTTGTTTAATGGCATATCAACCTTTGTGTATTATTTTATGCTAAGGTCATCGTCCTAAAAGAACAGTAGTGGTACAGTGGGATGATGGGAGGGGGGTAATATTTTCCCCCAAGTTATTAGTCCGAAATTGGGACTCTCTTACTATGTGTCGCTCCCCAGCACCTTAGCCACTACTCCACGGTGACTTCAAAATGGAAGATGGTCAAAGAGGCATAACAAAAAAAAATCATGAAAATAGACTTTGATTAATTTATTGATAGATTTTAACGGTATTTGAACCCGTCCAGGGTTATTTTATACCTATTATTTGGGGAATCACATCAATTGAGCGTTTATTTTTATATTTTTGGTGTAGTTGTCTCTTAAGAATTTTTTTTTTTTTAATTATGATCCCAAGTATTCACATCTACCATGATTATTTATGTATAATACGCACCCTTTACTTTCACAACAAAATTCGCGCCAAACAAATGCTCATGTATAACGCACAACGACTTTTTAGAATTTGAAGCAACTTAATTCCATTTAAATTTTAACATAAAAAAAAACAACTTTTTATTGGTATTCATACAGTTAAAAAAAATTTTTAATTAAAAAAAATAATATTTAAAGCAAACACATGTACATGTTCACACAAAAATGAAATAATCTTGTTACTAATATAAGATAACATTCATCATCCTCATCATCATGTCACGCTAGTAGCACGGATATCCATCGCAATCTCTCGCCAACCTCCCTATCACTCATTGCTCTCAGGAGGTCCTCTACGCAGCATCCAGTATCAGCGCAAAGATGGTCAATGTAAGTCATTGCTGGATGGCATGTCCAAGTGTTGGTTTTCAAGGAGGACGCCGCTTATGAGTTCGTCCTTGCTTTCTCCAGAAATGCTCAGCATGTCTTGTTCGTCTCACTTAGATGGTTCGTGTCATAAGGGACAAGCGTCCGTTCAGCTGCTTTCTTGTGGGGCGTTGTGTGCACGATTCATTGAGGATCACACGCAGCATTCGTATGCAGTTCCCATCTAGTTTCCTCGCTAGGTTGTTCGGTAATTTATGAGGAAGTGCGTCCCGGTCTCCTGCCTCAAAAATTGCTACCCAGTGACTAAAATAACGACCCAGCTCAGTCTATTCAAAACTATCCATCTTCATATCTATCTAATCTATCTCAATTTGTTTATATTTATCTATATTACTTTAAATACTAAGATTTTTTTTATTCATGTTTGTTTAATGTCTTGTTTTTAGTTTAAATAAACAAGAATGACGACAAAAAAAGACCACCCCCAAATACATTTACTTGTCGAAAATATCTATCTCCATTTGTTCGTATCTATCTATATTATTTTGTTTGTTTATCTATCTATCTATCTCCATCTATTCCAAACTATATATCCATCTTCATATCTAAACAAGAATTACGACAAATTACGATAAATAAACAAGAATTACGACGAGCTGGGGTTGTTATTTTGATACTCACCAGGTAGCAATTTTTGAGGCAGGAGACCGGGACGCACTTCCTCATAAATTACCGGTTGTTCTTTAAGGTCCAAGTGGTGCTACCCTATAGTTGCTCTGATACAACTACGGCTTGGAAGAATTGTCGCTTTTACTTGTCAGTGAGATCTGATTTCTATACAACTGATAGTCTGTTCATAGCAGACCATCCCTTCCATATGTGTGCATCGTTTCTGGCTCAAATAGCTCCTCCTGATTTTTGTTTAATTTCATGGAAATTCCATGGATCCCACTAGTTATATATTATTACATTTAATGTAATATATTATTACTAATATATACAGTGATACTGATAGTTTTTTGATTTAGTATGTCCTGGGAGGCACATATTTGAAATGTATTTACAGTTAGATTGAAATGGTGAAAATGGGAAGAAAAATGGGAGAAAAAAGAAAAACACTGGGACACATGGATACGATTTTTCTGCATCCAGATAGATTTTTTTGTGCTTCAGGGACGCAGAACGCATACCTGTCAGCATCTCTGTATATATATATATATATATATATATATATATGTTCCAAATATATTATTATAAGGATGATATATTATTACTTAGGTACGTGAATTGTTATACAGGCTTTAGAGGTTCACCATCGAATGTAAAGATGCCTCTTTTCTTTTTAAAATACATGAACTCAGTTTTATCGGAGTTCACATAGAGGCCGATGTTCCGTGCTGCCTTTTCCAGGCTATCTAGCAGATATTCGGCTTGTGCGGGTGTATTTGCAAGAAGTTCCCGATCATCTGCGTAGTCCATATCCGTAATAGTCTATGCGGATATTACCTGCTTCTTGATTTTTTAGTGTGAGGCCTTTTTCTTTAATATGTATCTAATGATGTTCGAACTAAGTACTTTAGGCATATTATGAATATATATGGTGCAAATGTACCTCCTTATAGGACTCCAGCGACTAAAGAAATAAGATTATTGACAAACATGTTCTAGTGAATATTTCTCGTCCAGAATATGGTGATGCCGGAAAAAGTTAATTTTATAGTTATTGTGTATTATACGCACGCCCTAACATCTGTAAAATTGTGCATCCTATACACAAACGATTTCAGTAATACAAATAATTCGCACGCAATTTTATGGTTTCAAGTATTCCTATCAAATACTAATATTTCTTTTTGTCCAAGTAATTAATCATATTTCATAATAGTCTTTTGTTTGCAAAAGGTTATGTTTTCAAATATTTTGTAATAATAATATCTTATTATAATGGAAATTCGGTATTTGTCTGTAACTGAAACACGTCACTGCTTACGTCACAATACATATACGAATTGCGTAAGTTTATCAATGAGCATTTAATCTGTGCGTTTAAAATCCTGTGATATGTCTTATATATCATTAAAAATAAAGGTTTACATAATACATGGTGTGGTTAATATACATACGGGTTTTTACAAAACCAGGTTTAATAAATAATTACCTGGTGTTATTGATCTCTAATATTATTGTTATATTCTGCATCGTATTAAAATCAATCCTATGAATGATTTATAGAAACCTATTAAAATAAGTGTAATCTTTTTATATGCGTTCTTATTTAATTTCGTTAGTCTTTCTGATTTAATATATTACATTACATCAAAACTCAAATACTTATGCCGGAGGGTGCATATTCTTGTTTGTAGGAAATAATTTTCTTGAAAAATAAAGATCTATTTCTTTTTAACAAAGCTGTAGAAATCTTTCTAACTGATGACAAGGGTTTTTGCAGACGTCTGCAAGATTTCATGATATCCTTCTGATATCCGTGCACTATTTTCCCTTGGTTGGGTGTGCAATAATTGTATTTTCTTTGATGCCTGAAGATAGACTGATTTTTATCAGTAGCGTGTCGAGTAAAGTTAACCCAGCATGGCCAATTGGCGCCAGACATTTCATTCGTTTAAGAAAGATAATCTCACAACTGATGATGATACAATATCATCTTGGTGAAGGCATTCCGGTGTAAACACAGAGTAGAAGAATAACTTGTTTGAATGTATAAGACAAACTACTGGAATTCTAGGATGCGTGCTGCGCATAACGGTTATCGTGGAAGGAAATGATATCGGTTCACAGAGTCCAAATTCTGGACGTGGGTTCTTATGCGTTGAGTTACTTATTTAAGGCGATTCTCCCCCATCTCTCTCTCTCTCTCTCTCTCTCTCTCTCTCTCTCTCTCTCTCTATATATATATATATATATATATATATATATATATATATATATAGGGCACCTCACGTGGTATACCATAGCAGACCATTGATAGTGTGTTCGATTCTCATTGTGCCACATCTAAGCTAAGCTTAGTAAATAATTATATATATATATATATATATATATATATATATATATATACATGTAAAGGAAAAGGTGACTTACCGGTGAATTTGGTCACGATGGTTAGTAAATGTGGAATTCAGGGGGGTAAGTGCAAAGTGCTCAATACTAAGTAGAGCAAATTTATTATAAAATGGCTACAAGAGATAACCTATTCGAGTTTCACCATAAGGATCTTCAGGGTTAAATCTACTGAATTAACCGAGACACCAATTAATAGCAGTCGATTTCACGTGTGTGTTCATGCAATGAACATACACGTGAAATCGACTGCTATTAATCGGTGTCTCGATTAATTCAGTAGATTTAACCCTGAAGATCCTTATGGTGAAACTCGAGTAGGTTATCTCTTGTACCCATTTTATCATATATATATGTGTGTGTGTGTGTGTGTTTGTTTGGCAGCATTATCTCTTTAAAACATGTTTGGTTGACAATTCCTGTCGTACAAATTTCTGTTCAATGCTTTCAAGGTGTCAGGCCATTTTTTTGGTGTCAGGGTGGAACTGGTGTAGCAATCCACTACTGCATCGTTCGTTTGAACTACTACCAATTCCTACTACCTCCCACTACCAATTGTTACTACCTCCCACTAACAATTCCTACGCTACTGCTCGTTTTCTTTAAAAACGAGACACCACGAAACATACCATCAGTTTCCAGCCTGAATATGGCAGATTGACATGCCGAAAGCACTCGTAGAGACACCTTTGTTGGATTGCTACACCAGTTCAACCCTGACACTAAAAAGATGTCCAGACACCTTGAAAGGATTGAACAGAAACTCGTACGACAGGAATTGTCACTCGAGTTCAACCAATTATTTCTGGGATTTATATTTCGTCATCACATTTGAATGAGAACGCTAACGTTACGTAGCGTTTCGATTTGCATTTTTTCTTACATTTCTAGTATCGACATTTAGATGTAGGCAAGGTTTTGAATGAAATTCGACGGTATTTAAACATCATAAACAAAGGCTCACAATCGTTTGCTTGTTCCACATTTTCTTTCATGTGATCAATGACTATTAGCCCTGTTGATGATATAAATAAAAACGAAACGCTATAGCATCGGCTTCAATCATATCAATTTTGGACATATTTTCAAAAACTTTATAAACATTTACATTGTTGGATTTTATATCCATTTAATTCCTCAAACAAATATAAGAAAAAGACAATACAGAAAACTAAATTGTCATATTTTGCTATAATGATGAAGCCATACTTCTAGCGAAACATTTCAGTTAAATTTTTCATACTACCTTCCTTTTCTCATGCCGTCCGATTTTATTCAAAACATTGTCCACGTTCAAATATATATATGTTATAAAACTAAATTGATATGTTTGGCTGTAAGGATGAAGCCATCCCTTTAGCGAAACATTTCAGTTTAATTTTCTATACTATCTTCCTTTTCGCATACCGTCGAATTTCATTCAAAACCTTGCCCACATCCAAATATATACATGTGCAAAATAACTATCGACAAGATGGCGCCATTCAAAGGGGGAACTGCACCTGTGGCGATGCATTTGAAACACATTTGAACCCATTTTCTAAATCAACTTTGGTAAAACTCTTTCGGCCACTCGATGGATCCGCAACTATCGTCACTGGCCATTCGCTCTGCTGTTTGTCTTTAACACTTCTTTAAGCCTTTCTTCTTTCTTTTTTCTTTCTTTCTTTAGCCATCTTTGCAGATTACTCTGGACATTTGTCACTTCACCATACACATTTAACCGAGAGGCGAAGTTCGTATCGATTGTGCACTGAGGCTATTTCTTTGAATACGGTGTTGCTATCAGATGAAAAAGTTAGGTTGATTTACAGATTCAGTCCATATGTGAACACATAGCCTAAAGCTTTTCACAGTTAATGAAATGTTATACCGGAATATATATATAAATATATATATATATATATATATATATATATATATATTGTGTGTGTATTAATCTTATTTTAGGATGGTTTGTATTGTTTTATGCATAAAGCTTTTAGTATTTGGAGTTTTTGTTTGTTTTTGTTTTCTTTGTGTAAACGTGTGTATTTTCCGTTAGGATTTTTCGGTAATTAGAGTAGGGGCATGTATGTAATTTTAGATGTTGTGCAATGGAGGTATTATCTATAATATATATAATAGATGGAGCTATATAGAAACCAATAAGGCTTTACACCGTCCAATATATATATACATATATATATATATATATATATATATATATATATATATATACCAATAAGACATCCAAATATACAATACATACGCTCGCTCATATATATATATATATATATATATAACCAATAAAACATCCAAATATACAATACATACGCTCGCTCATATATATATATATATATATATATATATATATATATATATAAGCGAGCGTATGAGTGTATGTATTGTATATTTGAATCCCTTATGGTTATATATATATATATATATATATATATATATATATATATATATATATATATAGAGAGAGAGAGAGAGGGAGGGGATAGAGGATAGGAATAAATACGACATAATGTAGTAGATACCTGAGGAACACGAGGACAGAACTCAGACAAAACTTTATAGGATATATTTCGCTAGACCTTTGAGTTCGGCATCATTAGTAAAAGGACTGATGATGTCGAGTTCAAAGTTCATATCCTACACACTTTTGTCTGAGTTCTGTCCTTGTGTTCCTCTTATCTCTACTGCATATATATATATATATATACATATATATATATATATATTAGACGGTGTAAAGCCTTATTGTTTATATATATATATATATATATTTCTCTATATATATATTTCTATGCTTATATTACCATAACACAGCAAAAGAAAATACCACATTGTAGTGGTATTTTTATTGGTTCAATACCATTAAAATGTTCCAAGAGAATATTTTGATTTTCTATTGTTACAATTTTTGTGGCCATTTTTAGGCTTCAAGTGAGAGTACTCTACAGTTGATATCCTAAGGCTGATCCTTAGTAAGGGATACTTTGGTTGTTCCTAGGTGTCTCTTAGTGTTGGGTAGAATCCTTGGTTGTTCCTCGGTGTTCCTTCGTGTCAGGTTGACTCCTTTGGTTGTTCCTCGGTGTTCCTTAGTGTTGGGTAGAATCCTTTGGTTGAGCAGAGTCCTTGGCTTCAGATCCGTTCGTCCGTGGCGAATACGTGCAAATGAATGGCTTTCAAGATCGGCGCTTAAAAAGTTAACTAATCACGTATTCGAGCTGTTGATTGGCTGGCTTTAATCCACGCGCTCACGCAGAGTCTGTAAGTTTAAGTGGTGGACTTCAGCATACCTTTTATGAAAACATATTCCAACATCTATACAATTGCCAGCGTAAAAATAAGCGCAAAGGAGTCTTTATAATTAATGGTACAAGATAACTATTAAATGGCACATTGTAGTGAGATTTTTATTAGTGAAATAGCATTAAAATATGTTCTATACAATTTTCAACATAATAGTAAGAGTGTAGGAGACTTCGACTGTGCTCAACCTAATCGTTATAGAAATTCATAGAAAATAACTATTAAATTGCACATTTAATAAGATTTTTCTTTGTGCAATGCAACATTATTAACATGTTCTAAGACAGGGGTCACCAAACTACGGCCCGCGAAGGCAATTTATCAGGCATGCCGACGGTACTTGAATTTGTTTGTTACAACGTACGGAACGCGAGATGTTCTGATACAATTTAAATTTAAATATCATGTTAAGCTTACTAAATCCTCATGGACTTGACTACGGAATCAATTCATCGAACGAAAATGACTGATAAACATTTGAAAGCAATTCTCCTGATTGGATGTAGCAATTCCAAACCAAACATTGACAATATCTCGAAAGGCAAACTTCAGTTTCACAAATCTCACTAGACCTTTCTGCTAATGTTGCGTTCTTTGACAATGTTTTGAAAATAAATATGTTGGTTGAATTTTGATTGTGCGTCTTACGCCACTCATCCATGAATATAACATGGAAAGATAGTTTTGTTTTACATTTTTTCTCAGAGCTTTCGTTCTGTCTAGCATGTATTAAAAACAATAATAATGTGGCCCGCGCTCGTTATTTTTTTAATTATCCGGCCTACCATGAAAAATGTTTGGTGCTCTAAGAGAATAAATCAATTTTCAATCCAATTTCCAACGTGATAAATGTTTAGACGACTAAATTTGTGTTCAATCCGATCATTATATATATATTTACTTACCCCCTCTGCACGAGCAGGGTGTGACACAAGGCCAATTTCTTAAGCGGAGTTTTCCTTCTCCTAGACTGGTTACCTAGCCATGGTTAAAGAACCCAATCTGCCCTGCTATTTGCCCATAGCTGGAGGAAGAGTAGGATTCATACCTTTCCCAAGGGTATTAGCTCTAAGTGAAATGCAATTACCATCTCCAGGATTTGAACTCGTGGCGACGAGTCCATTTCCCATGACTTTAACCATTACATCACGCGCTTCCTATCCGCTTCCAATCAAGTAAAATAAAACTATTAAATGTAGTGTTTGATAATGCAATAGCATTAACATTCACTAACAGAATATATCAATTTTCAATCCTATTTCCAACATATTAATAACTACGTGTGAGTCTGCGTTTGTGCTCCATCCGATTTTTATATTTTATCGTAAAAGATAACTATCTAGCAAATCATTGAGAACATTACTCTATTGTCATTCAATTATGTTTTAACCTCCACGAATAAGAAGTGATTCTACATCGTGCTTAATAGGTAGTTGCACATTGTGTAATGGTTATCATCGTAGCAAATGAAATTGGCAACTCTAGTTCAAATCCTGGAGGATATTTTTCGTTACATATCTTGGGGAATATATAAATCCTCACTTCTCTTGTTATGGGCGGGTTAGTGAACCAGTCTAGGAGAAGGAAAATCTCTGAATTCAAATCAGCAGTACTTCGCTTAGAAAACGACCTTGTGTCGCATCCTGCTCGTGGCAAAAGGGTTGGGTAAACAACAGGATAATAGCCGTTGTAGTCGGCCTTTAATTGAGTTAGTAAGTGAAGTTGACGGGTAGCCTAATGTCAGTATCAACCAGTCAGCGAGGGAGTCTATCCCCTTTTCACTAGCGCTAGACCAAGGAGATTGTTTTTGCTTCTGAGGCTGAGCGCCACTCCCACTTTACCGCACAGATGCCTGTGTTGGTGAGGGCCGGTATCAAACAAGGAAACTTGCGAATATTAGGCAAGTGCTCTACCGACTGATCTAAACCGGCCCTATTTGAGTAAGTACTTAATATAAATTAAGAAAACCCCCGGGGAGTCGTTATATATTTATATGATTTTTTAAAAATACGAATAATCAACTGATTGGCCAAGAACATATATCCTGACTAGATATTCATTTTGCCTACCCACGCGATAAAAAAAATGTTTTTCAGTGGGTGTGTGCCAAACTGGACAACCCGGGCTTTTCTGTAGAAATCACGTTGTCCCTAACTCTATCCCCGACCCCTTAGTGCTGTCTCATAGCTGTATCATCTGACACTTGGTTAAAATTGAGTTCGCTCATCTCCCTCCAATTCAAAAGAGCAAGTGTGACTCAAGGTCATTAATTTAGTGGGTCTTTGTACTCCCAATTTATGTAGAAAAAGGCTCTATGAGCTAATCTTAAATTTGAGTTTACATGAAATTGCAGCCCCCCCCATATATATATATATATATATATATATATATATATATATATATATATATATATATATATATATATATATATATATATATCGTGTTAGCTAAGTCGGTAGAGCGTTCGGCTAGGAACCACAAGGTTCCTAGTTCGATACCGGCCCTCGCAAACTCAGCGTATGAGTAGCACAGGGATCTGTGCGGTAAAGTAAGGAGTTGATGGTAGGTGTGGCGCTCTACCTCAGATGCCAAAAAGCAATCTCCTTGGTCTAGCGCTAGTGAAAAGGGATAGACTCCCTCGCCGATTGGCTGATACCGACTTTAGGCCACCCCGACGACTTTATATATATATATATGAGAAGATAAATGTAAAAATATAAATATATTTGTATAGATGGAATTTATTATGTTAATAAATATAATTGATATACTTTTACGACTAATCAAGTTTTACTTAATTGCTCTGTCCATTCAAATCAGAACTTTAAAAAAAAAATTGAAATAGATCACTAAGTAGGCCTGAGTCTATTCTAGTAGTGACCAAGTTTGAATTCTGAGTTTTCCTTCTCCTAGACTGGTTGCCTAACCAAGTTTAAAGAGCCCAGTCTGCACTACTATTTATCCTTAACTAGAGGAAGAATAGGCGGTTCATACCTTTCCCAAGGGTATTTGCGCTATGTGAACTGTTGCTTCGTCCAGGAATTGAAGTCGAGTCGACCATTTCCTACGACTCTAGTACACCACCACGCTTATCAAGATGAGATAGTTTAATGCCATAACCAAGACAAGAATATCCAACACTTCTTCGGTATAAAATAACCCAATGGTTGACATGCCGTAAAATCCAACCATCTAACATTAGCATGTATGGTAGCATCGACATGAAGCAATTATCTTATTGTACAAATGTAACATTGCCAATTCTGACGGAATATATGATAAAAGTTAACTGCCTGATTTTTCTATATCTCATGAGATTTGGCGCATGAATTGTTCCTTCTACATTGATAAGATTATTTTAAAAATATATTTACATGCAACTTGTTCCGATAAATGATTTTTGGTTTTGCTGATTCTGTTATCGTTCATTCATCCTCGGTTCCATGTCCTCATCCCGACTTTGTCACAGACTCATTTCTTTTTTGGTTTCGATTACCAGCAAATTAAGCCGCTCACTTTGGCGAAAGTTCTTGGAATATTTGCTTCTTCTTGTCATGTTTGGTTTGATAATAAAAGCAATTTTCGAGCACATCGCCAATAAGCTGGTTTTGTAGTTCCAGGGGAAATTCTTTCGATACTGACGAAAATAAAGACTACTATTTTTTTTTTGTAAACGTTTATGAATCGACGAAAGAGATAGGAATGAAAGCTAAATATTACAAAGAGGGTGTAACTAGTTATTTCTCTATTCTATGCAATCACGGGTAGGATATGTTCAGAGTACTGATCTAAAACATGTGAAAACTTAAAATTTGTTATGTTCTTTAGCCTTGGTTAGGCAACTAGGCAGGCATTGTTAATGAAAAAAAATATAATTGGTACGATCCGAGTTGCCATTTAAGGCCTGTAGTAGAATGCAGTTTTACAGTGGATATTATTAGTAGTATAAAGGTTGATCCTTTCTCGAAGTAAAAAGATGTAGTATCAGTTTTAATCCTTGTCAGTTGATCTGTCCTGAAGTAGAAAGACGTATCAGATATATTCCTTTTCTGTTGATCTGTCCTCGAAGTAGAAGGATGTATCAGATGTAATCCTTGTCTGTCGATCCTGTTGGTCTTTCCTTGAAGCAGTCCATCAAGCAAGTAAGTTTAGGACAATTTATCAACACCCTTAAATAGTAAATTAAATACATGTATACACACACACACACATATATATATACACACACACACACACACACATATATATATATATATATATATATATATATATATATAAGCTTTGAAAGAGAGCACGTACTTCTTTCAAGCTTACCACTATATGAGAGGACAAAACCCTGACAAAACCAGATATGTGACAACCTGTGAGGCCGGATGTATACACAAAATACTCTCGGCCAGTCACTACGACCACTGAGATGCTGATCCTGACCTGGACATCCTTTTCCAGCTCGACACTTTCTCGATGGAGGAGAGGGGCGCACAAACAACTGGCAAACCCTGTGCATCCTAAACTAAATTTGCCTGCTTTCCACTGCGAAATATGAACAACAAAAATAAATATCCATACTGGCAGGACATCGCCCAGAGTGATAAGGCCCAAAGTTACAAAGATCTGAACCTTACATTATGGAACATCCGGAAAATGCTTGATATATATATATATAACAGATGTATTTGAAACTTTTTTAAATCCCAGGCAATGCTGGGTAGCTCTGGTAGTTATTGATATTTGGTAAGAACATGCGGTTTCGAGGTTTAGTCAATCCATTGTAATCCTGCTGGATTTAAATTTAATAACCAATCCAAATCCACATCACAATCAATTAGATACACTTGTAACTATCTTCAGTCAGCGAAAGTGCTTTTGTAGTTACACTAATCAAAACTAGGCGAACAAATTTAGTTAATAGACAAGATGTCGCTCGTTCACTGAAGGCGGCTTTTGTTTCCACAAGGAGATGCTGCATTTCAAACATTCATTCAGCGCATGCGTAACAGCATGACGCGCCAGTCTTAATTGAAATTCATTGTGGCGCCTTTTGTTCTCTTAAATCAATCAGGTTTCTCTAAATGTTTTGTTGGAACGATTCAAGGATGTTTAGTTGATAAATAAAAGGGATAAGGGATGAGAAGCTTACAGTTTTGGTCTTTGGATTTAACGGAAATATCCGGAAACCGACGTGAATACCTGGTCTTTCGTCATAGCTAGCATTGTTTGACTTCGCATTGTTATAGAAAGGAAGCGGATCTATGAAATTTTATGAATTCAGTGCAAATCCTTGACAGAACCAATCTATATATCAGTACTCGTGTTCCTTAATTGTACGATCGTTATGATCTTGCAACACTCTCTGGTTAAATTTGACACCGTCCAAATCGCACAAGATTAAATGCAAAAATGTAAATCCTGATTATCTGGTGTTGCTTATCTGTCGAATTCATATTTCTAATGAGTGTCGTCGACTCAGCTAAATAATAATTGGGTTGTAACTCATCTAGTAAATGTACTGACTATTCATATTGGGGAAGCTATCACCCTAAAATCTCTCATCAAAAGTATAAAGTGATGATAGACATAATTTAGCCTGTTGCTATTATTAAGATTTAATAGGAAAAACTTATTTGCATAAGAATACAAGAGCTATTGCAAAATAGTTCAATATGTAAAACGTATAATAATCTTGATTTAACTCTCTCTCTCTCTCTCTCTCTCTCTCTCTCTCAGAAATAAATTACAATACTTTTGAAATAGGTAGTTACTTTACAATCACCCTGTATAGTTTTAAGTAACGAATAATAATAATTTTTAAAATAGGGAGTTACTTTGCAATCACCCTGTGTTTTCGAGCTATTAACTGTAACTGAGTGTATTTGTTGTTTTTTGTTATTGCTTTCTAAGACGAAACTGTTATAAGCCTTAAAATACAATTTTTTTTCTTATATACATAAAAACAGCGGCCATGTTTACGATATATTTGAGAAAAATTGACCGAAAATGATAGTTTAAAATGTAATAAAAATAAATTATATGTGTAATATTATTTTGATTTCTTTTTACTGATACTCATTATGTTACTACTTTTCGACTTAGACAACGAATTGACCCTTAAATAATCGATTTAATTAAAGTTAATTTGTTTTTAAAATGAAAATGAGTGAACAAATTGACAGTGCGTATTTTATACTATTATTTTCGGTCAATTTTGCTCAAATATATTGCAAATATTCTGCAAATATTGCCCGCTTTTTATGTATATACGAACTAAAAAAAATATTTAGGATTTTAAGGCTTATAACAATTTCATCTTAGAAATCAATAACACAAAATAATAAATGCACTCATTACAGAATAATTAATAACTTTTAAATGAAATGTCTGTTTTTTTTGTCTAAACATGCAGAAAAATAAGATCAGTTAAAAACATTGTTTTCTTCTATTCACACCTTCAGTCTTTTGTCTTTTTATTCATACTGTAATTAATTTCCTCTTTATATTACCCCACCGATATTTTGCGCCCCAAAAATAAGGGGGGGGGGCAAAATTAAGTGACATGAAAAAATCAAAGTTTTGAGATAAAATGAATAATGCATTATAAAATTCATTCATTGACAAATCAACACTGAAAATTTCATTGAAATCGGATAATTCTCTGATTTTTGCTATTGTTTTCAATGGGGGGCGGGTAGGGTAAATCTATTTCGTAAAATACGGATTCGACGTCATCTTTGGCAATACCTACCTAATCCCAATTATCTATCGACAGCCGAATGGGTGACCCAACAGGTCACGTTTTGACTAGTGTATATATATATATATATATATATATATATATATATATATATATATATATATGTGAGAATGGGAAATGAATCCGACAATATGAGGAAAAAATGAGTAAAGAAAAGAAATGTCGATGGATAAAAATGAATTTTATCGATATCAATTTTAATCGATATCACTTACACATGTGTTTCGGTCTGATACTACTCTGATGAAGGTCGGCAAAATCTGTGTACGGAACATCTTATGCATTTTTCCTATGCATTTTATGCATTTTTCCTATTATTATTATTATTATCATCATCATTTCAACTCCATCTGACTATTTTTATAATAATAATAACGTAAATCCGTATACATTTTGATAAACAGACCGAAACACATGTGTAAGTGATATCGATTAAAAGTGATATCGATAAAATTCATATTTATCCATCTACATTTCTTTTTACTCATTTTTCCTCATATATATATATATATATATATATATATATATATATATATATATATTATATATATATGTATAAATTTAAGATTCTATGATTATAATTTTATATTTCAAAATTAAACGATTTTTTGTTTATGATTATTTGAATGAAGATAATATTGTGAAAGGTTTGTAGTTGTCTGTATTGAGCGAAACATTCAAGTATTTGTTGCTTTTCAGAATTGCCTCACCAAGGTGTGTAACCATCGTGGTTGCTATTGGAAACCAAGTCTATCAAAATAAAGTTCAGCCTAAAATTTGTCTCTTTACCAGGTAACATGTCATAACGACCTGGCCTATAGTGTGTCACTATCTCCGTACACTCGTCAAAAGCCGGGGACTTCGTTTCATCCGGGTTATTTTCCAGCAAATATCGGAATAACTCAGAAATGGAATCAATAAAAAGAAATGCCGTAAAGAATATGAGTACAGGGTACGTAGGAAACAAGCTGTCTCTTAAAACAGACTCACAAACTTCTGTTTATCAATAATTTCATTTTTACATAGACGATGGTTTGATAAACAAACAAAAACGCTGTAGTGTCGACTAAATAAATATTACTCTTCAAAGGAACTTGTTTTTTTTTTATTTTTTTTGTTTTTTTTATAAACATATATATGCATTGATAATCAGAAAGAATTGGATTGTCAGCAGTCAGGAATTCTCGCATCCAATATTGAAACTGTAGAATTTATATATACTGTGTCTGTTTTTCTAAATACTTTAGAATAAATATATTAAATAAATAAAAAAAATTTCTATATATCTATATCTATATATCAATACTCGGGTTCCTTAGAAGTACGACTGTTATTATATTGCGACACCCTCTGGTTAAAAATGAGACAGTTCAAATTGTCCAACATAAAATTCAAAAAGGATTATCTGCTGTTGCTTATGCACCAAATTCTTATTTTTTTATGAGTATCGTCACCTCAGCTAAATAAAAAAAAATCCTTTATTAAAAAGAAAGAAAAGGAAGAAAAGTATATGCTTCACAGAGAAAAATATAAGAAAGAAGGTAGGGGAAAGAGTGAGAGAGGGTGCGTGCGGAAGTGATAACGCTGTCTATTTCAATCGAACATAATGAAAAGAAGGAAAGAAAGCAAAAAGAGTGAGAGAGTTAAATTAGATCATTATTCGTTTACATATTGAAATATAAATCAATAGCTCTTAAACAAACATATCAAACTGTGGGATAATTAAATTATCATTCTGTGGTATATCCACAGGTCCTGCTAGTAAATAATACCGTAAAATAAAAATGATATATTATAAATACATTGTATATTACGCGAAAAAGAACAATATTTGAATGAAAACAAACAAACAAAAAGGGAAAAAAGACAATGAAGCCGTTTATACATTAACAATCCGTTCCTTCCAGGCCGGTGTCTGTAAATGAAATTAACTGTGTGACCCCAGGGGAGCGTACCCAGGCTAGCGTACCCCAGGCAATACCTATCCTCTTGATTTAAAGAGAAAGGGTTGGGTTTATTGCCCAGTGCCTGAGGCACCCCCTTGAAGGGGAATGCCGAGGGAATTCACGCATTTTTTTTGTGCCTGCCATCCCATGAGCTTCGATTCGTGGGTGGGTGGCCCAACATTAATATGGCCTTGTGCCTGACCCGCATAAGTGGGATACGTGGTAAATAACACTGTAAGAACTTGTAAAATAGATAAAATTTAAATGCTAACGCGACTCACGCGAGAGTCACGTGGGGGGTGGGGAGAGAGAAAATAACTGCATTCTCAGGTCTCACACGAACCACCCGCACTCTGTGTACTAAAGCGACCCTCATAACATCTGTGACTCAGACCTTAACCAGAACCTTCCTCCCCCCCCGCTTCTAATAGCAATTAATTATCGTATGACTAATGGTACCCTGGAAAATACAGGTAGTTCGAGCTTGGTGGCCAATATAATTAAAAGGAATTATTTGCGCTTCCCTGTGTTTATGACTTATTGAAAGTCGACACTCACCACGAAATGGAAAAAAAAAAACGCTGGAAAGGAATGATGATTTGTTTGTTTTTTTTTGTGTCTGAGAACAATATGTAAACTTGGTACAATTCCAATTAATTGGACCCAAAATTGATTTATTTCATGGGGTCAGATGTTCATATTATATCGTCTGACGTCACGGGATGTTACAATTTTGGTAAAAACGTAAACAATATTGGAAAACAATGCCGATTGAAATACATTGGTACCTTGACTTACGAGTTTAATGCTTTCCGCTCGTAACTCAAATTCCTCGTTTATCAAATCAGTTTTCCCAATTGAAATAAACTGAAATGCCATTAATCGGTTCCAGTTTCACACCAAATATCCTAAATTAAAAAACGCAACGTTTTTTAATAAGAAAAATATCAGTATTTGTTAAAAATAACAATAAATCAGAAAGTAATCAATTATATGCTGTAATATGTTTGATATTTATTTTTTATATTTTTCGTTGGTGCAATAAATTTAGAAACTTATGTCTTTTGTAGAACTTATTAAGATTAGCGTATCTAAAACTTGCTTGTGCCTCTAATTTCAGAATACACCGACTGCAACTCTGCAGAGAGGTCAAATACCTCCCCCAAGGGGATCACCTGTTGGCCGTGGGGGCGAATCGTGATGCTTAAGGATGAAACCCTGGTGACTGAGCAGTCAATGGCATGCGACACTCCACTTTGGTCCTCCGATGAATCGACTGTCACGTCAAGCCCTAGCACACATATGATTGTCCCAACACAGTTGCCCTTATGGGAAGTCCCACTCCTTTTTATCATGCACGTGCTGAAGTTCTGGAGCTCTGGGGAATGTAGTGTACCCCCTTCATCACCATTACTCGCAGGTCCACTCAGCCTCGGAGTGGTAGTACATGTTAGGGTCCCATTTATGTGTTAGATAGAAGTTTGATATCTAAAACGAAGAATTGAGACAAATCCAGACAACAGCATTGTTGAAATCAGCTAGAATACTCAGTCCTGGAGATCTGAGGAGATTTGTCGTCAGTCAGATTTCAGTGAATGACCATCAGCTAACCCTGGTATGAAAAACTCACAACGAGTGATAAAAAAAATCATATTCTAAAATCAAGTGACGCAAATCTCAGAAAAAAATGGGTATTCATCAAAATCCTCAATATTATTGATATATTTATGAAACAGTAATAAGGAGGCCTCACTCTTTTTAAGACAGAAGCATTAGATTATTACGGACTACTGTTATACAAGAAGACATCGTGTTCACAGTTCATTTACTATTCCATTAAATGCTTCAAATTTATTTTCAATTGGTTTCAAGTTTGAATTTAAGTTACTTCAAAACTTTGTAAAATTTTGACATAATCTAACTACAGAAAGGCTGAATTTCTGTACGAGAGTCGTAATGATATCTGTGAGTTGATAACACTAAATTTGACCCTAGTGAATTAATGAAGCCAACAGTGAATAAGAACTTTTTTTTTCCATTTTCCCGATTGGTGATGAGCAAGTGATAGAGAAATCAAGAAACAAAAGAGAAATTGAATTTCTACAAGAAACCAATTTGCAATTAACTTTGAACAGAACGTAGATTTCACTTTGTCAATGAAGCTCAACTCATCCACGCGGTCTGTTCATTTGAATACCAACTGGAAAGATAAAAAAAAACCCAGAGAGACACAAATGAAGCAGGTTCTATTTTAGTTCGATAATCAACAGTTTGATATCTAAAACGAAAAACAAAACGCATGCAGAGATTTTATGGTGATGCGCTGAAAAGTTCTTGACCACACTAAGAACCGGAGAGAAATGTTGAAAAAATTAGCGCACAAAGAAAGTTATCTACAAGTTAGTCTTAGAAATAACTTCTCTTGAATATTAGGTTTAAATCTCAAATGACCTTCAGCCCTGTTGGCTGCGGCTTTAGATTACACCGACTGCACCTCTGCAGAAGAGGGTTAAGACTCCCCCTCTAATGAGGCCACTTGTTGGCCGTGTTTGACGACCCGTGATACTTAAGGATGGAACCCTGGTGGCTGAGAAGTTCATGACATGCAGCATTCCACTTTAGACCTTACTTAGGCTAGACGGGCCGTCGAAGAGGACCCCTCAGATCAATCGGCTGGTCACGTCAACTCCTTACATCTATATGATTGTCTCAACTCTATTGCCTTTATAGCAAGCCGCAACCCTTTTTATCATATATGTGCTAGGAAGCGGTGGTTAAGAGTCTTATTGTCCTGGGTACGACATTAAACTCTGAGGGTGAAGCTCTAATTCTGGAGCTGGAGAATGTGAAGTACTCCTTCATCACCATTACTCTCAGGTCCACTCTGACTTGGAGTGGTAGTACCTATTAGGGTCCCATCTATGGATTAAATAGAACAAAATGAGTTCTAAAAATGTGTTACCCCCACCCCTAATGGGGCCACCTGTTCGATATGGATGGCAACCCGTGATGCTTAAGAATGTATCCCTGGTGGCTGAACAGTCCATAACATGCAACACTCCACTTTGGCCCTTACTTAGGCTAGACAGGCGGTTGGCCAAGGCCCCACCTATCAATCGGCTGATCACGTGAAGCCCTAGACCATGATTGTCCCAACCCTATTACGCTTATGGTAAGCCCCAACCCTTTTTATCATATATGTGCTAGAAGGCGGTGGATGAGGGTCTAAAATCCTGGGTATGACGTTAAACTCTATCTAATGAAGTTCCAATCCTAGGTCCCTGGCGAATGTGGAGTACCCCTTCCTCGCCATTACTCCCAGGTCCACTCTGACCCGGAGAGGTAGTACCTGTTAGGGTTCAATCTACTGGTTAAATAGAACAAAATGAGTTCTAAGAATATTTTTTAATTGAGTTTGAAAAAAAATATCCATCAAAAAGGAAAAAAAAATGTCTTCGGCATAAAATGACCCAATGAGTTGACATGCCGTAAAATTCAACCAACCAACCAACCAAGACTATTTGTCTGAATTTTTTAGATGGTGCTCGATAATTTGTATTAGTCATCTCTTCATGTGTTTCTTGTAAAACTGAAAACTTATCGTCGAGCTCTTGAAACTTTTGTCCAAGTGGACACATGACACAACGGATATAGGGGTTGAGTTAATACACTTCTAAGAGACAATGATCAGTAGGTTGTAGGTTCAATCCTGACCAAGGGCTATACTATCATATAATACTTAACATAGCTTAACACTTGTACCCGTTCATAGTTAACGGAATGAGAACAGTCTACTCGGTTGACAGAATAAAGAGTTCGATTCGAAGTTCAATGAAAGCAACCGATTAAGATATGAAGGTTCCCGAGTTCAAAGAGAAGGTTCTCGAGTTCGACAAGAAATACCTGAAGAAGTCCGGAGGGCACATTGGTGGAAACGTTGTGTGTATATAACAATAAAGATGAGGACAACATTCTGAAAAATCCAAATAATACAACCAAGACGTCTGAACAACGCAGCGAATCTGAACAAAATTGAAGCTGATTACGAAATTTTGTCAATTTATATAAACCAGGTTACATACTTAGGTAGTAATATCTTATCTATCGAGAGCAATACAAAAAAAAACGCATAAGCAATACACGTACTGCTATAAACAATTTCTGTGTTTTTTCGGATAATTTAATGCCGAATTATGTCATTTTGACAAAAAAGGACCTCGGTTCTTACAGCACCTGCTGTTGCTTAAGTGGTGACTCAATTAAGTATTGAACTGGCTCATAGCTGCTTAACTACAGTGATCCAGGCACAAGTGTTAATTTCAGTATGACTTGACCTTAATTGCTATAGACAGATTATCGATCATATGGAAATCTGATTTCTCTGATAAGATAAAGTGAGAATTCTTCCAATGTGTATCAGTGTCAGTACTGCTGTATGACTGGACCACTTGGACTCTAACGAACCACTTAGAGAAAATGTGAACTGTAGAAGGATGCTACGTGTTGTTTTCAACAAATCCTGAAGGCAACACCCCACAAGAACTGTTGTATGGCCACTTTTCTCCTATCACACAAACCATCCAAGTAAGACCCACAAAAGATACTGGACACCGATGGAGAAGCAAGGATGAGCTCATAAGTGACGTTTTCCAGTGGGCACCCATGCATCGATGCACCATTGTGGGTCAGCCAGCGAAAAAAATAAAAAAACAAAAAAAAACATCAATCAGCTATGTTCAGATAGCGCATATAGGCACGGGTTGCGAGAATGAGCCGTCGAGATCCGTGTTGTCGGCCCGACTTGCTGGTGATGAATAAGAAGACAGATAAAGGTTTGCAGACAAACCTTTGACTCATCCTTATTATACATATAAAAGGTTGGCAGAGTGGCCTATAGTCGGTATCAGCCAGATAGTGAGGGGGGCTATCCAATTTCCAGTAGTGCTAGACCATTGATATTGTTTTAGTGTCTGAGGTGGAGTGCCATACCCTACGTCAGCTCCGCACTTTACCGCACATATCAGATTACCCAATCTGTGCTGCTCATATACTGAATTGGCCGACTCAGGTAGACACTGAACATACGTGTTCAGTTTGGTTTGGTTTCTTGATTTAATGGCATATCAACTTTCGTGGGATATTCAATAGTAAAGCCATGCTTGTTGAATAATATTAGTGGTATTACTTAACCCATTGCTGGGGGTTGAGGGTTTTCATACATTTTTCGAAGGGTATAATAGCGGAACATTAGATCGAACTCCTTTACTACGATATAAAACTCCAGCACGTTAGCCACTACGCTACTGGCACTAACTCAACTCGTGTTTAAACACACACACACACACACACACATACGTATACGCTCCTGTATATGGAGTCACGTGATGTAATGGTTAGTCATAGGAAATGGACTCGTGGACCAGAGTTCAAATCCTGGGCGAGGCTGCTTGCATTTCACATACCGCTAATACCCTTGAGAATAGTATGCATCTAACTAGTCTCCCTCCAGCTATGGGTAAATAGAGCCGACTGGCCTCTTTAACCATGGCAAGGTGACCAGTCTAGGAGAAGGAAAACTCTGAATTCAAACCTGTTAAATTCCGCTTAAGAAATCTACCATGTGTCACATTCTGCTCGTGCAGAGGAGTTGGTATATATATATATATATATATATATATATATATATATATATATATATATATAGTTAGTATTTGTTAGTATTGGAGAAATGAGAATAAAGTGCTCGATTACTTTTGTAAGAGCTGTATTTGTAATGCACCTCTGAAGAAGTACTTGAAATGTCAAGTATTTTAAGTATTTCTTCAGAGGTGCATTGCCGTGATGACAGGTAGTATCAAAGATACTACCTAGAAACCAATGGTAGCAGTTGCACTTTAAATGTATTGTACACGATATATATATATATATATATATATATATATATATATATATATATATATATATAGTAAAAGGAAGTCTTCGGGATGGCCTAAAGTCAATATCAACCAGACAGTGAAGAAGTCTATCTCCTTTTCACCAGCGCTAAACCAAGGAGATTGTTTTTAGCGTCTGAGATGGCGCGCCACAATTACCATCAGCTCCTCACTTTATCGCACAGATCCCTGTGCTACTCACTCATACGTTGAGTTGGCGAGAGCTGGTATCGAACCGGGAACCTTATGGCTCCCAGGCGGACGCTTCACCAACTTAGCTATACACTCCTAAATACAAACACACGCTCCTAAATACAAACACACGCATTTACGTATACACCCTTTATCGACGCACACACATACACACACAAATTCCCTGTGTTTTTACCCTATTTATTAATTCAATAATCCTTAGGGGTCTTATCATTAAATAACATTGTCTTATCTGTGTCCCACTGTGACTGATAACATTGGAGTTGAAAAATAATGAAGAAATATCTATGCAATATACACTTCATTAGCTTTTATAATCGATATTTACTTTGGTTTTGTTCTTTTATGTATAAAAAGCTGGTTTAAGCTTGTGTCAGCATGTTCGTAAACTTCGTTGCATTTTGGTGATGGCGTTTCAAGGAACAAAAACGATCATCATCATCATGAACATCATCAAGGCGTGCCGACACACGTCTTTTGACTCTCTCACACAAACTCTCTCTCTATCTCTCTCGCTCGCTCTCACCATCCACCCCTATCGTCTATCAATCTTGGTAAATTCTCTAGACGGCACCCAGTGATACAATAAAAAGAACTAAGTGCAAACAGTCAAACTGGCGATATTAGATTAACTACTTATGATTAATTAGGATACTTTATTAAAAGTTAGTTATAATCCTTTGCTAAGGTAGTGTAAAGCAAATGAATAATATTAAGCAGCTAGTGAACCGCAATCCCTATACTGGGTTCCTTCAAAGGTCAAATCAAAAGTTACCGTCAACGAAGAACTCAAGGGCAGACGGATTTAAAAAGCCACGAAATTTTGAAAAGGTCAATTCTAAATTTTGATTTAGATAAATAAAAAAGCAAATATCCATTTTAAATTATAATGTCAATTAAGTACCCATTTACGGAAGATTACTCCTAAAATTCTGGCACAAGGCTATTAACACAATATAAAATAAATAGAAATATTAATCAATTCCCGAAATGATTCTAGACTCGACTTATACACCAATAAATTGGTTGGGGTGTACGGTGTAATGGTTAGAACCGTAGAAACTGGACTCGTCGACCCGAGTTCAAATCCTAGACGACGCTTTTTGAATTTCACATAGCGCTTATACCCTTGGGAAAGGTATGTATCCAGCTACTCTCCCTTCAGCTATGGGTAAATGGTAGGGCGACATGGGCTCTTTAACCGTGGCTAGGTAACCAATATAGGAGAAGGAAAATTCTGAATTCAAACTGTTTAAACTCCGGTTAAGAAATTGACCGTGTGCCACATCCTGCTCGTACGGAGGACAAAGCCACGGATGACTCTCATAAAAAAAATAGAGATCGAGAAACGGATCCATCCCTCTGAATATATACTCAGTCAGATGGGCTACACAATGTGCAGCCACAGGTATATATACGTAAAGAGATGGCTATACACACAAAACCTAATAAACTCCGCTTAAGAAATTGACATTGTGTTGTATCCTACTCGTGTGGAAGGGTTTGTATATATATATATATATATATATATATATATATATATTATATATATATATAAGGTGCGTGGGCTAGAGTCGTGGGAAATGGACTCGTCGATTTGAGTTCAATTCCGAGACGAAGCTGTTGGCATTTCACATAGCGCTAATACCCTTGGGAAAGGTATGAATCCATATATTCTGCCTCCAGCTATGGGTTAAATAGTAGGGCAGACTGGACTCTTCAGCCTAGGGTAGGTAACTAGTCTAGGAGAGGGATAACTCTGAATTCAAAATTCCTGAGTCGGTCGTTGATTGGGTTTGTGGCAACCCTTGATGCACCAATTCTTTCCTATCAACTCTACCAAAAAGTGTGGATGGTCCAACACAAGCCTTCACCACTATAAACAAATCACTGTGTGGGAGTTCATTGTGTGTATGAACACTCATACGTCGAAATCGACAGAGTCCATCATATATATATATACCCTATACCGTAGTTACCCTATATATATATATATATATATATTATATATATATATATATATATATTATATATACTTTGGTGCGGTACCAAGTTTCTTGGTACAAGGTGATTCTAGGTGGGTCCTAATTCTCTACCAGTAGTTTGTTGTAGAGTTCAGGTTCCGTGTGAGAGCTCAATGTTTAATTATTGTTAACAGAGCAAAGTTATTTGGGAACAAAAGGCCTTAAATACTATGGGTATCGTGGTTATGGACCATTTCCACTCGCGAGTATGCTCACGAGCTTCTTCAGACCACTGATATATTTTATTTAGACCGCCACATGGCCAAACTCATTTTATATTCATACATTTCACCACCTTCACCCCCCCCCCCCCTGAATGAAGGAGGTGAAATGTATGAATATAAAATGAGTTTGGCCATGTGCCGGTCTAAATAAAATATATCAGTGGTCTGAAGAAGCTCGTGAGCATACTCGCGAGTGGAAATGGTCCATAACCACGATACCCATGGTATTTAAGACCTTTTATTCCCATATATATATTATATATATATATATATATGTGTGTGTGTGTGTGTGGGGTAACTAGACGAAACAAATTTAGGCTAAATAAAAAACCTTTGAAGTGATAAAACTGAGAATATGTAAGAAAAAAAAAAAGAGATGTATTCGATTGATAGTTTTAGTCCTACTTGTGTCGCTAATACGAAGCTAAACTTAGCAAATAGAAATTTGCCACGTTTCCTTTTAAGCGAATTGCTGATTCAAGAATTTTATGCGCAGACTGTTTCTATTCAGGTTTCCAAAGGCAAATAAACCGGGAATATTTCGATATTTTCAAACTTTATAAAATGTCACGATTTCCTTCCATTTAGACCTTTCACTTTGGCACATTCCTAAAAATGGAAAAGATTATATATATATATATATATATTCTTTCTTTAAAAAAAAAAACAAATTTAGAGTTTTCTAAAGACATTTCTATACGGGGAAGAAAATCAGGGGATCCAGATTAAAATAAAATTTATCCCAATAATCAATTCTAGTTAACATAGGATTAACACGATCAACCGACTGCACGAAAATGTTTATCTATTAATAATGGATAGTCGGTCTCAATTTGTCTGTAACCGAAAGTACGTCACTGTTTACATCACATTACGCATAATCCTCCATACATAGAATAAAGAACAACCTTGTATCATATGTACTCAAAATTTGAGTATGCAACCTTAGACCGTCCTTATGGGGTTTTAAAACAAGTTTTGACAAATACGTTCCCGGTGTTATATACTTATGTATAATTTGTTTTATGTTAATATATATTTAAAGTTATATAATGTATGGAGTTTTACGAGAAGATTATTTACAAACAAGAAATTTTTTTTTTTCAGAATCAAGAGGTTAACCAAAAAGTTTACAAATGAATGGAAACCAACGATTTTGTGTAAAATATTCAAAATAATTATTTAATTGATAATTGATCATGCCACATTTTTTGGGTGAGGGGGCGGAACTAATTTTCAATTTCAAATTGTTTATTTTTTTCTACTACTTTAATAAATTTTATTTTATTTACTTATGATACGAACCCTCTGACATTGAATTTTTAACTCCCATCCCCACAGACAATATCAGTCAAAAATTAATTTTTACACTGACCAGATGGTGTTTTTTTCTAGTTTCTTTAAAGAACTAAACGATGTGTTGCGCTATAATATGAATACAGTGGTACCTTGACGTCTATATTATTGAATGTTCACAAATACGTAGTGAAAAAGGATTCTACGGGATATGCAACCACCCTATCGGCTGGGGCTGTAGAATATGCCGACTGCACCGCTGCAGAGGGTAAAGTCCCCTAATGAGACCACCTACTGGCTGTAGGTAGCTTCTCATGATGTTTAAGTAAATACCTAGTTTTTTTTTCCAGGGTAACGGTGGGATCTTGTGCTATATTTTTATTTTATTTTAATATTATGATAAATCTTCATTTGATATTAATTTCTTGTTTGTATGCATGAATAAAAAGAATTGACTTTAATTCTATCTCAAACTTGCGACTCGCCCACCCAAGATGAATCGCTGCTGATTATTTTTCGCTCGGAGAAGCCCGCCTTCGATGAAACAGAAAATATAGCAATCAACATTGGAGGTGTAGCTTGATACTCGTTCTTATTAACGCTAATCAATTCTTATTTCATCAGTTGAGATCAGTATTATTTATCAAAAATGTTGCTCTCGTTTTTCGTTTTCTTTTCCCATGGAAAATTAGTAGCGACTTGAGGCTGGAAATTTTGAAAAACGAACCGAAGCATTTGTCGAGTGAGGTCAATCGAGAGGTTGAATTAAAGACATTTGAAATTAAGGTCATTTGATGGTTTGGTTGGTTGATTTTACGGTATGTAAAACCCTGTTGGGGTATTTTATGCCAAAGGCGGTTTGTTTTATTCATTCATTGCTAAGTACTCATTTTTTTTTTTAAACCCATCTTTTAAAATTTTTGTTCATTGGTTGGTTGGATTTTACGGCATGTCAATCCATCGGATTATTTTATGCCGAAGACGTTTTGTTTTAATCATTTTTGACAGGTACTCATTTTTTAACTCACTTTTTAAAACACATTTTTGAATTCATTTTGTTGGTTGGTTGGTTGGTTGGTTTTTACGGCATGTCAACCCATTATGTCATTTCATGCTGAAGACATTTTGTTTTATTCATTCTTGATGGGTACTCAGTTTTTTAAACAGATTTTTAAACAGATTTTAAACTCATTTTTTTCTATTTACCCCATAGATAGGACCCTAAAAGGTACTACCACTCCGGGTCAGAGTGGACCTGGGAGCAATGGTGATGAAGGGGTACTTCACATTACCCAGAGCTCCAAAACTTTAAATTCATCCTCAGATAGTTTAACTTCATACCTAGGACAACAAGACCCTCAGCCATCGCATTCTTGTACATATATGATAAAATGGGCTGGGGCTTGTCATAAGGCAATAGGGTTTTGAAAATCATATAGGTGCTACGGCTTGACGTGACCAGTTGATTGATCAGAGGTGACATCTCCGACCGCCCGTCTAGCTAAGTAAACACTAAAGCAGTGTGTTTCATCTCATGGACTGCTCAGCCACCAGGGATCACGGATCGCCACCAACGGCCATAAGGTGGCCCCATTAGGGGGAGTCTTAGCCATCTGCAGAGGTGCAGTTGGTGTATTCTAAACCCCCAGCCGACAGGACATGGTCATTTGAGATTTAAACATAATATTGAAGAGAGGTGTTATTTCTAAAACTGACTTTTGGATAATTGTATTTGTGCTTTAATTTCTTCACCGTTTATCTCCGGTTCTTAGTGGATATAGTCTTCGTGACGTTGTGGTAAACGTGCTGTATTGCGACATCGTAGTAAGCGAGTTCGAACTCCAGTTGCGCTATTACGTTCACTTTCAAGCGAATATATTTGGTAAAATCCCTCCAGCGATGAGTTAGACAGTACCACAATTGGTCTAAAAGGATGGCTGTGGCATTAAATAACCTACGATGGTTGTTATGCCATTAAACCAGGAAAGCATACGGAAACCAAACTGGTTTTAGTTCTGGGACTTATTCTGGATTTAACCTGACCAACGGCCCCTCAGTCTACGACTCTTGGTCAAATTTGTAAGTGATTTCTCTGTTATTCAATTGCCTATACCATGGTTCAATACAGCATTGAAACTAGACGGTTAGTTGGAGAGAACCCCTCAATCAATCGGCTGGTCAGGTCAAGTCCTAGCACCTGTATGATTGTCCCAACCCTATTTCCCTCATGCCAAGCCCCAATCCTTTTATCGTATATGTGCTTGAAGGCGGTGGTTGAGGGTCTTTATGGGTATGACATTAAACTACATCTACTGGTGAAGTTCCAATTTTGGAGCTTTTGGGGGAGTTGAGTACCTCTTTATCACCATTACTCCCAGATCCACTGTTAGATCTGACCCGGGTTGGCAGTACCTTTTATAATACTAAGTATGGGTCAAATAAAAAAATGTGTTAAAAATTAAGTTTGATTTGTTTTATATACCCATCAACCATAAAGAGAACAAAATGCCTCCGGCATAAAATAATCCAAGAATGGTTGACCTGCCGTAAAATCCAACAAACAAAAAGCATTGAAACATGAACATGTTTTTTTTTTACATAGTGTCACCTGTTAATGTACGGTGTTTAATGGTCTTGGTATATTTCTTTAATGACATATCAGCTCTTTATGGGTTATTTTAATGACGAAATTTTATTAATTTCCAAATGTTTATAATCATAACTATAATTTCTATGTCCCATTGCATTTTAAAAAAAAACTTTTCCTATACTCATGCAAATATATAATACAAATTCCACGTAAAAATTAAGGAATGCTATTATAACATTTAACAAGTTAACACTGGTTTATGGAGATCGGATTTTGTTAGATTTTTAGAGGTGGGAAAATGCTAAGCCACATGAGAAGTATCGTGAAACTCTGAATAGTGAAATTTTATCCTGTTTAATCATTGAAATATGTTTTGACATTGCTATACTTTTTCGTGCATTGAGCTCTATAAAAATCTTATGGATTAAAAAATACTTTCATCATTAAATTTTACTCATAAGTATATATATATATATATAATATATATATATATATATATATATATATATAAGTTAGGGTTGCTTCAAACTAAGCGATTTATTTGTGTTTTCTTATATTGTGCGGTGCATCGTGGGAAGGGTCAATCGCCTGAGACATGGATTAGTTTAGTTCGTGGGGCATGATAGGAACACCAGTTTTCTTTGTGTGGGATTTTAAGGAATGCGTTCTATTCAATTTCGCGGTTTCCTACCTTATTTCTTCTATTGTGTTGAATTATGTTCGTGATTTTTTTTTTATGTATGTAGACATTTTAACCGTTTTAAGGAACGTCTGCCCGTGATCAAAAATAATGCCAACCTAGAATGGGTTACACCCATTTCTTCATACAAATTGCCATTCTCCCATTTTTCGCAAGTCATCCAGAGAGTCTTCATAATTGGAGTCCTGATAAAGGCTACTAAATTCAAAACGCTATAACGTTGAGTTTTCCATCAAGAATAAATTCATCTTTTGTGAATTCTGTGTTTTTCTATTTTTCACACACACTCATTATATATATATATATATATATATATATATATATATATATATATATATATATATATAATCTTTTGTGCAAACCCTTACTGTAAATGGGTTGGTGTGTGTTGGCATAGTTCTAGCTACAAGGTGTGCTGAAAATCACAACTTGAATTTATAATCTCATCCAAATCTGCTTTGGCTGAATCGTCCAATCAAATACGGCCAAACATGTATTTAATTTACTATTTAAAGGCGTTGATAAATTGTCGTACAATTGCTCGCCGGATCAACTGCCGAGGATTATACCACTTCTTAACACGGTTCAACTGCCGAGAATTATACCACTCCTTAACACGGAACAACTGACGAAGATTATACAACTCCTTAATACGGACCAACTGACGAGTATTACACAAATCCTCAATACGGACTAACTAACAAGGACTAAAACTGATACTAAATCTTTCTACTTAAAAAAAGCGTGAAACTTTATGCCACAAGGGATCTCCCCTGTAAAACTGCTTCATCTATAGCCTAAAAATTGCCACATGAATCTTATCAATGTGGTTCCATGTAGTCTCTACAAACCGATAGTGAGTTTTGAAATAAAAACATTGTTTACACAGTGTTACCTGTCAACTGGTCACTATGTCATATCTTTATGCAATTCCATCAAACTCTTTACAAAACTGAGTGCTGAACTTCATATGAATTAAAGTATTAGGAGGTTAAAATAAGTCAACCAAATGGACGTGCTCTAAAAGATTTACTTGGTTGTGGGAAGAGATAAGATATCTATCCTTCCATCATCTGAGGAATGATTTGACACAAGATCAACTTTTAGTTCAATGAACTACATTCACCATTTTAGAACGCAACAAACATGGACGCTGACCATACTCAGACAAGTGGGATGAAGAGGTTCAATCTAGAATGATGGTTTCTCGAGATTGGATTTTGGGGTCAATCAGTATTTCGATCCCCGGTAGCACAAGAAACGATACTTAGTGAGGTAGATAGTAACTTATTTCCAACCATCATAGATAGATAGACTGACAGATTTGACGGCATGTCAAAATGTAACTTCAAAACCAAAACCGGTAAACATATCGTGATTATTCGGACTATTTTCCTCATCTTATTAAGATAATGGATAGGAAAGAACATTGATGAAAAAGACGTCTCAAAGAATCAGCTCATATTTTAGGCTATAGTAACCTCTTAAGTAGACCAAGTATAGAGATGAATACGATATGGAAAGCAATAATTAAAAAGGCGAGATTAGAAAAATAAATGCAATATGAATCAAGGTAAAATAAAATCATACATAAGTATAAAGGTAAATATTCTAGGTAAAAACAGACACCAAATATCCATTATGATAAGATGTATCTAATAAAAATACATGTACAAGGTTTTCACTTTTATATAAATTTTCCTTGATATTTACGACCAAATCTGTGAATTTGGGAAAATGATATATATTTTTAATTAGGATTTTTAATATAAAAAAAAACCTTCGAAACAAATGTCTTATTTTTTAAAAATCTATTAATAATAGAGATTTGGTGTCAATCTGTTGTAAACCGAAACTACCTCACTGCTTACGTCAAAATACCCAAAATCTTTTATACATAGAATAAAGAACAACCCTGTATTATATATCAATTATTAAGTATTAATATTAATAAAAAACTGTTCTTTATAATTCAACATTGGAACCCTTTTCACTGTAATAATGACAGTTTAAATAATCAAACAGTGAAATTGATAAAAAAGTTGTATTATTACTTTAAATTAAAAAAATATTTGCTAAATTTTAATCAATTTAAAAATTATTTTTTCTTTACTTTCGCCTTTTTTTCAGTAACAAAAAGATAACTACGTGGTTTACAAATAAATAAATACTTACGATTTTGTGTAAAATTTATGTGTATAATATTTGAAAATGGTTTTAAAAAGCGTGTGCATTGTGAGATGTTATGATAAATACAATTTCACAAATTTTTATATATTTATTATAACATCTCACAATGCACACGCTTTTTAAAACCATTTTCAAATTTTGCTCGTACCACAATCTATTCACACACACACATGCATACATATACACATACATACATACATATATATATGTGTGTGTGTGTGTGTGTATAATATTCAAAATTATTATTTAATTAACAATTAATAGATGCACGCAACATTTTATTTGAGAGGGACAGAACTACATTTTCATTCTAAATTGTGTTATTTTTTACTCCTTTAATAAATTTGTTGATTTTACTTACTTACTTACGATAAAAACCCTCTGAATTTTTAACTCCCATCTCTTAGGCAATATTTTTCAAGGCGTAATTTTTTTTTTTTGTTGCTAGTACATTTAATCAATGTATTTTTGGTAAAAACTTAACTTATTTGCCACACAAAACAGTTCATACAGGTTAAAAGCGCAGTAATGGTAAAACTAAAGCCGAATTTTTTAGACCTATTTTTTCTATGCATGTATCGTTGGGGAATGAGAATTATTTTGGTATATGGTCGAAAGTCCGGCCCATTTACCAAAACTTTTTAGCCCTGTTGGCTAAGGCTTTAGAATACACCGAATGCACCTCTACAGAGGAGTAAGATTCCCACAAGGGGGTTACCTATTGACAGTGGGTAGCGATCCGTAATGTTTAAGGACGGAATCCCGGTGGACGAGCAGTCAATGACGTACAACACTCCTTTTTAGCTCTTACTTAGGCTAGACGGGCGGTTGGAGAGGCCCCCTCCGATCAATCGGCTGGTCACGTCAAGTCCTAGCACCTAAAGGATTGTCATAACCCTATTCCCCTTATGACAAGCCCCAACCCTTTTTATCATATATGTGCTAGAAGGCGGTGGCTGAGGGTCTTAATGTCCTGAGTATGACGTTAAACGCTATCTGATTGTGAAGTTCCTTTTGTGGAGCTTTGGGGAATGTGGAGCACCACTTCTTCACCATTACTCCCAGGTCAACTCTGACCCAGAGCGTTAGTACCTGTTCAGGTCACATCTATGGGTTATATAGAAAAAATGAGTTTAAAAAAAATTGAGTATCCATCAAGAATAAACAAATAAAAACGTCTTTGGCACAAAATGACCCAATGGGTTTACATGCCGTAAAACACAACCAACTAAAACTCTTTTGGGTTACCCTTACTGTGATTTAACCTTCGCTAAGTAAAAAATTTCGAATGTTAACTTTCAAGAATGGCAGGTCTGACCCACTCAGGGTTTTTAAACGATAATGGTTTCTTTTCAAGACAAAATGGGTTTTGAGGAAACTCTCTCAAGAAATATTTTAGAATCACCCGTGTACTCCGCGCTATCGAAATGGGTTAACTGGGACTAGCACTAGCACTAGCAAGAAACCCATTTTGTATGGGAAATAAAAATCTAACTGTTTCCAAGAAGAAAGGTTGATTTACACATTGAAAGCGACACAGCAAAGCAATCTCATGGAATTAAATAGATAACTGCGCTTTATTTATTTATTTTTTTCTCAAGCAAGCCAAATCTGGTTGTCAATACTGGAACTTGTTTTTCACTTCTCGTATTTTTCTTTATGAAACCCCCATTAACAATAATAGCAGTAATATTAATAATACTATTAATATAGGGAGAACAGCATATGTAAGAAAATGAAGTCCCGCTTTGCCTTCGTTGAAGCGTTTGGATTGCGAAAATTACTGGAAATGCATCGGAACTTCGTTATATCTAATCCTTTACGAGTTGACGTCAGTGAAAATTTTGTAATAAAAACAAACTAGCCGGACTTGTGGATATACCACAGTATGATCATTTAATTGTTACAAAGTTTGATATGTGTACTTAAGAGCTATTGAAAATAGTTCAATATGTAAAAAGTATAATATTCTTGATTTAACTCTTACTCTTTTATTCTTTCTTTTCTTCTTTTCATTATGTTCAATTGAAGCGTAATCGCTTCCACTCGCTCTTTCTTCTTTATTGTTTTTTTTTTCTGCGTAGTATGTCGATTTTCTTCCCATTCTTTCTTTATAATAAAAAACAGAATAGTTCATTATTTAGCTAAGTTGACAACACCCATAAGAAATAAATATTCAGCTGATAGGCAACACGAGATAATCAGGATTTAATTTTTTGTATTTCATTTTAGGTAGTCTCATTTTTAACTAGAGGGGGTTGCTCGCCCAATTAAAGAACACGAGTATTAATATATAGATGGTGAAGGATTGGCCATTGTTAGTCGCAATTTTCCTCCAAAAGAAACAATTTTTGTTAAATTACGGATTTACACAAGAGAATGGGAAAACGTTGATAAATGAAAAATGCGAAACTGGTAAGTTAACGATTTTTATCGGTTTTCGACAAATTTAACAATGTTTTTGCGAAATTTCTATTTGTGCATTTTGGTTAATATAATTATTTGAACAATGATACTTCGTGATTCGTCGAATAATGGCGCCTTTATTAGGTTTTTCGGTGAAAGTGAACCGTGGCGCCCCCCATGGCGAACGCTAATTTGAATTTTTTGTTTCTTCGTATTTTTGAAAACTAATCTTTGATTACAATCAATTAAGCACTAAATAATCCGATAATTTTTTTGGGGGGGGGTATTTACGGGGGAGGGTCAATTTATCATGTAAATGTCTTGTAAAATGTACCCAGGCTGGTGCTAATCGAAAGAATTACATTTCTGCGATAATTACCACGGTTGATCTTGGCGGGGTTTTCGAAGAGTTAGACATGTTCTTTTGCAAAACAAGGATTTAGGGGAAAAGAAAAAAAAAACAAAAATATGAAAACTTCCAGAACATTATAACCAAAACTTACATAATACTGACCACCGGTCAATTAACTACTTGCTATTTAAAAGAACTGACCTAGTAACCAATAAGCACCCCAAATCATCAACTTAATGAAAGGTTCATATTTTAACTCCTCACCGGTAACTTCCGCTTTCAAATCTTTGTAAACAAATGATTTTAATCAGAAGTTTATAGAGATGTTGAACTCACAATAAATTAAATAAATAGATGGTTGGTACACGTAATCCAATTAAAATCCAATAGCAAAATCTTTTTTAAATAAATACTTTTTAATCAGAAATTCATGAATATTTTTCAAAACTTACGATGGTCTAAAAAAAAGACGAAAGACATTTTTTATACTAACATGGTTTTTATTTAATCAGAAGAGAAATGCAATTATGTTTATTTAATAAAAATACAGGTTTTATTTACAAAATATTCTATGCTTATTTAAATAATTGATGATTTGGGATGCTTATTGGTTACTTTGTCCAAAAGAACTATAAAAACAGCAGAAACTATTGTGCTAAGATTTACTTCAATTTTATTGTTTTATAAGATTTTTGAAAAACTAGATGGTCAAATCTTTATCTTAAAAGCTTTTATTTTAAACAAAATACTTTACACTTTACTGTTTATAACCCAACGAGTCTTATGAGAAAATATTTGACTATGAACACAAAACTATGACTTATTTCAGAGGGATTAGGAAATTTTATTCCAACTTTCGAAACATTTTGAAGGGAAAAGGAAAGAAAACACTTATTGGATTGGACAAAAATAAAGATAGTGAAAAACCTAAGCCATTTTTCTTTTGTTATGCAACAATGAATCTTAACTTTACAATGTAAGTGTTTGTTTTTTAATTTTTTTAAAAGCCAACTTTGCACAAAAATGTGTCTGAATAATTCTGATATTTCGAACTGTTGTCCTCATCTTTATTGTGTATAAACACAACGTTCGGGTCACTGTAACCTCGGACTCGTGTTTTCTATTCATTTTTTTAATTACCTTAGAATAAGTCCTCTTCAGACTATTACTCATGAATTCAAACGCAGTTTCGGAGCTTAATCGTTACTGCTCACTCAAGGGCGCCCCAAGCAGCATAAATGCCACCAGACTTATTGACAAAATTGTGATTAGATATAGAAAAATTAAATGGAAGAAGTTCCTTATTCTAAAAACTGAAATTTCAAAATGTTGCAAAGAATGATATCACTTACCTAACTACCTTAATCTGACCAAGAAAATGAAATGAGAATGCGGTCAGGTAAGTGATAAAGTTCTTTACAACATTTTGAAATGTCAGTTTTTAGAATAAGTAACTTCTTCCATTTAATTATTTTTAATATCTAATCACAATTAAGGTAATTAAACTAATAAATCATAAAGACCTAAGACAGAAGCCGAGTTACAGTGCCTGAATGTTGTATTTATACACAAAGATTAGAACAACAGTCCGAAATATCTTAATCGAGTCTCATCTTATAAATACACATCTATTGATAATAGAGATTTGGTCTCTTTTTGTCTGTAACGAAAACTACGTCTCTGCTTACGTCAGTCATTTGAGGAATTAAATTTATCAATTCAGTATTTAATCTATAATCAGTATCATTACTACATAAATATTAAAATTCTATGAAAAATCAATTAAATGTAAAATTTTCACCTTTTTAGATGAATTTGTTTGAATTTTTTTTTACTAGGTCGGCCATTTAATTTTGGAATCCGAACGAAATATGTTTTACTCGTACGATTTTTATATTATTCTTTAAAGATAAGTCTGAATAATTATATCAGAATTTTTTAGAAACGTTTTGGAGGTCCCCACCGTTGTAAAACAAAACAAATGTTTCGGTGGAGTGGGGTGAATATGATACTTTTTAAGTAAGTAATTTTTAATTAATATTAAACGTTTTATTTTATTTATTTAATTTTCCCACCCTCCTCGGGCAATATCTTTCAAAGAATTACTTTTACACTGCCCGGAGGGTGTTTTTTTTTCTAGTACAAATATGTAAAAAAAATTAATGTTATACAAAATTTGATATTAAGATGAAAAGTTCTTGTAAATTAGTAGCGTAAGATCTCTTAGGCTCCCTCCCAAAAGAATATCTACCCATAGGCACATTACCTTCCACCGTCTCCGATTAGTAATTCATCTAAACAACTTTGGCTATATAAACAACTAATTTAAATATAACTAGTATTACGATATGCTGATAAAAAGTTCTCGTCCCGACTAAGAGGATGATCTCCAGCCTTTTAACGTACACGCTACCCTACATATTCATTCCTCAGGCATTCATTCTTTGTAACAGAGAGCGAGAGGCGGAGGTGGGACCGTGGAGTTGAGAATTCCTGCACCCAAGGAGTAAGTACGTCCGTGTGTGTCTGGCGTGGTGAGAGGGGGGGGGTATATCGAGTGACTCGAGATTGAACTCGCAACCTCCTGACCCTTATTAGCTGAAGTGGTTCGGCCACTGAGATAAATAAATGCCGAGGCGAATTCTCTCGAACCGAACGTCTTTTTCAGCGGAGAGAACGGGAAGTCGTGTTTTGATCTTCTTAAAGAGTCTCGCAGATCCATTAATACTGAATTGCGAGTTGAATCCGCGCAGGATGCCCATAGGAATCCATACGCAAAAAAGACCTTGCATTGCTCCGGCCTTGTGAGACGCCAGAAAAAAAGTTGCACAGATAACCTGAAAATAAAAATTAATGTCTCCTATTTAAAATATTAATTTCAGGCTGTTACTACTAAAATTTTATTTTTAATTCACGAATATGAATCAAATTTTGCTCAAAAAGCAAGATCTGGTGATAGTGAATGTGTATATATATATTTGCTTTATCGTTAATTATTTTATTTTCGTAGATCCCTCCAGACAATCATACACGCACACTATTTACCCTTTTATATATATATATATATATATATATATATATATATGTGTGTGTATGTATGTATGTATGTATGTGTATATATATATGTATATATATATATCTTATTATAATGGAGATTGTGTGTTTGTTTGCCTGTAACCGAAACTATATCACTACTCAAATCACTATCCATTTAGTTATTATACATCACATTCTCCATGAATCATTTTTATTTAAGCCTCAATTATTAATAAAACAGTTTTTCATTATTAATACTGCTAGCCATATCTTTTATTTACCGCGTACCCCACATGTACGGGTCAGGCACAAAGTCCCTATTAACGTGGGACCACCCACGGCCGAAGCTCGTGGAGTGGCAGGTGAAAAATTGCGTCGATCCCGTCGGCATTCCCCCTCAAGGGGGGCGCCTCAGGCACTGGGCAATAAACCCAGCCCTGCCCCTTTAAATCGAGGGGGCAGGTGTTGCCTGGGGGGATGGCCCCCTGGGATCGACGCCGTTAATTGTATCAATGGTCCAGAGGCCGAGGCCACTGTAGACCATATCTACATACTAAAAACGTGCAATTGTATTTATATGTACAACAAATAGCGGTTTACAGTGTGAACGGCAAGCCTAATTTGCATATTGATATTTAAAATTTGATTTTAATAAATATGTGCTTGGTATTGTTGATTTCTAATCCTTTGATTTTATCTTAATAAATATGAGCAAAAATCTCAGTGATAAAACTTAAAAGAAATCAATTAACAAAAAGAAATAACTGTAATTTTATTCTTTACTTCCTATTTTAACTAAATAGTTAAATTAGAAAAGTTTAGCCAGGAAAGACGGGGGTGTTGGAAGAGGAAGCTACAGCTGTTATATTATTCGATTATACCCCTCTCTGTTTCAAATCATTTTATCTGCATTCTTATTTAGTTTCTTTAGACGTTCTAATTTAATATAATATTTCATGACATTAATACTTGCACCCGGAGGGTGCATATATTTGCTAGTATACATAAGAGATGGATTGATTTCTGTGTCTTTCGGGGGTCCAGGTTGTTCTTTCACGTTGGTGTCTTCGTAACAACCTGTCGTACTTTCTTTGAACAATGCCGCGACACTCTGCAGCACAGTCGTAACTGCCCCAATGTCGACAATAAACGCCTATTTATATGGTTCCGTCGTAGACGCGATTTACATAAAAGCTACCATAATTATGCCACGAACGAGACAAGATTGCATAAATCTACCCGTCAATGGTGACAGAACTCTTTTGAAGAAACCTGACAGTTCAAGATGATGCGCTTCTCGGGTGGTAAACCATTTATTTCACTAAAATATAATGAATAAATAATATTGTTTTGTCGAAATATATTGACTCAGTAGTTTCATTTTCGTTTCATTTTTATAATTAGCCGTCATCATGGCCGATCGTATACGTGCTCGTACTAATATTTCTCGCAACATTGTACCAGTCTTTGTACGATATAATATACATTATATATTTACCATCCTCTGGGTCTGTCAGAATCTTGCCCTGATGAGCTAATAAGCGAAATTGTTATTTGGTAGTACCTGAATCATTAGTATTATCATTACTAGTTTGCTCTAATTACGCATCGATCACTCTTTACTTTGTAGCTTAGACAGACCTAGCTGTATATATTTTTGTTTTGGTCAAAGGCTTCCGTGTTAATCTATTATTTTCGGTTAATGTGACCCTCTTGGTCCTTTCTTTTTTATTTTCCTCAATCAGTTATTTGTAGTATATATTCACTTGTGAATTATATACCAGGTTTTTCCTCTTACCGCGAGGGTTTACTAAAAGGATTGGTATAGTGTACACACACACACACACACACACATATACGTATATATATATATATATATGAATAAGATATAATGAAAAAACAAACGATGTTTACAACTGAAATAGGCTCATCAGAAGAGAAAGTGTGCAAACCGTTTCTTATATTTTTGTTGATGACCGACCCACGTGCGGTTGATACATTATAATGCTATAGGGTCCTCATATTAGTTGAGGATGGGCCGAGTGTTGCTTTTTAAACCGTCAAGAGAATTAGGCCCCGAAACGGTTTGCACACTTTCTCTTATGAGCCTATTTCAGTTGTAAACATCGTTTGTTTTTCATTATATCTTATTCATACTGTCGGATTGATTTCCATTTTATTTTCACACACACACACACACACACACACACACACACACACACACACATATATATATATATATATATATATATATTATATATATATATATATATATATATATGGTTTGGTGGTTGGTTATGAAGGGTATCACTCTGACAGTGTAAATAAAAATGACGTAACTATGATGCTGTTCGTTTACCTTTGATTTATTCTCTTAATATTTCGGGATAAATATCTCTTCGTTAGGATTTCTGAAACCTTGAACCCTGAAGCTATAAACCTGTATAGAATCTGTATTCAATATCTATTCCGAAATATTAAGAAAATAAATCTAAGGTAAACGAAGAACATCATAGTTACCTCATTTTCCATTACACTTGCATTGTGATAGCCTTGAAAATCCATATAAAACACAATGCTTCAAATTATAAACTCTTGTATGTGTGCATATATATATATATATATATATATATATATATATATATATATATATATATATATATTTATATAATTGTGTGTTTGTCTGTCTGTAACCGAAACTATATTACTACTTAAGTAACAATTCCCTTAGTTATTTATGTTACATTCTCCACGATTCTATTTCTATTTAAAACTCAATTAATAAAATTGTTTTACATTATTAATACTGTTAACCATATCAACATGCAATTATATTTATACATATAACAAAATAGCTGTTTACAGTGTGAACAGGGGGTGGGGATAATTTGCATATTGATATAAAAAATTTGATTTAAATAAATATGTGCTTTGTATTATTGATTTTTGACTGTTTGGTTTTATCTTACTGAATACGAGCAAAAATCTATGCGATAAATCTTAAAAGAAACCCATCAACAAGAAGAAATAACAGTAATAATATTCTTTACTTCCTATTTTATTTAAATAGTTAAATTAGGAAAATTAGCAATAAAGGACAGAAGTGATGGAAGAGGAAGTTTCAGTTGTTCTATTTTTTTTATTATACCCCACCACTTTTTCAAATGTTTATCTGCATTCTTATTTAGTTTCATTGGCCTTTCTAATTTAATATAATATTCTATTACATTGAAATTTAAATACTTGCATCTGGAGGGTGCACATATTTGCTAGTAATAATGCTACACATCGAATATTTTCATATATATATGTGTGTGTGTGTGTGTGTGTGTGTGTGTGTGTGTGTGAACAGAACCTTATAGAAAAGTACTGATCATAAGTATTTGAACATGTACGAAAACTTTTTTGTAATGTCTAAGAGTCATGAGCGATTTTGTGCAAAGAGAATCCATATTAATTTCTAGTTTGGCAAATCTTCCAAACAGCATAGTGAGTCCGCCTTTTCAATTTCCATGATCAATTCTGAGCAATATTTTAGAAGGATAGAAGAAAAGATCATTTTTCATTTAATAATTCTTTTAGTCACTGACAACGTTGTTTTTTTTGTTGTTTTTTTTTAAGGTAACCAGTCAAGGGGAAGAATAAAAAAAAACACTGAGTGTATAATTTGCTAGTATATATAAAGATGAAATTCTAACAAAAAAACCGTGATGCTTAAGGATAAAACCAAGGTGGATGAGCAGTTCCTGACTTGCAATACTCCACTTTGGCCCTATCTTGGGCTAGACAGGCGGTCGGAGAGGCCCCCTCCGATCAATCGGCTGGTCATGTCAAGCCCTAGCACCTAGATGATTAACACCAACCCTATTGCCCTTATGGCAAGCCCCAACCCCTCTTTATCATATGGGTGCTAGAAGGCGGTGACTGAGTGTCTATATGTCCTGGGAATGACGTTAAACTCTATCTGATGGTGAGGTTCCAGTTTGGAGGTTTGGGGAATGTGGAGCACCCCTTCATCACCATTGCTCCCTGGTCCACTCTGACCCGGAGTGGTAGTACCTGTTAGGGTCCCATCTATGGGTTAAATAGAAAAATGTATTTATAAAAAATTGTATTATCCATTAAGAATTGATTTATTTCAAAACTTTATCGGCATTAAATGATCCAATGAGGTTGGTATGCCGTAAAACAAAACAAAACCAAATCTAACAAAAAAAATTAGGTGGAACATTTTCTTACTGGTGTCAACTTATGGAAATATCTGTAATTTATACCTTAGTTCGGCTAAGACCTTTTCAGAGTTCCCTTTTGTGACACTACTTAATATTGTATTGGATTTCGACACGAACTGACAACAATACAGTAACTGTAATTTGAGTAAAACTTCTTATTTTTTTTATTTTTGAAAAATTTCTAAACTTTGCAAGTATTCGCTAACCGGATTTGTTTTATTTTTAGTTTCGAAACAGACAAGATCAATGAGATTATTTTTACTTTTAAAACTAGTTTCATGTTTTTGCAAATAAATGACAGTTACAGGTAAAATGTTTAGAATTCAACAATAGGTTTTGATCGCTGCACTGCGGACTGAACAAGTAATTTCATTATCTCACCACTGCGTCTCTTCGATAGAAAATCACGTTTTCACAAGAGAATTGTATTTCTTTAAATTTCTTCAGATCTTGTTAAAACAATCAATATAAAAAGCTTCTAACAGAAAGAAAAAAAACAAACAAATACAAAAAAAGAAAGAAAAAACAACAAATCTGAGAGTTGCGTAAAATAAATTAACATGAATAAAATTCCGTTGCATTGATAGTTTTTTTTTTTTTTTTTTTTTTAAATTTTATTTCTTTAAATTTTAAAACTGTCATCCAAATCGAGCAAATGTCAACTGTTTATACATTTGTGTAATTCAAAGGTTGGATTTATGTTTACCCCACATCGGCTCTCTCCAATGGGAGGGGGGCTCAAGCGTATGGAAGTGAAAAGTCGTTTATTCCAGAGTGCATTTTACGTAAAGTCGCGCTATTACGTTCTATTTTAGATTAATACTTTTGGGAAAGGTATGAACTCTTATCTCCCCATTTATGGGTTAGATAGTATCACTAATTGTTCTTCTACAAGAATGGATTTGGCATTGCGTAATCCATGAAGGTTGATATGCCATTAAGCAAAGAAACCAAACATTATCTATAAAATATATTGCATTATATAAATTTTCATCGTAATTATTGATTTTCCAAAAGTATGTTTTGCAGAACAATCGTTTACTAAGGGCACCTGAGTTTAGCACACAACAACAATAGGAATCGAACTCAGTAATAATGGCAGGGAGACTAGATTGTTAACCATTATCCAAGGATTTGTGTAGAATGGAGACAAAAACGTTAACTGAATATGATTCGGTCAACGTAAAGGTTTGTGACCCACCTATATTAAAAACATTTTTTTAAATAATTTTTTTTGAAAGTAGTGTAGAGTAGTTTGAAAATAACAGAAAACGTAACAAATCGATGTAAGTTTGATTGATAGTGCTTGACCTCAGGTTTGTCTGGAATGGGGTCCTCATTGGCTTAGAGAGTCACAGTAGTAATAGTTTATTTTATAACGATATTTTGCCCCAAACACTCCAAGTATTTGTGTAACATAATGGATAGGCATAACCTAGCATTTTTAGTAGGTAGTGTAGAGTACTTTACAGTTAACAGTAAGACAGTGGAATTTTTCATTGACAGGTTTTGAACTAGAGGTCGTCTGGAACGGTCTCTCATTGATTTGGAGAGTCACGTCACCTGGTGATTTTGAAAGTTTGCAGAGTTGAGTTTAGACGTCTTTTTTTGTTGGGGGACATGTTTTTTGCACGCGCGGATTAAGTATGTATCGGGGAGGGGGATGAAGGTGTGTACTCAACAAAATGTCTCCATGTTGTCTCCACGATAAAAGAACAGAGCCAGACGCTTGTTCCGAAAGAGAACTCCAATACGAAGAACAGACACTCGATTGAAGAATAAGCAGTAACCCGATAAAAGAATTATAGAATTTAAGAGGCTACCCAACAAAGGCTAACGTGAAGGCACCCCAGTCGGTTGGGGCTTTAGAATACACCGACTGCGCTTCTGTAGAGGTGTAAGACCCACAATGCAGTCATTTGTTGGTCGTGAATGGCGATCAGTTCTGCTTAAGGATGGAACCCTGGTAGGTGAGCAGTTAATGCGGCTGATCACGTCTAGCCGTAGCAATATATTATGGGCTATATATATATATATATATATATATACACGAAATCATACCATCGTTTTACACCTGAGGATGGCAAATCGTATTGCCGAAAGTGCTCGTTTGGAAATCTTTGGGGGACTGTTATACCAGTTACACCCCGACACCAGAAAGATGCGCCGAAAATTGGAACGGATCAATGAAAAACTTGTCCGACAGGAATTGTCTGTACAGTTTAACGAAACTTGTATAAACGAAAAAATGCAGCCAAAATACACTTATTTTAATATATATATATATATATATATATATATATATATATATATATATATATATATGATTGTCCCAACCCTATTGGCCTTATGGCAAGCCCCCACTCTTTTTATTATATATGTGCTAGAAGGCGGTCTTTGTGTACTGGGTATGAATTTAAACTATCTGATGGTGATGTTCCAATTCTGGAGCTCTAGAGAATGAGAAGTATCCCCATTACTCTCAGGTCCACTCTGACCCGGAGTGGTAGTACCTGTTAGGGTTCATATATGGGTTAAATAGAAAAAATGTTAAAAAATTGTGTACCCATCAAGAATGAATAAAACAAAACAAGTTGTGTTGACATGCCGTAAACTCCAACCAAACAAAAAATTAACGTAAAGTTCGTAACTGTTTACTTTCACGACATATTCTCTTGTAGTTATGGACATTAAAGTAATAATTAAAGGATTTGAAATAACGGTACTTGTCCAAAATATCTTGCTGAGAAAATGTCTGGTAATATCATTGGTCCCATAAGCTGGTTTAATCAGTAGGTATTCATTTATCAGGAATAGCCCGGCAGAACCTATCCCTCTGCAGGTCTACAACTGGTTGGAATTGAGTTCTCCTTTTCCAAGCCTGGTTGCATCCATATATAAACGGTACTTATGAGTTTCTTTACTTTTTCATCAGTGCTCAGCGATGAACACTTTAACAAAAGCAAGCTGAGTCCTTCGTTTATCAAAATGACTTGATTCGGCATTAAATGACCCGAAAAGCGTTGATATGCCGTAAAACAAAATAACGACACCAAACCATCATTGCCCAGCATGTCTTGTTTTACTTGGATGGTTTGTGAGATGGGACGTAAAATGGCCGGACATCTGTTTTGTAGGGAAGTTTTGTTAGAGACCAAGTGGTGCTACCATACAATAATACTGACACGGCTTCAGTTTACTTGGATGGTTTATGAGATGGGAGGTAAATGACATCTGTTTTCAAGAGTACTGCTTCCATGATTTTGTTCAAAAACCGTTCTTATGTAGTTCACATCTAGCTTTTTTCTCAAATAATTTCTTTAGACTAAGTGGTGGAACCATATAATAATACTAACACGGCTTCAGTTTGAAAGAATTCTCGTTTCATTTTATCAGATCAGATTTGGATAGGACCACTAACCTGATGGGATTGTAGTATCATATGCAAATGAGGTAATACTATAAAACCAGGCTGCCTCAGTAAGTCAAACGGTTACAACAATTGCCTGAAGACCACATATGTTCCAGAGGCTTATTCATATTATAACAATATGGCGTCGCGTGTAGGACCATTAAGTTCCTTAGAGAACCCAGAATACATCTGAATGTGGATTGGATGTTTTGCAGCGTTGGCTAGAGTGAAGAAACTGAAAGACCAAAAAGCCTCCTGAGGGGAGAATGAACTTATTGATTTATATTTGGCTTCTGCAGGATGTGATGCCAGAAAAATATCAATGATGGTATACCACAAAATACTGGAGGATTTAACGTGTGAAGAAATCTCAACTGTTATGAAAATAAACATACGACCGAAAAAGAAATTTGTAATTGCAGAAGAAAGACATTTCTGGAAACTAGATAGAACCCCAATGAAACTGTAATGGAGTATATGCACAGGTTGAACGAATCAACAAAATATAGCGAGTTTGAAAAACTGAGTTCAAAAGCAACGTCTATAGAAGATGAATTGATCTTTCTAAGATTAATTGAAGGCATGTATGACGTTGCTATATATATTTACCAACCCCTCCGCACGAGCAGGATGTGACACAAGGTCAATTTCTTAAGCGGAGTTTAACATGTTTGAATTCAGTTTTCTTTCTCCTAGACTGGTTACCTAGCCATGGTTAAAGAGCCCAGTCTGTCCTATTTGCCAATAACTGGAGGGAGTATTGGATTCATACCTTTCCCAAGGGTATTGGCGCAATGTGAGATTCAAACAGCTTCGTCCAGGAATTGAACTCTGGTCGACCAGTCCATTTCCCACGACTCTAACATTAGACCATGCGCCTCCGTTGCTATAAGCATAAAATGCAGCAGCTTACATGAAGAAAATGGTTGAACTATGCATACTCGAGAAAGTTCTCCAAGGTGGTAGCAGTTCCTCTTGTTGCAATAAGAAAACCCAATGAGGATTACAAAATAGCAGTGAATCATCAGATAGGCTCGGATTCATTCACCTTGCCTAACATTGAAACTGAGACTCATAAATTAGCAGATATTGAATACGTAAAGTAAGTAAAGTCGTCATGGCGGCCTAAAGTCGGTATCAGCAAATCAGCGAGGGAGTCAATCCCCTTTTCAATAGTGCTAGACCAAGAAGATTGCTTTGGCGTATGAGGTGGAGCGCCACACCTACCATCAGCTCCTTACTTTACCGCACAGATCCCTGTGCTACGCATACACTGAGTTGGCGAGGACCGGTATCGAACTAGGAACCTTGTGGTTTCTAGCCGAACACTCTACTGACTGAGCTAACCCGGCCCCTGAACTTTGCTAAAATCAATCTAAAATCCGCATATAGCCAAATAGAAAGTGACAAAAAGTTTAAAGAAATTACTACAATTAACACCCCTATCGACGTACTACGATAGACTCGTCTTCCATTTGGAATTAAGACTTTAAGCCACATTTTCCAAAAAGCAATCGAGAGAATTCTATCGGATGGAGTAAAAAAAAATTACATACTAAAACGATATATGCATAGCAGACTACAATAAAGATGAATTCAAAAAAAACATTTAAATTAAAAAAATGCTGGTATAGCGATAGATGTGAATTACCAGACAAGCTGATAAATATAATATTGGAAATATCTAAAGAAATAAAATACATAAATAAAAAGGAATCCTTTTTGGAGTTTGACTAATTTTTATAGCAAATTTCTACCCAGATACAGTGACAGTAGAACCATATGCAGAATTAAAAAAGAATGCCGAATATTAATTGACTCAAAGGTAAAATATAGCTTTTGAAAGTTTAAAAAAATCTCTAATAAGAAAACCGATAACAGAAATATTTGACCCGAAACAGGACGTGACTTTGACGACGGATTCAAGGGAGTATTCAATTGCAGCAATTCTATATCAAGAAGGTTATCTAATTATGTACCTAACGATAAACTTAACGTCAGCCGAGGTTAACTACTCAAATATTGGGTAAGAGGAAATAGTTTGACGTGTAGAAAGTGTGTAATATTTTTTTGTTGGGAAAAAGATTCTTATTAAAGTCAACCACAGACCTTTGGTATTTATATTTAACCCCAGAGGAGAATTACCAAAAATCACATTATCAAGAATTTTAAGATGGGCAAAAAACAAAACCAAAAAAAACACTCATGGCTTTTGATTTCGACATATGTAAACCTGCCCAACAGGGTGGGGGTCCAGTGGCTTCGGCCCTGGATCTTTACGAGTTAATAGCGTCGATCCCAGGGGGCCATCCCCCCAGGCAACACCTGCCCCCTCGATTTAAAGGGGCAGGGCTGGGTTTATTGCTCAGTGCCTGAGGCGCCCCTCTTGAGGGGGAATGCCGACGGGATCGACGCAATTTTTCACCCGCCACTCCATGAGCTTCGGCTTGTGGGTGGTCCCACGTTAATAGGGACTTTGTGCCTGACCCGTACAAGTGGGGTACGCGGTAAATACTATATGTAAACGTGAACACTATTCCGCATGCAGATGCACTATCCAGACTAAACTTTAACAGTCGGATATGGAAACATCTGAAAGTTTGGACGACAAAATACTGCATTAGGTTGAAATAGATGTATAACCCCTAAATCGTCTCGGAATGGAAACTAATTAATATCCAGTGTTAATTCGAATTTCAGACAGAGTAAAAAGAAACACATGGAGTAATTGTTCAATGGCAGAAAGACATTACAAAGAAACGAGGCACAAATTAACTAGAGAAAAAGGCATAATATGCAATGAAAATATAATACTCCACGAAGCTTAAGGAAGGAAGAACTTGAAGGTATAACAGGTACATAAAGGAGATTAAAATTACAAGGTGGTCAGAGTATTCTCGAGATGTACAAGACTATATTAAAAGATGCCCAAGATGTGCTGAAATTTAAAAAATCCGAGAAAACACAATTCATTCATGGCCTAAAGAAAAAGAACCATGGGTTCAGGTACACCTGGATTGGGTTCTTATTAAAAACATAGGACTATTTTTAATTTTAGTGGACTCATTTTCAGGAGGGTCCGAAATAATTAACGTTGCCGACAGAAAAGCCACCACTATAAAGCAAATATTAGGAGTAATATTTGTAAGGAATAGGGTCCCTAGGACTGAACTTTCTGATAATGTGCAAGAATTTTGCGATGAACGTTTGTGCTCGTGGCTGGGACACATTTGATGCGTCCCTTATAAAACGCCATCCTACCACCCACAAACGAATGAAGCACAGAAAGAATAGTACAGACTTTGAAAATTGGACTAAGAGCATTTTCTCCATTTAATAATAATATAAAGACTTACTGAAATTATTATTGAGCTATCGAACAATTCCGCACGCTGACAGAAAGGACAGTCCTTCCGCATTAATGGGTAGACATATTAGAGCTCCCATATCCATGTCATTTTCACCAAATGAAAGTGTAAAGTATAACAAGTCAAATGCCGAGAAGACAAATTTTATATTACAAAAAGGACAACACAACAATAGCAATAAAACGGGCAAAATATACTCGCTCATGTGATCAATTTAGAAGTAGAATGGAGCGAGAGAACATAGAAAAGGAGGAACATGAAGGGACTAGTGTATCAAATTATGAATATAAACACTCAATGGATGAGAGTGTCAAAATGTCTGACTAATGAAGAATGGACAAAATATACTCGCTCATGTGGATCAATTTAGAAGTAAAGTGGAATGTTGAATACCCTTTCTTTACTTACTTACTTCTATTCTTCTTCTGGTGTCTTTGATATCTTAAGTTCTTCTAGCGTCTCTTCTAATCTGGACTTCGTCTTGGTGGTCGGTCGCACTTAACTCATTTCTACTTCTAGATCAGTCTTGTTACCAAGACATTCACCTACCACAACACCATGTTATTTTCTTAAGCTTTTTATTTACTTAACTAAACATCTGACTAACATAGCGCGCGTATGCAGTGAGTTCCAGTTAAGGCATGACATCTTCTCTGCCCGACGTCCAAACTGAAACTGAGGACCCAACCAGGTCCCACGTGACTTCACGTATTTCGCGGGCTTTCTGTACTATTCATGGAAAGTCCCGCCCGTGATATGAAAAGGGCCATCCCTTTAGAAATACAGGGGATAGACAATAATCTTATGCAACTGCATAGATTATGTAACAGGAACCGGATGACATAGAAATGTAGAAAGGAAAAGAAGGGCGAGATGGACTAGTAAATCCAGTTGTAAATATGAACAATCAATGGATGAGGGTTTCAAACGATGAATACAATGAGTTTAGACCGAGGTTCCCTATGAGAAGAAGTCCGGATAATCTCCAAGAAAACCAGTTTAGATTTCCGATAATCTTCAGAAGTCAGATATCTACGAAGGGTATAAAGCCATTTAGGTTCAAGGAGGTGTTGTATCATATGTAAATGAGGTAATACTATAAAAGCAGTCTGCCTCGGTGGGAAGGCAGACAGCTACTACAATTTCCTGATGACAACGTATATTCCAGAGACTGAGTCCCATCATAAGAGATTGAGTTTGTCATTTTCATTCATTTGGTTTTTGTTAAACAGTATAATTTTCGGCCAGAAGTCGCCATTGTAGTGACTGGAGGTGGGAAAAGATTAAATATATAGTAAATGTGTGAATTGTTGAGGTGAAGACGTTTTTACATATAAAAATGAAAGTAATGATAAACTTATTCTGAAAATATTACATTCCTATAATTTCGTTGTACATTATTGCACACATCAACTTAGCGGAGATATTTCAAATAAACACCCAAAATATGTCTGATTTAGTGGTCTTTTTTTCTTTTTTGGTAAGAGTTTTTATTGTAGCGATTCAAATTTAATAATTACCAATTTAGTCACCAGAAATGACATGATCACCGATAGATTTCACTAATGGCATCTCTTCTTCTACCAGTTTCGATAGTCACGAAACTAATTGACTAAAATGACACTTAAACGCTTTGGAAAAATTGGCCGACAATGACGGTCGTAATTTCATCCTTAAAGGCGAAGAAATCGGAATCATGTACAAACACTTACTAAATATCTTTATTGAAAGTCAATTGAAATAGCAATGAAAGTATTAAATTCATAAAAAATTGAACCCCCCCCCCAAAAAAAAACAGAACATCACTTCCCCGGCACATTCTAGTGTAAATTCCACAAATCAGATATCACCCTATCAGAGTGGCTTATATATATATATATATATATGAAGTTAAGTAAACAAACAAATGTGTTTATTTTTATATGGCTTTAAGCCGACAATTTTGGGAGGATATGTGCTTAATTGAAGTCATACCTAATTTTGAAAATTAATTGGTTAATAATTAATGAATTTAGGCGGGCATATATGTTCAAATGTAAAGCTAAACGAATCGAGAAAATTTCAATCCCTGTATGTACATTTCGACCTATTAGGTCTCATCAGCAAGGTTATAGCCATGGGAGACTGCTCCGTGTATGACCCGAAACCTCGACTATCAAGCTGACAGGCGAAGTCTCTAACTGTTACACTAGCTTGCCAATACCACATTCTTCGTTCGTTTTGAAACATTTATATTCCACTTTTTATTGACTTGACAGTATGAAGTTAAGTAAACAAACAAATGTGTTTATTTTTATATGGCTTTAAGCCGACAATTTTATATATATATATATATATATATATATATATGGTGTTCGGGATAAATTTGACATTTATATTTGGTTATTTTTCTCCGTAGGTTGGAAGTATTGACGCACATTATAGATCATGTAAAAGCTTGGAGCCTTCTTCATTCATGTACGTGATTACAGATAGAATGGATGACTGGAACCCACCTGAATAACTTGTATCATGATGATCTGCACCGACCATCAAAATAAGCAGATTATGGTTGCTGTCCAATGCTCCCTGAACACTGTAAAAACAATCAGGCATGAACTGGAGAATTGCAATAAAGATTACAAGGCTGTGGTTAGAAGAAAGCAACATAACAGACGATCTGATTGCGTTCGTACAGCAGAATCCATCGAAAATCCACAGAAAAAGTGTTGGGGGCCCTCAGATGCCTACATGGAGTTGCCAAACACTGTAGTCAAGCCGGGGATAACAAGGGTAACCAATGGTAGGCCATATGGCAGCAGAATTTTGGCCCCTGCCACACCTGGGAAAAGTAAAAAATGGTTGTCGGCGAATTTTTACGACTACACCAGTCCCAATGTTTAGCCTCCAAACTCCCCAGATCTTAACCCAATGGATTATTATGTATGTGGCGCTGTTGAGAAAGACACCAATCGCCGTGCCAGTACTACAAAACCCCAGTTAATCGATAGAATTAGGGTAGTTTTTGAGATCCTTCCCAGCGAAACTGTAACATCAGCTTGCTCTAGGTTCCGGAGTAGGATTGAGGCTGTGATCGACGCTAATGGCGGTTATTATGCCTGTTGAATTACTTTACAATCCATTGAATTTTGTAGTTACCAAGCCCTTTTTCGTTTTTCTTATGAAACTGTCAAATTTCTCCCGAACACCATATATATATATATATATATATATATATATATATATATATACAGTAGCGGAAATGTGTGTGTATACATATATATACCAACCCCTCTGCACAAGAAGAATGTGACACAAGGCTAATTTCTAAAGCCGAGTTTAACTGGTTGGAATTTAAATGTTCCTTCTAGTAGACTGGTTGCTTAACCAAGATTAAAGACCCAAGTCTATCGTACTAGTTACCCAAAGCTGGAGGGAGATTTATTGGATTCATACCTTTTCCAAGGTATTAGCACTGTGTGAAATGTAAATAGCCTCGTCCACGATTTGAACTCGGGTTGACATGTCTATTTCTTTCGACTCTAACCATTACACCACGCGCCTTCATCGGAGGGGCTTATAACACGGTGACTGCATCCTCTACAGAGAGGTTTGACTCACCCTCTAAATTATATCACGTAGAGAAGTTTCAGTTCTTGAGCTCTGGGGAGTGTGGAGTACTCCTTCGACACAATTACTCCCATATCCACTCTGACCCTGGGTAATAATTCTTGTTAAGTTCTCTGGAGCCTTAGCATCAGATGTAATTTAGTGTAATACTCAGGAAACTGGTTTTAGGGCGTCCTATCGTGATGTAATTTTTACCAAGTTCATCTCGCATATCCATTACTACTGAATAGAGTGCTCGATCCTCGCTGGATGTCCCTACTTGCGCCATGTCCTGGGTGTAACGTTAAACTGCATCTAATGGTGAAGTTCCAATTCTGGAGCTCTGGGGAGTGTTGAGTACCCCGTATATATATTATCAATCGGCTAGTCACGTCAAGCCCTAGCACCTATATGATTTTCCCAACCCTATTGCCCTTATGGCAAGCCCCAGTCCCTTTTATCATATGGGTGCTAGAAGGCTGTGACCGAGGGCCTACGTGTCCTTGGAATGACGTTAAACTCTCTGATGGTGAGGTTCCAGTTTTGGAGGTTTGGGGAATGTGGAGCACCCGTTCATCACCATTGCTCCCTGGTCCACTCTGACCCGGAGTGGTAGTACCTGTTAGGGTCCTATCTATGGGTTAAATAGAAAAACATGAGTTTATAAACAAAATTGTATTATGCATTAAGAATGAATTTATTTCCCAACTTTGTCGGCATTAAATGATCCACCGAGGTTGATATGCCGTAAAACAAAACAAACCAAACTAAACCTTATCACGTCACCATGACAACCACAGAGAAAACTTTGACGTTGCTGAATATTTTCTAAAATTTTCCAAATCATTATCTATCGAAACTCTTACAGGCGAAAAGTATGTAATAATAAATACATAAGTACTCCACCAAATTGTTTTTCAAATCTTTTTCTTCAAGATTGCTGTCTAAGCACACAGTTAAGTAGTGGCACATATTTATGTAGTAGTTAAAAAAACTATAAATTTTTAAAATAAACAAAACAAAAATCTGTATTTGGATTATTCAGACTATTGTCCGCATCTTTATTGTTACTAAAATATATATGCAACTTCCTGGTGCAAGCATTTAAGTTTAAATGTAATAAAATATTAGTATTATCTGCGTTATTCGGACTATTGTCCCCATCTTCATTGTTATTTGTAGAAAGTTTCGGCTGATATGCCCTCCGGCATTCTTCAGGTATTTCAGGCCGGAGGGCATATCGACCGAAACGTTGTCCGAATAACGCAGATAATACTAATCTTCAAGCCTCATCTCAAACATTCAGAGAAATAGTAATAAGATATTCTATTAAATTAGAAAGGTTAATGATACTAAATAAGAATGCAGAAAAAATTGAAACAGAGGGGGTATAATAAAAAAAATACTACAACTGAAACTTACTCTTCCATCACTTCCGTCTTTTATTGCTAAATTTTCCTAATTTAACTATTTAGTTAAAATAGGAAGTAAAGTATAAAATCATAGTTATTTCATCTTGTTAATGGATTTCTTTTAAGATTTATCACCGAGATTTTTGCTCATATTCATTCAGATAATGCCCGGGAAGGTATTATATCAGGCCCGCCGACGGTACTTGAATTTGTTTGTTAAAACGTACGGAACGCGAGACGTTCTGATACCATTTAAATTTAAATATCATGTTAAGCTTACTAAATCTTCATGGACTTGGGTACTGTAGTTAGTTTATAAAATTTAGTGCCTGTGGGCATTTTACTTGTTACTTATGCGATCCCGAATTTTCACTTGTTACAACTTGACACACTAATAATGTGGCCCGCGCTCGTGATTTTTTTTCAATTATCCGGCCCACCGCGAAAAAAAAAATGCTGATTCAACGCAATTAAATAAAAAGTCTGTGTTTATTAAATGATTACTGTAAAATATATCAACAAAATATTCAATTGCATTCTCTCTTTTTTTTCATTCGTAAACGCTGCATAAGCAATGATGGGCTGGTTGTATTCTACAACATGTCAATCCATTGAGTCATTTTATGCCGAAGAGGTTTTGTTTTATTCATTCTTGATGGGTACTCAATTTTTTAGAACATTTTGTTCTATTTAACCCATAGATGGAACTCTAACAGATACTACCATTCCGGATCGGAGTGGACCTGGGAGCAATGGTGATGAAGGGGTACTCCACACTCCCGAGAATTGGAACCTCGTTATCAGATAGTGTAACGTAGTACCCAGTGCACTAATACCATCAGCCACCACCTTCTAGTACATATTTGATAAAAAGTGTTGGGCTTGACAATAAGGTTGGGACAATCATGTAAGTGCTAGGGCTTGACATGACCAGCCGGTTAATGATAGGAATCCTCTCCGACCACCCGTCTAACCCAAGTAAGGATTAAAGTGGGGTGTTGCATGTCATAGACTGTCCAGCCACCAGGTGTTTATCCTTAAGCATCACGGGTCGCCACCCACGGCCAACAGGTGTATTCTAAAGCCGCAGCCGACAGGGCTGTATGGTGGTTTGGTTTTGAGGACTATCACAACGCAAGTATGAAGAAAAATGAGGTAACTATAATTTTGTTTGTTTACCTTTGATTTATTCTTAATATTTCGAGATAAAGATCTCTTCGTAAGATTTCTGAAGGTCCGGAATTGTTAGCTTGTTGCTAGGTTCTGTCCATTCTGTTGTATGACTTCTTCCTTGAAATTCTTTGCGTGTGTGTATATGTAAGTTTGTATATGTAAGCTTATGTCTGTCCCTCAAACAATGTCTTAGTATCATTCTAGGTTTGGTCTACCCACCCTTTTTATAGATAGGCCTTAGTAATATGTTTATATGTGTGTTCTTCAGACACAGCTGATTTTTTTTTATTATTACTGTTTATATTGCTTGCTGTGTTTGTGTGCCGTGCCCATATGTGTTTGAATAAACTGTGTTTATTAATTGATTACTGCATAATATATCTGTCTTTTTCAATTCCTAAGCGTTGAATAAACAAGTAGATTCTTCTCATGATGAGAGCAGAGGGTGAATAGGGAATGGTGAAGTGAAAGTGTAAACGAAGAGAAAATAAAACTCCAATTTTCTGAATATTCTAATTTCCTCGTGTGCGCAACACGCAATATAAGTGTTTTGTGTATTTATGTACGTATATATGTATATATCTATATGTGTTTGTGTACGAGTATAGGTGTATATGCATATGTGTGTGTGCATGTATATAAACAAAATTAATATATGTGTGTATGTGTATATAATCAATATGAATATATGTGCGTGTCTCTATATATATATGCATATAATCGTAATTCATCAATATTTGCGTGTATATAATATATATATATATATATATATATATATAATATGTGTGTGTGTGTGTGTTTGTGTTTATATGTGTGTGTGTGTGTTTGTGTTTATATGTGTGTGTGTGTGTGTTTGTGTTTATATGTGTGTGTGTGTGTATATGTTTATATATGCTTCTGTGTGTGTGAGTGTGTGTATATATGTTTATATATGCTTGCGTGTGTGTATATATGTTTATATATGCTTGCGTGTGTGTGTATATGTTTATATATGTTTGTCTACGTATGTGTGTATACATATGTCTATATAAGGAAAATTAATATCTATACGTATGTGTACGCAAGCAACATCGCTGCATATACGTGCTTATATATGTGGATATAATAAAAATCCATCAATATTCATGTATATATATATATATGTGTACGTATGCTTATGTGTATGTGCGCGTGCGTGTATATATACACACGTCTGGGTGCGTGCATATTTATATATATATGTGTGTGTGTGTGTGAGTGTGTGGATCTAAGGCCCTAGAGTAAATGGTTTAAAATACTCATTTTTACATTGTGCTCAGAATTAGATTTTAGTCAAATTTTCTTCCGCCCGAAAGATCTTCGCAACTATTTACCATAATAATCCAGTGTATCGCCCACTCCACGGGCTAAAAATGCAAAAAAAAAAAAAATCTTTCTGTAGTTTTTCTTTAACTTGAAATGAAAATCAATTTTTCAGCCAAGTTGTTTTAACTTTGGGAAAGTGAAACCTCACGCATAGCTAGACCTGACCAAATCGATTAGAATGATTTAAATCTCATTTTAAATTTTAGATCATTTTCTTTTTATTTCCAGACGTTAAAAAAATTAATCACTTGTTTAATACACTCTCGTATTACAATCATTTTTTCTGCCAACTTATAAGATCAGATATCTTATTATAATAGAGATTGTGTGTGTGTCTGTAACCGAAACTGCGACACCACCAACGTCACGATCCCCTTAGTTATTTAGGTTATATTCTGAATTGTTATTAAATAATCCTTATTTAATCTTAATTAGCATATTATTTATTAACAATGTCTCTATTAAGATCTAGCCGAGGTGGATTTGCTGCAAAACAGCCAATATTAGAAATGTGTTTAAAATCAGACAATGTGTGTTTTATATCATTAAGAAATAAATGTTTACATAGTATATAGTGTAAATAATTTGCATACCGGTTTTAATAAAACTGTGTTTAATCAAATAAGTACTTATTTATGTTAGTGATTTCTAATATTGTTTTATTCTAAAACATTAAAAGCAATCCCATGTACAATTTTATATTGAAATCAAGTGGAATAAAGTAAAAATAAGTGCAATATTTTTTTAGTTCGTATTTAATTTCATTCTGATTCAATATGATATTTAATCATATTAAAACTTAGATACTGATGCTCAGAAAGCACATATTTTTGCTGTTATATATATATATATATATATATATATATATATATGTGTGTGTGTTGGTGTTTGTGGCATAGTACACATAAATTGTATAAATTGCGTCTTTATCAATGAATGTTTCTCATCGTTATCTAGGCAGGAAGCAAAAAAAGATAAAAAACTAGGTGAATCTTGTTTTAGAAATTCCGATCCCAAGGCAGTATATTTTCGTTATATCAATGGAAATGTTGTTTGTGGTGGATGGTTCATTTATACGCTTTTAGAGGAGAAACATTGCATATTCGAGGAGGCGTAGTTAAATGTAGGAACAGTGTAGTTTATCTGAGGTTTCTCTTATATATAAATTAGGACAGTGTAGACATGAGGTTACTGGTGCTTGTTTACTGACAGTTTCTCCTCTATGCGATTTTTAAAAAATTGGTGGTTAATTTAGAAATACCATACACGAGAACTGTCTGTAACCAAGCGCCATTATTCATATCCTCGTCACCCTTAGTAGATCTATATGCTCTATGTACGACACTGAGCACTATTTACTTATTTATATACCACTCATATATATATATATATATATATATATATATATATATATATATATATATATATCTCAATAAAGGAAGGAAGAACTCAAAACCGTAATCCCATAATAAATTTATTTCGACGAAAATTGGGGCCCATATGAATCTAAGTTGATTTAAACCGGCTCCCCAAATTTTCGTCTCATCAGATGGGTCTCACTTATAAGTGAATTGAGACCCATCTGATGAGAGGAAAATTTGGGGAGCCGGTTTAAATCAACTTAGATTTATATGGGCCCCAATTTTCGTCGAAATAAATTTATTATGGGATTACTGTATTGAGTTCTTCCTTCCTTTATTGATAAATATTGCTCTGTATATAATCTAAAAGGTTATTATACATTGAGCTCTCTTCAGTGATTTAAAGATTCGCTGTATTTATACATACTGGATCATCAATATTAGTACAGTGGATCTTAGAAATCACATATAGAATCATTCCTTACTACCAAGTTTTGGACAAATCTCTTATATATATATATATATATATATATATATATATATATCATGTCTGCGCAGATTCTGATGAATAACTTTCGTCGTCCGTCTATATCGGTCATCACTGCTTGCTGGTCCTCAACTCTGTATCCATGACAGCACATAGCTGTTGTATGGCGGTGCGAGTGTGTCCATGTGTAGGAGTCCACAGTAAAACATAGCTGATGAGTTGATCCTTACTTCGCCAATCATACCCAGCATATCCCGTACGTTCCGGCTGATTGGGATAGTTTGTATGATAGACGATAAGTGGCTGTATAGCTGCTGTTTTGTTGGATTTTGCTTCCAAGATTTTTTCAGGGCAGCACAAAGATCCCTGTGTAGTTCCCATCTAGATTTTTCTCAAATGGTTTCGTTTAAGTCAAAATGGTGCGGCCATAAAGTAGTACTGATACAGCTAAATCATGGAAGAATTCTCGTTTTATCTTATCGAAGAGATCGGGTTTTCATATGATTGATAATCTGTCAATAACAGTCCATGCCTTTTCTATACGTATATTGACATCGTTTCCTGTAGATGAGATATTACTACCCAAGTATGTGAACTGATTTAAAATTAACGAGGCCTTCAATTTAATATTGACATTTCCAGAGAAAGAAATTCGAAGCTTTGACGCTTCAATCCTGCCTTTTCACTTGAATTGGTAAACTTAGTAAAAAAAATAGGTCTAACCTTAAATTTCTCGCGTCGTCAGTTCACTCATTAATCCTCAGACCGTTCTGTAAAACAGCTGCTCGCAAAACTGAGATCAACAGGCATATTTCTCTTTTTATTGAAGTTCTGATCAGCCGAAATTTGCATATGTTATAAATTTTGTCTCACTGGAGACGAGACTGGTGTCTTAGAGATTTTAACTCTAAAAACGGCAATATTTTTAACACTGTTGACATTCTGCACGCAAGACACTTTCACACCCGGTGTTATGTTATTAAAGGGGCCTTGGATAATTAAGCTCCGAAAAAAGGATCAGTTTTAGTAAAAATAAAATGTGATCGAAGAAGAAAATAAATATTTTGAAACAATGAAGTTTATTTAAAATGTTTGTTGAAATTTCATCAGAGAATCGCTGGGGTTGAATATTTTCGGGAGAATTGTAAATATGTTGAGCCAGAGGAATGTCGGATTGTTTGGCTAAAATTCCATTGTATACAAAATGAAAATACAATGGAATTAAAATATGACATAAGAAAATAATCATCGGATTATTTTGTAATTATAAAAGATGGGGTGAATAGTCGAAAGAAAGGAAAGAACAAGAGGAGAGTGAGAGCGAACTCCAGACTGAACGGTCTATTGAAGACACACGCGACGCGGCTGCATTAGCCCATTGAAAAAGAAATAACATATCTTTCCCTCTTCCTCTCTCAAGGTACGATGTAAGTTATTGCTCTCGCTAGGAATATGGAGCTGGTTCCAATGCAAAATTACTAACCATTTATATAAGAGGTAAAATGTTTAGTGGTTATTCATGGAGTTGATTTCTAGTTTAAAATCACAAAATTTTAAAACGTCTGTCTACCATTGAATAATAATGGAGTTTTATGAGCCCTTTGTGCCGATTACATAATCGGAAGGACACAATGCATAGAAGAGCAATTCGTAGAACATGATGTTGAAAAGAATGAAGCATAAATATTTTTACTGGTTTGGCATTTAAAATCACAAAACATTAAATGCGTACTTAGTCATTTTAGTGGCACAAAATTTGATTCTTTGCAGCGTAATGTTCTTTTAACTATCAATAAACCTTTGAAAGAAGTGGCGTTGTCTAAATCAGGCTTGTCAAACATGCAACCCGTCGATACATGCGACCCGCACGCAAGCTGCACTCTCAAACAGCGCTTTTAGAGTACACCAGTATTTTAAAAGATTTTTCCAAAAATTCCTGGGCCCTTTATTTTTATTAGGACAATGTGTTAAGAAACAGTCTGCTATCAATGCATTGTCTAACACCACTTTCCTTTAAGTTGCAAAAAAGGGAAGGCTAACTCAGTCAATAAAAGGGAGTGAGTTTTTCTTCTTACCTTCTCCTGATTTCAATCAATATATGGCTATAATTGAAAGTAACAGTGACACTTGTACGTTTTACTATTTGAACTCTGTCAGTAATATTCTTTTTCCTTTCTTTTTAGTTATTACATATTTAACGTCTGGTATTACTGTATGTCTGCACTACTAGAACTTTAACGAAACGCTAGGGTAAAAACCTAGATGGAAACTATTAAAGATGCTGCGCACTGTCTTGAACAAATCCTTGAAGCAGCAAATCATAAATAGCAGCTTTACGGACACTTACCTCCTATCACACAAACTGTCTAAATGAGACGACATGCTGGACACTGCTAGAGAAGTAAGGACGAGCTCATAAGTAATGTTCTCCTGTGTATATCTACACATCGACGCACCAGTGTTGGTTGACCAGCAAACGCTTATATTGATCAGATCTGTGCGGCACTGGATGCCGTAATAAAGTCATGTCAGGAGTGATTACCGTTAGTGACGGGTGTCAGCACTTACTGATAATGATGATAGTTATAACCTTTTCTTACTATCTTTTCCCGAGGAAGTATGAAGTACCCCTCATTGCCATTACTCCCAGGTCCAATGTAATCTGGTATGGTAGTACATGTTAGTGTCCCATTTACATGTCAAATAAATCCGACGGTATGCAAAAAAAAACTCATTAAGAAACAATTACACAAAAATGTAGGAACGCTCATCCCAACGGGATTCCCTAACCCTAAAGCATAAAATAACCCTAGGTGCGTTGATATGCCGTTTCAATCAACCCAGTCTGTAAATTATTTGTATTAAAAATAGTAACTTGATGTAGGTATAATTGTTTACTAAAGGTTATTATTAGTAACTAGAAAGCATATAACTGTAAACAAATGACTATTATTAAATAGAAATAATTTTTGAAACCATAGTTATTTTATAAGATAGGAATACTTGAAACCATAAAACTATGGAAATTATTCTTATCATATAGGAATACTTGATACCTTAATTGTACAAAAAAACTTGTAAATACTACATGAAAAAGTATATTTACATTTTTCGGACTATTGTCCTCATCTTGTTTATATATAAATACCGTTTCGGTCGATGTGGTGTCCGGGCTTTTCCAGTGTTTCTTGTCAAACTCTTGAGCCTTCATGTCGGAGTCTGTTCCGTAAAGGTTTCCGACTCTGACAAGAAGGTTCCTGAGTTCGACTAGAATTACCTGAAGGCTGATGGGTACATCAGCCAAAATCTTGTGTTTATAACAAAGATAAGCACACCAGTACGAAAATCTGAATACAAATTATCATGGCTTGTCTAAAAAATTCAGACAAATAATACATAAAAATATAAATAAAAATGTTCAATGGACGAAATTCCTTTACCTCTACGCATAAAATAACCCAACACAAACTGAAATGCCATTAAAATCAATTTAATCAATCCGCCAATCACACTCTGTCACTTGATACAATTCTGTTGTAACACAAATATCGAAGTTTAGAGAAATAATAGGAAGAAACACAATTAGTATTAAGTATGGGGGAAAAATATTTACTAAGTAAAGATTAAAGGTGAACAGAATAATTAGCAATTGCTCAGTTGAATTAACAAGTTCGAGAGATCTTGTGTTTCACTCTTCCGAGGTATCGTCAGACATTATTTATAGGAAAAACGGACGATTCCATTCTCTTTATTTAGGTTGGTTGATTGGTTTTTACGGTATGTCAACCCTTGGGGGATTATTCTATGCCAAAGACATTTCGTTTTAATTCTTTTGATGGGTACTCATTTTTAACTTTAACCCATACATTGGACCCTAACAGCCACTACCACTCCGGGTTAGAGTGACCTGGGAGTAATGGTGATGAAGGTACTCCCCATTCTTCAGAGCTTCAGAATTAGGACTTCACCATCAGATAGTCCAACGTCATACCCAGGACATTAAAACCCACAGCCACAGCTTTCTAGCACATATATGATAAAAAGGGCTAGGACAATCATATAGGCGCTATGGCTTGACATGACCAGCAGATTGATCAGCGGAGGCCTAAGTAAGGATCAAAGTGGAGTTTTACATTCATGGATTGCTCAGCCACCAGGATTCCATCCTTAATCATCACGGGTCGCCACCCACGGCCAACAGGTGGTCCCACTGGGCATTATTTAGTACTATACGACAAATTTAAATATCGATCAGTTTCAGGGGGGTCAAAATTTAGGTACTGGATATGTAAAGGGGGGGGCTAAAATAAATTGTGATATTATAAAAAATATCTGGTGTATCTAAAGGAGGTGGCTTCATTCCTGAAATGAGATAAATAAGTATATGCTACGATTAGTATTTTTGTAATTACCATTGTAGTTCTTTTTGACAATAACAAAATAAATAAAATTATTCTAATAAATTATTATTCTGATAACTCCATTGCAATCTATTAGATTTCATATACCACATTCGTATGAGCTGTATATCTTTATTAAATTGTAAAATGACTTAATTAGTTAAGTTAAAGTTAATGGAAACAATGACATCGTGACATGTATTTAAAAAAGATTGAAATCGTTTATTATAAATTATTTTAATTCATTATCTAGATATATAAATGAATTATTTATATTATATCTACATTTAGATAATGAATATTATGCTTAAGTAATAGATACCAGCTACTTTTCACAACATCTCAATTTTTCATTACCCCCCCCCCCATTTCAGCATACATGTCCGGTACCTAAACATTGACACCCCTGGTAAAAGATGTACTTATTTTTGGATTGGTACATATTGATATTTTGGTTACAGAGTTTCAAGACTTCAAAGTAAGAAATGAATAATACTTAATAATATCCGTTTTGATTGTGTAACTTTTCACTAGAAATAATAAAAAAATCTGCATGGTCTAGTTTAGAAGAAAATGATCTTTTTTATAAAAAATTTTTTAGGGGTTTACTATTTTCACAATATTACAGTTTTTATTAAGGGACCGCCCCTTCTCGGCATACATGTCAGGTACCCAAACTTTGACCCCAACTCACCCCGTTCTGTCTTGTTATGTCTCTAGCCAATGAAACGTTTTTCTCGGAAGCAAAATTTTCCGTGGGATTTATTTGTACGGATGATCAGTTGTTTGATCAGCTAAAGCAAATATTGATCTCTTCCCCCTCCTCCCCTTCCTCGCCGCGACTGTTTGTTTAACGCTCCATCTGTTCGAGACAAATCAAGCTGTTGCGAATAATCTCGCTAGTCTCTTATCATTTCTACATGGCTGAAGGAGAATGTATTTTCAGGACGCCATCCGTAAATATATTAACACACGCAGACAAAGCAGCGAGACACAAGACTTTTTTTTCAGGTACATCAAGCCCTGTCGGTTGATGCTTTAGAATACACAGACTGCACCTCTACAGTGGGATAACATCCCATCCACAATGGGGGGGGCACCTGTTGACTGTGGGTGGTGACCCATAATGCTTAAGAATTGAACTCTAGTGGTTGAGCAGTCTGACATGCAACTCTCCCTTTGACCCTAACTTAGGCTAGACGGGCGGTCGGAGAGGCTCCCCTCCCATCAATTGGCTGGTCATGTCAGGCCTATCACCTATATGATTTTCAACCCTCCATCTGTTCGATTATTGCAATTATGGCAAACCTCAATCCCTTTCATAATATGGGTGCTAGAAGGCGGTGGCTGAGGGTTTAGTGTCTTGAGTATAACGCAAAACTATCTGATGGTGAAGTTCCAATTCTGAAGCTATGGGAATGTGGAGTTCTTCATCACCAGGTACTCCCAGTTACACTCTGACCCGGAGTGGTAGTACCTGTCAGGGTTCCATCTATGGGTTAAATAGGAAAATGAGTTTAATAAAAATGTGTTTAAAACAAATTAGTTTTTTTTAAAGATTGAGTACAATCAAGAATGAATAAAACCAAACGTCATCGGTATAAAATAACCCAAGGGTTGACTTACCGTAAAATCCAACTAACCAACCTAGACCAACGCTAGAGAGCTCAGTCTGCCTTACTATTTGGTTCAGTCTTAAATAATTTTTATTTTAGAAAACATTTGTTCGTGAAAAATCTAATTAGTATTATTTGGATTATTCGGACTATTGTCCTCCTCTGTATTGTTATCTGTACAACGTATCGGCCGAAGTGTCCTCCAGCCTTCTTCAGGTATTTCTTTTTATAATCGGGAGCCATCACGGAAAGCCAACCCTTTATTCAATCCACGTGGTACCCTGTTCTCATTCCTCTAATCATAGCTGGTTACATATGTTAAGCTGTGTTAATTATTATTCTATGTTACTGTCACCCTTGACCAGGATTGAACCTGCAGCCTAGATATAACTGTCACTTAGAACTGTCTTAACCCAACGTCTTGTGTCCAATTCAATAAAGATGAAGACAATAGTCCGAATAATCCAAATAATACTAATTACCAAGTCTCATCTAAAAAATTAAGAGAAATGAATCTCATATATATCATCGTTGTTGAAGAACAGTAGTCGTACTATCTAACCCATAAGAGGGTTCATACCTTTCCCAAGTGTATTAGTCCAAATGTGAATGTAATAGCACGACTGAACTCACCTACTAAATAGCTATTCACCATTATTTTGAATCACCTCTTGCCATTTATCAGGTAGCTTGTTGAATCCTCTCGATTAAAATTCAGCTGGTTACGAACTCAAGACGTTTTCCACAAACATTTCCACCTGATCTTCTTGAAGAAAAAAATTGTCCTTCATGGAATTTTATAGAGAACAACAAAAATAAAAATGGAAATAACTTGGTGCAAGGTCTGGTGAATATGGTCGATGGGAATAAAACAGAACAGCCTAAATCCAATATTTTTTCTCTATCTTTTTCAAGTGGCAGCAGATTGTGGATTGCGATGTGTTGAGTTCGAGTGCTAATCATCGAGTTCTTTAGCGCGGATTGCATTACGCCAATCCACTTAAAGCATCTTTGACTGAGGTTGGATCAGCATCCCGGTCTGGGTTTATCTCTCAATGACATATCGCCAGAACGAAACCTTGAAAATCAGTTTCAGACTTGGCTGTGAGTAATATATCTTGGCTATAAACAGTATAAATCCATATATTTATAAAATTACGCTAAACAGAAAAAAATACAATAATAAAGAAAGACAGTAGGTGAAAAATAGAGAGAGGGTGTGCGCGCGGGAGAGCGATAAGCCAATCTGTTTCAATCGAACATAATGAAAAGAAAGAAGGAAATGTTTTCATATTGAACTATTTGGCAATAGCTCGTAAATAAACATATCAAACGCTGTAATAGGTAAATTATCCTACTGAGGTATATCCACAGGTCCTGCTAGTCTATATATTAATACGCTTATTCCTAAATTTCTCTTCCGTTATCATCCAGTAACACCCTCTGGTTAAAAATGAGACCGTCCAAATTGTTCAAGATGCAATACAAAAATGTAAATCCAATGTCGCTTGTTTCGCAGATTTCTTATTTGTCCCATTTTATTTCACTCAATTTTTAAAATGAAATATTCCAAATGGTCTTGCGTCGCTTAAATTCCCAATGTAAAATTAAAATGAATTGAACAAAAAATAAAGAAGTTACATTTTCATTTTATTTGTAATATTGAAATTGTGAATTACGGAATATTTTTTGGTATTTTTGATCTTATATCATCAGGGCCTTCTGCCTTAATTTTGGCCAGCGTCAGGCAAATTTTCGGTCCAACTTGGATATTTTCCGGTTGTGTTTTTTTGAAACTTTTTTGTCGCCTCTTTTTTAAACGCCTCTCCACAGATTTTTATCCGCAAATCAATGTAAATATTTTACAACTCCCTTTTTAAGAAAGTGTAAGAGAGACTTAAATCAAGATTATTATAGATTTTAAATATTGAACTATTTTACAATAGTTTTTAAGTAAACATATCAAATGCTGTAATGATTAAATTATCATAATGTGGTATAGCCCCAGGTGCTGCAAGTATAAAATAGGCGCTTGTAGTGTAAGGATCATCATTTTAGAAAATAAAAGTACATATCTTGATTATTTTTGAGACCTATTGGGGGGGGGGCATGTTAATTTAATGTCTTTTTTGTAAGGTGATTTTCTAGTCGTTTTAAACGTTTGCTAACAGGTACGTTATTGTATAGAGATTTTATATCGAGGCCAGGTAGGAATTTTTTTTGTAAATGTTGGTGTTAAATGGTCTCGGCAAGCCTGTACCTATAATTCCTATAATTTCTGGTCTTTTAAATATATCATTCTCAATATCTCTTAAGTAAACATATCAGACGTTGTAATAGTTAAATTATCCTACCGTGGTATATCCACAGGTCCCGCTAGTAAGTATTATTTCGCTTCAGATCTCCATACATTTGAAAGTGGTATAAATTGTTTCGGTCAAAATTATGTAAACTAAACAGAAACTGATCAATTTACAAGCCAGTTGTTAAAGACTTCTGTTTTTTTTTTCTTTTCTCGCAAACAAGAACTCAAGAACAAAATTTTCACACTATTAATTAGTTTTAAATAGAGGCCGTTAAAGTTTCTACCAAAAAAAAAAAAAAAATTCGTTTTTGTTCTTTCCTATGTCTGTTCGTAGACTAATAAAATAATACTGGTATGCGATATTTTCCAAGTCGAATATATAATAGTTGATTTTAAGGCATTTTACACTAAGCGACGTCCTCCTGTGGAAGCCAGCACATGGACACGCCAGTGTGGATGACCAACAAAGACGTACATTGATCAACTCTGTGCAGATACAGGATGCTGCATAGAGGACCTCCCGAGAATGAGGAGCGATAGGGACGGATGGAGAGAGATTGTCATGGATATCCGCGCTGGCAGCGTGACATGATGATGATGATGACGCTAAATCCAAAAATCATACTGTTTTTTTTTTCTAATCAGATTAAATTTGTAATATACAAGCTCTTACTTGAAATGTATAGAAAAGTATTATGACTCTTTTTGTGACAATTAGAGTCCACAGACTTTTGAATAAGTGTTATTCTCTACAACTTGATGTGAAGTATTCGCGCACATCTTAAAAACCAGACCTGACTAAACACAATGAATGGTATTTTTGAATTCAGCATAAAATGGCGATCATATAATTGATAAACCTTTGAACTTTGGAATGTAAATTTTAACGTAGGTCAGTGTAATTTTTTACTTTACTCAACAAATATTTTTTTTCAATACAATCTCTTTTTAATATTTGGAGGAATTGCCAGGTTTGTGAGTGAACTTGGATAATCCTGGTTTTGGTTTGGTTTCTCTTATTTTACGGCATATCAACCTCAGTGGGACATTTAATGCCGATAAAGTTTTGAAATAAAGTCATTCTTAATGGATACTCAATTTTTTATAAACAATTTTTCTACTTAACCATAGATGGGACCCTAACAGGTATTACCACTCCGGTTAGTGGACAATGGAGCAATGGTGATGAAGGGGTGCTCCACATTCCCCAAACCTCCTGAATTGGAATCTCACAATCAGATAGTTTAACGTCATTCCCAGGACATGAAAACCTCAGCCATCGCCTTCTAGCACCCATATGATAAAAAGGGTTGGGGCTTGCCATAAAGGCAATAGAAAGGGTCAATCATATAGGTGCTAGGGCTTGAAGTGACTAGCCTATTGATCGGTGGGGGTCTTTCCGGCCGCCCATCTAGTCTAAGTAAGGGTCTAAGTGTAGTGTCTTGATAATCCTGTTTTACTCATAGAAAGTACTGGTCAGAATTATTTCAACTAACAAGAATATGCACCATCCGGACGTAAGTATTCATATTTTAATATAATTCAATATTTCACATTAGAAAGACTAACGAAATTAAATAAGAACACATATAAAAATATTACACTTATTTCAATTGTATTTAAGAACTTTCACGAATTCTGGACAGTTGCGATTGAGAAGTAGGACATTATAAACCTGAAAAGGTATGGCAGTAAGAGGTTAGCACAGTCGGTAGAGCGTTCGGCTAGAAACCATGAGGTTCCTAGTTCGATACCAGCCCTCGCCAACTCAGCGTATGAGTAGCATAAGGATCTGTGCGGTAAAGTAAGGAGCTGATGGTAGGTGTGGCGCCCCACATCAGAAGCTAAAACAATCTCCTTGGTCTAGCGCTACTGAAAAGTGGATAGACTCCCTCGCTGATTGGTTGATACCGACTTTAGGCTGCCCGACGACTTTAGTCCTTAGTAATTCCGATGTTGTCTTTCTTCAGGAAGTGCAGAATGCAGCCTTTCGTTCATTTTATATAGTGTTTATACACTACATAGCCGTCAAACTTCCTTGTCTTCCTTACTTCAGGGGGTATCTTGTTAAGACCTGCGGCTTTTCAGTTTTTTATTGATTATACAATTTCGTTCTCTCTCTGTAAAGTGTTCTAGTTTGATATCTGTTTGGTTATTTATAATTTCTTCGGTAGTTGTTCCGGGGAGAGGGCTCCAAGCAGATTCCTGAAGTGTTTAGACTTCAGAAGTGTATCCTCTTGTCAGACAGCTCTTAGTTTTGATCTCGACGTGCTTTCCGTACATATCTGCACATTGTGGTTTGTTAGGTTTCTTTTATTAATGAGGGATGCATTTTGTATGTTATCTCGTTTTTCTCTAATTGTTTTTGACTCCCAGGGTACTATACATTTGGCTCTTGGTTTAGACGGTGTGCAATCAGCTGCTGCTGCTTTTAAGTGGGTGGGAATAAATCATAGAGAGAGAGAGATAAGGGGGGTGAACGCTCGGAAGCAATAACGCTAATCTGTTTTTAAACGAACGTATTGAAAAGAAAGAAAGAAAAGTATGAAAGTGAATTAAGACAATTATACTTTTTACATATTGATCTATTTGGCAATAGCTCTTAATAAAAACATAAAACGTTATAAAGAATCAAATTATCATACTGTGGTATATCCACAGGTTCTGCTAGTAAGTAATAAAGCCGAAATTGTTTGTTACTTTCAGCTTTTGCCCCGGTCTACTGGACCGTATTGGAGCGTTTTATTGATCGAAGAAAAACGTTTTAAATAGATTTATTCATTCACATATGAGATACGCCCATTGCTTTGAAGGATTTACTGTAAAGATTGCAATTACTGAAACAAAGTCGTATCACTAACTTCATGTAAGAGAAAAAAAGTTTTATCAAGGGGCTTGGTGATAAGACGAAGCACCAGGATTATTACAAGATTATAAGTGCTAAGTCAATATGAACTACCTTAGCCAGAATTCTAACTCTAGTAAGAGATTCAATTTTTCATGCCGAAAATCTTTACCCAACACTGCACTACATCTAACTCACCCCACAAAATATATCCACACATTAGATTATTTTTCATTCTTAGATAAAATAATTCTGCTAGTTTTTAATACATTTTTATTGGTTTCTGATGTAGAACACACACACACACACATATATATATATATATATATATATATTTGATGTTGACCTTTATTCCATGCTGATTTCTTCTTTAGCAATAGCAATCATCTATATTGAGGGCTCTCCCTAATCCCTCCCCTCCCCTAATCCCTCTCCCTCCCCTCTATATATCTATATATATATATACTAGAAAAGACGTGACCCGTTGGGTCACCAATTGAGCTCAACATAAATTGTTGAAAAAATCACAGGATAATATTATTTCGTCAATTTAAAAGTTATGAGATTAATAAGGTTGTTGACGAGAAATCTGGCATTTTGTAAAAAAATCTGTATTTTACAAAACAAATTTACCCCCCTCTCCGCTTAAAAAAAAATCTACCAAATTTTAATTAAATGTTCAGTATTGATAGATCCATGAATGATTTTTATAATGCATCAGTTATCTTATTTCAAAACTTTCTGATTTTTTTCAGGTCACGTAACTTTGACCCCCTCCTTTTATTTTTGGAATGCAAAATATCGGTGGGTTATATATAATTGATACTAATTGTTGCTTAAATATAAAGACCAAAGGTGTGAATAGAAGAAAATAAAATTTAACGATACTACTCTGGTAGAAAATAAGTATCATAAATCGGAAAATAAAATGAAAATAAAAACTTTAAAAAATAATTTTGGAGATTTTTTACTCATTTCGATAATTATTTAATTGTCTATTATCTTATACATGAAAACTTATACGTCAATATTTGTTCTTTTTAAAGGGGGTGCTAAATTTTCAATAGAGTTTTTGAGAAAAAATCATTAGAGATTGATACTAAAGTAAGGTAGTTATTAAAGAAATGTTTTTAGAATCTAAGAATATCACATTTTAAACTTAATATCATGATACCCATATTTTAAATGAATTTTATATATTAATTTATCATAGCAGAAATACCTAATTAAATCAAAGTTTTGAAATAAAATAACTGATACATTATAAAATCCATTCATTGATAAATCAATACTGAAAATTTCATTAAAATCGGATAGTTCCCTGATTGTTGGTATTTCTTTTTTTCAATTGAGAGTGTTAGATTTTTTTTGTAAACACGGATTTTACAGCAACTCATGGAGACCATCTTAAGATATATTTTATCAAAATTGACCGAAAAAATAGTTTTAAATGTATTAAAATAAATTACATGTGTAATATTATTTTGCTTTTTTTACTGAGGCTCATAATGTTGCTACTTTTCGACTTAGATAAAAAAATTATCTTAAATAATCGATTTAATTAATTTTAATTTGTTTTTAAAATGAAAAGCAGACGAAAAAATGGGTATTCATAATTGCTTTAAAATTAGTTGCTGTGCAATACTGATACAAACTTTAAACCAATTTATCTAAAAACACATTTCTTAAAATGATATATTGTTACGATTAGTTTAACAATTTTATCTTTTAACAATTAATAGTGGAAAATGCCATTTTCCACTTAGGAAAAAATTCATGATAGTCAAATTTACCTTTATCATGTCCTTTTTAATATTTTTTTAATTTGTAAAAATTCACATGTTTGATCACAAAGTCATTAACGGTATCTATAGTGCATTATGCCACGCGCCTCCATAAACTATAAGATTTAGCCATGTTAAGAGTAATTGACTTAGTGTTCTATTATTTTACCGACTTGAATTTGACTTATTCTATGTTACTGCATTTAAACACTTTAATACTAACACAACAATCTCGCTACATTGTGCTATGTTAAAGCTTATGCTAACATTCACGAATTACATCATGACTGATATACTCTAATGACATCAATTGAAAATGAAGTTTCATAGTTAAGAATTAGTCTCAAATTATCTGTAGAATCAACGTATGATACTCACCTTTATAAGGAAATTTGTAACAAGCGTCCAGTTACCAGACAAAAAGACAGGCTGTAACTGAATACAGGCTTTGTACTGACTACCAGAACATGGCCATTTTTGGGCATTTGCAGATCAAAGTGTCTACATTGAAAATCAGCAGCCAATCAGTCCAGGGAATGAGCTTGGCCAAGGTACATGGTGGAACAGCCCAAACATGTATATAAACCACCTACCAACACTTTGATGCTGTGCAGATTTAACATGTAATACTAATTACCTAAAATTAAATTCTACATTATCAAACTAGAAACTCCGAAGAGTAAACCCGTATTTTAGAAGCATAAAACATACCACAATTTTCCCAAGCAAATGCGACGTAGATGCAAATTAGATTTATATATATATATATATATATATATATATATATATTACGATCAGAGCTACCCGGCGTTGCTCGACATTTACAAACTTAAAAATAAATCTCTTATCTATATTTATATGAATTTAACATTAGCATCGAACACCAGCGTTCGTTTGTACCCCTCCTATCTAACGGTTATTTATTCCGTCTTTCCATCATATGTTGCTCTTGATGAAGACCGCTCTATTAAAAGGTCGAAACAGATTCTGTCAGCAAACTAATAACATCTTTTTTTTTTACTAAAAATGTTAAATTCATACTGTCGATTAACTTCATTTACTTCTATATTATATATAAAATAAAAATTTTTTTTTATATATTTTGTTTTCTCTTTTATTTATACTAGCAAATATATGCACCCTCCGGGTGCAAGTATTAATGTCATAAAAATAAATATAAATATTAAATTAGAAAGTCTAAAGAAACTAAATAAGAATGCAGATAAAATTATTTGAAACAGAGAGGGGTATAATCGAAAAATATAACAACTGAAGCTTCCTCTTCCATCACCCCCGTCTTTCCTTGCTAAACTTTCTAATTTAACTATTTAGTTAAATTAGAAGTAAAGAATAAAATTACAGTTATTTCTTTTTGTTAATTGATTTCTTTTAAGATTTGTCTCCGAGATTTTTGCTCATATCCATTAAGATAAAATCAAATAATTAGAAATCAACAATACCAAGCACATATTTATTAAAATCAAATTTTAAATATCAATATGCAAATTAGGCTTGCCGTTCACACTGTAAACAGCTATTTGCTGTACATATGAATACAATTGCATGTTATTAGTACGTAGATACGGCCAGCGGTATTAATAATAAAAATCAATTTTATTAATAATTGAGGCTTGAATAAAAATGATTCATGGAGAATGTGATGTATAATGACTAAATGGATAGTGACTTGAGTAGTGATATAGTTTCGGTTACAGACAATAAACACACAATCTCCATTATAATAAGATATTCTTATTCGGGGCACCTCATGGTGGTGTAATGGTTAGTAAGCTAGATTAGTAGACCAGTGTTAGTGAATTCGATTCACACTGTATTCTCCATTCTCTTGGCCTTGTGCCTCATCTATGCAACGCTTAGTAAATAACTATATATTCTTCTTTGTATGATTTTTATGTTTTTTAAAATTCTTGGTTGTATTTTTTATTTATATTTTATTTGTTTTTATTCTGTTTTATCCTATATTCATTTGTATTATTTTTTAATCATTTTTAATGAATTTTTAATATATAGGTATATAGTCTTAAACTCTTATTTAGCTTTTATAGAAAATGAGTGGTAAAATGACCCCCTCTTCTCAGACAAAAATAGCGTGGATTTTATTGATTTTTTTTATTTGGTCATTGCAGATTTCTATCAATTTTACTTTATAAAAAAAGATGAGCGTTTGGTCATTATATAAGCATACAGATAGATATACAGTATATATATATATATATATATATATATATATATATGAGAAGTAAACAAACAATTGTTTGATATGGCCTTAGCCAACAATGTTTGGGAGAATATGTGCTGAATTGAAGTCATACCTAATTTTGAAAATTAATTAATTGATAATTAATGAATTAGGTGGGCATACCAGTTCAAATGTAAGGCTAAACAAATTGAGAAAAAGTCAATCTCTGTATGTACATTTCGGCCTATTATGCCTCATCAGCAGAGTTATAGACAGGAAGACTGCTCTGTGTGTGAATCGAACCCGAATATATATATATATATATATATATATATATAATATATATAAACAATTGAACTAAATGATTTAACTATTTAGCAATAAATTATTTTATTTCTATAGTATTATTATTGATTTTAACGGTGTACTAACGCATCTAGGTTTATTAGATGCACAGAGGTTAGGGAATTGCATCCATTGTAGGTTAATATTTACACATTTGTGTAGTTATTGGTTAAGTTTTTTTGTTTTTATTACACAGGGTCCTTTCGAAAACGACTAGAATTTAAATAAATGTATTTGACCTATAGATATGGCCCAAACCGGTACTACCCCTCCGCATCAGAGTGGACCTGGAAGTAATTGCAATGGATGGGTTTTCTACACTCTCTAGAACTAGAGCCTCATTACAAGATACAATTTAGGGTCATACTGAGAATACCTTCTGAAGTTCTTACCCCTATGCAATGGATACAGTACACTTTTGTATGCCCCGTCGACATGGTAATTTATTATCATATATTAATACTTCTGTTTCTTAATCTTCCGATCGTTATCATCTTGCAATACACTTTGCTTTGGCACAATCCAAATCGTCCAAGATGAAAAATGGAAATCCTCATTGCCCCTGAACCGCCGGCTTATTAGTACTGGGTGTCGTCACCTCAGCTAAAGAAAGGGAAGAAAGAATGACATGCTACACAGAAAAAATGTAATAAGAAAAAAAGGGGAGGTAAAAGATAGAGAAAAGGTAAGCGCGTGGAAATGATAACGCTAATCTTTTTCGGTTGAACATAATGAAAAGATAAAAACTAGGACAGAAAAAAACATTAAGAGTTAAATCAAGATTATTATTACTTTTTACATATTGAACTATTTTGCACATGCACTTAAGTAAACTTATCAAACGTTGTAAAAATTGAATTATCATATAGTGTTGCGTAGCGCATTCTTCGCTACTCTGAATCGTATACATTGCTGGTATACTGCGGGTAGGTTAGTAGTCGGCGTAGAGACTCAACACATGGGCATTGTAACAAACTTTAGTTTATTTCTTTACATTCTCTCGTGGTGGGTGGCGAGCTTGACAATGAAATGACCGAGGGTTGACAATGACTTCTACTGCTGCTGGGATCTGGCGATGTTCAGGTAAAGGGGTGGCTGGTGGCGTCTCACCGCCCTTAGCCGTGGCGGTGCTTGACCGCGTCGGTCACTCAGTTCTCCGTCCGCCGTCTCTCTGGGTCTGTTCACTCTGACCCCTTTTATATATCTCAAACGCCTACGCATTTTCTTTGTTCGCTCCCGCCAGGAAAAAGTCCTTTGTCACCCTTGTCGTCCCCCCTCTGTTTAATTCAACCGGAAATTTCTATTTCCGTTTGTACAATATACAACAATAGTGGTATATCCACAAGTCCTGCTAGTTATCATGATTATATCAGTTAATTCCAATTTCTTTTCTTTTTTTTTCTTTACAAATTTTTTTTACCCTTAAGTTTGTCTTGTCTAACTTTAGCTTTTTGTCCCTTTTTTTATATTTCAACTGTTAGATTTTCTTTTGAGATTTCAATTTTGTTAACGTCTTTTTCTATTGTCGCCTGTCTTTTTTTTTCGCAGCGCTAAAACAAACAATCGACATTTTTCTTTTATTGTTTTCATTTAGGGAATTTCAGACAATTTATTATTTATGTTTTTAATTCTAAATGTCAAACAGTTAATTCATCAATATAAACAAAACATTCACATCAACTAAAAGCTTTTATATTACACAAATCTAAAAACTAAAAGAAATATATATATATATATATATATATATATATATATATATATATAAGGTGTGTCAAAAAAGTATCAAGATTTTTTGTACTTTTTGACACCCTTGTATTCTGAAAAAAATAATGTTCCACCCATTCTTCATTTCTATCTTAGGAAAATACAGCTTTAAACCTTGTACTCTGAAAAAATTAATGAATGGATGTTTTTTTCCCCAAAGTGTGTGAATAAGCACAAAAAATCTCGATACTTTTTTGACACACCTGGTGTATGTATAATCTACACATTAATATGCTTGTTCCTTAATTTTCCGATCGTTATAATCCTGCAACACACTCTGGTTAAAAATGAGACCATCCAAATCGTTCAAGATGAAATGAAAACATAAATCTTGATTATTTAGTGTCACTTATCCGCCGAAATCTCATTTCTTATGAGTATTGTCACCTCAGCTAAATAATGGGCCATTCCGTTTTTATTATTAAGAAAGGGAAAAAATCGACATGCTACGCAGATAAATGTAATAAGAAAGAAAGAGATAGAGTAGAGGAAAGATAGAGACAGGGGATGAATGCAATGACGCTTATCTGTTTAAATCGATCATAATGAAAAGGAAAGAAAGAAAAAAGGGCAAGCTAGAGTTAAATCAAGATTATTATACTTTTACGTATTGAACTATTTCCAATAGCTCTTAAGTACACATATCAAACGTAGTAATAATTAAATTATCATACTCTGGTTTATCAACAGGGGACCTGTTAACATTAAAATTTTACAAGTTATCCTCCAGATATAGAAACAATATGATACTCACCGTCGCAGTGGGGTTCTAACTACCGTCGAGTTAGTAGACTAGAACAACAGGCAAGCTGTAACTTAAATACAGTCCTTGCATGCTGCTGGTATAATGCAAAGTAATGGCTGAAGAGTGGGTACTTATTCATGTTCTTACTCACCCTGAAATCCAACAGCCAATCAGAACTCAGGAAATGACCTTGCCTGAGTTCATAATGGAACAATCCAAAGCTCCATATAAGCCATCTACCAAACTCTAGTTTTATCTGGCATTCATATTGTAACAAGTTGAATACTTTACACAAAATCCAGCATGGCGCTGCGAACAGAATATTTGGGGACAGAGATCTTAGCAATATACACAACCCACGCCTCTTTAAACTTAAAAAGAAATCACTCCGGTATTTCCTCACCATCCAACATTGCCCAGGCAAGTGGCATAAATGTGCTGATGCCATCTCTCGCAACCCAGTGGCCACAGTAAAAGCTCTTCTGAGTCTATGCCCAACACAACCCTCTTTCAAAAGATGTCCACCTCTCGGACAATATAGATGCTGCGACGGTGAGTATCATATTGTTTCTATATCTGGAGGATAACTTCTACAAAAATCAAATAGAAGAGAAAGAGAGACAGACTGATAGAGGTGGGGAGAGTAGAGAAGGATAACCAGAATCTCTATGATTAGCAACAAGAATTATTTCTCTATGTATAGTAGCATTGATAACATATTGGATAATCATTTTCAAAAAAGAGCGCGAGGCACGAGCTTCGTCTCACCAAATCATTTTCAAAAAGAGGACGGAAATCCCGCCGAAAGTACTTAAATAGTACACACCTCCTGCTAATACGATCATCAAAGAGGGGCAGCAGCAGCAGCAGCCACCTGTTGGCACACACAAAAAACGTCCAGGGCTAAGGCCCTTAACTCTAATTAGCCTATTGCAAGCTACCCCTAGGGGTCAAAATACAAACAGTTGATCCAAGGGAGCTAACCTATTTTACTTATTATAAATTTTTACAAACGCTCTACCGACTGAGCTAACCCGTCCTGGATATTCATAGAGATTAATAAAAGTACTGGCAGGACTTGTGGATATACCACATTATGATAACTTAATTATGACAACATTTGATATGTTTACTTAAGAGCTATCGCAAATAGTTCACTATGTAAAAAGTATAGTAATCTTGATTTAACTCTCTCTCGAAATATTAAACAACAAGTGTATTAATATATTATATATTGATATTATACATGAATACTAGCTAAAGTACCCAGTCCATGACCGGACTAAAATGAACTAGTTTGAACACACGGACACCCTGATTACTACAAACACTCGGATAACATCCGAATAAATCTGTTTATTTGACATATTTGCATGGAAGACGTCTTTATTCATAGTTGCAGGCATAGTAAACTAGAAAACACAGGCCGCGACGAAATACCTCCGAAGTGCGGAAGACAAAACAATTTGACAACATACTTCTTCAATGCAGTATATAAACACAATACAATAAGAGAAATGGACGAAAGGCTGCACCCTCCTATTCTTGAAGAAACGCTCGATCGGAATAACTAAGAACTATAGAGGTATACCTCTTAATGCCATAGCTGCTAATGTTATAATGCTCTTCTTCTCAAACGCATCCGACCTGGAGTAGAGAAAATCCTTTAAAAAAATCAAAACTGGTTTCGTAGCCTCAGGACTTATTCCTCTTCTCAGAGGAGTCATAGCTTCTGATTGAAAGATCATCACAATGATACATTTATCTTACTTGCGTAATAAGTATTAAATATGTAGATTGAAGATATATTTAAATGTAAGACAAGGGTGCCAAATGACCCGATATTTATTTAGCTGTTCATATCCAGATTTCTGCTACATTAGTATCACTACCTGGGATTTTGTTACACATGTATTTGTAAGTGATTCTACTTTCTCCAATTGTATTTAATAGGAGTATGTGGCATTAGTGTAAGTTGGTATTCCACGAGAAAAAAAAATAAAAATTCTGCGAATAAACAACACCAGATAATCAGGATTTACATTTTAGCATTTCATCTTTGATATTTGGATGGTCTCATTTTTAACCAGAGGGTTGTGCAAGATGATAACGGTCGGAAAATTAAGGAACACGAGTATCAATATATAGATTTTTTTTCCGATGTAGGTATCATTGGGGACGATAAAGTGTTATGGTTCGGCTTTGGGTTGTCCTTGCTGTGCTTTTGACCTGGACTATTCTGCAAATAAATAGACTTTATTTCAGTGCTCTACGTATTTTTTAAACAATTTAAATTCAGGGTGTTGACAGCTAACTGTCGCTCTTTGTTATTTTCTTAAACGTTAGATGAATTTTTAAACGTTTTTAGAGATGGTTTCTGTTGAAGATGAGCATTTTCCATTATGAAAAGGCCTTTTTTTCTTGTAGCTGTTTCCAAGATGGAGAGTCGATTCAGCAATCTCATGGAATTAAATAGATAACTGCACTTTATTTCATTTTTTTCCCAAGCAAGTTAAAAATGGTTGTCAATACTGGAACTATATTTTTTACTTCTCAATATATTATTTCTTGATTGAACTCACATTAACAATAATAGTAGTAATATTAATAATACTATTAAAATGAAAAGAACAGCATATGTAAGAAAATGAAGTCCCGCTTTGCTTTCGTTGGAGCGTTTGGATTGCGAAAATTACAGGAAATGCTTCGGAACTTCGTTATATGTAAACCTTTACGAGTTGACGTCAGTGGAAAATTTTTGTAATAAAAGCAAACTAGCAAGACCTGTGGATATTTGTTTAAGAGCTGTTGAGAAATAGTTCAATATGTAGAATGTTCGCAGCCGGGTTAGCTCAGTCGGTAGAGCGTTCGGCTCGAAACCACAAGGTTCCTAGTTCGATACCGGTCCTCGCCAACTCAGCGTATGAGCAGCACAGGGATCTGTGCGGTAAAGGGAGCTGACGGTAGGTGTGGCGCTCCACCTCAGAAGCTAAAACAATCTCCTTGGTCTAGTGCTATTGAAAAGGGGATAGACTCCCTCGCTGACTGGCTGATACCGACTTTAGGCCGCCCCGACGACTTTACTTACTTATTAATCATGATTTAACTCTCTCACTTTTTTTTCTTTCTTTCATCTTTTCATTATATTCGATTGAAACAGATTAGCGTTATCGCTTTTGTGCGCTCACCCCCTCACTATCTGTCTTTCCTTCTCATATTTTTTGTTTCCTATGCCCGTTTTCTTCTTTCTTTCTTTATAATAAAAACGGAATGATCCAGTATTTAGCTGAGGTGGCGACACTTTAAAACAGTAAAAAAAATCGGTGCATAGGCAACATCAGGATTTACATTTTTGCACTTCATCTTTGACGATTTGGACAGTTTCATTTCTAACCAGAGGGCTTCGCAGGATGATAACGGTCGGTAGATTAAGGAACAATCGTATTAATATTAATCATAAATAATGCTATTATAATAAAGAAAACAGCAGATGTAAGGAAATAAAGTTTCGCCTTGCAATTTTTGTAGTAAAAACAAATGAATAATTTTAATATTACGGACTGTTGTCCTCATCTTTATTGTTCAGGCCACAGTAACCCCGGGCTCTATGCAGGTGTTTTTTTAATATTTTTTTATAAATAATCTTAAAATTAGTCATCTTCAGACGATTTTTCAAGAATTCAAATGTGGTTTCGGAGCTCAAATCCTTACCACACAACTTGAAGAAGCATAAATGCCACCAAACTTATTGAAATGAAATGCGCTTAGATTTAGAAAAATAAAATGGAACAAGTTACATATTCAAAAATAATTTCATTTCTTTTCAATAAGTATGGTGGCATTTGTACTGCTTGGAGCACCCTTAAGTAAGTAGTAACGATTTGGGCCGCGAAACCACGTTTTAATTATGGGTAATCGTCTAAAAATGATTTATTTTAAAGTTATTATAAAAATGTGTATAGTGCCCGAAGTTACTGTGGTCTGAGCGTTGTGTTTATATACAATAAAGATGAAGACAACAGTCTGAAATATCAAAATTATTCATATGCCGCATCTCATAAATACACATAAGTATAAGTAGTCATGTAATAAGTAATTGTTATAATAGATACTTCCTCTATTTATGATTGCCTCCCCTTTTGGAAAACTCTCTAGTGAATACTAGACTATATAAACTCTCAGTAAGTGTACCAATTATGATAAGTAGAATAAAGCTTTCCAAAGCTTATCGTTTGTCATTACAAAGTATAAAAACAAATGAGTATTTTCTTTTAAAAATAAATAAATTTGGGTCTAATTGACTGCTACTTATTTCTATTTCAGAACAAATTGTATACAGAAAATGAACGAACTTGAACTTAATTTGTTTTAGGTCAGTCCGTAGAGCAACCGCCCAGGATTCGCAAGGTGGCTGGCTCGATACCGGTTCTCACCAACTCAACGCATGAGTAGCACAGCTTGGGTAATCTGATTGATTCGCTACACTGATCTGTGTAGTAAAGTTATGTTTGTTTTCTATTTTACTCATTTCGTTTCGTTCAAAAAGTTTTAAATCTGAATGCTTAGCAGATTGGATCGACCGCGAATTGTTACGTACTGAGGTTTTCACAGTACCAAATCGATATAATGTTGTATACCCTTTTCTTACTTCTTACTTCTAGTTGTCTTCTCTTCTGGTCGGCTTTGCTATTCTGATCGTCTATCATCTTGGTCTGGTCTAGCGTCTGGTGTTAACTTGGGGATTCCGGTCTGGTCTTCTATGGGGATTTCTCGTTAAAAGAAGCCCTGTGTCATTGTTAGTTTTTAGTAAACACAAGACTTCGATTTTCTTTAAATGTTACTTTATTCGGTAAATTCCCAACCAGACATAACATAGCTCGCGTATGCAGAGTTACAGTTTTAGACAGAGCATCAGGCCGACAGCTCTGTCTGACGTCTAACTGCAAACTGGGGACTCTGAAAAAGGTCCCACGTGACTTCACATATTTGGCGGGCTTCTGTAATTTTCCATAGAAGGACCCGGCCATGGTATGAAAGGGGTCATCCCTTCAGAATTACAGGGGATTGACAATAATCTTATGCAACCGCATAGATTATGTAACAGAATAATTGAAACCACGCTTAACAATTTCGAATCCAACTTTTTTTCCTTTAACAATTTTTAGAAGCCAAGGGGCCCCTGCCCGGGGCTAACACTTGATTCCTTTATAAATAGTATTTCTATCCTAAGGATTGTTTTAGTATGTAGCATATTTCTTTGATAGCTGCTATTTGCACCTCATAGCAGTTTGGTTTACCAGGTATTGTTTCAAGGTATTTTTTAAAGTTTTGCTTGACCAACCCAGTTGCCCCTATCACAACGGGTATGATATTGATTTCTTTCAATGACTAAATTATTTTAGGTCATTCTTGAGGTCTTGATATTTTGTAATTTTTTCCCACTCAGATCTATTGAGGCCATAATCACTTGGGACAGCTACATCAATAATGAGAGCAGTTTTTTTCCATGTTTATTCCAGATGACAATATCTGATTCAATGACCTTGTCTTTTATATATCTGCCTGTCTGAATTAATTTTATCATAGAACACAGTCACCTTCCCATTTGATGTTATCGGTGGAGGTTCGTGTTCCCAGCTTCTCTTCATGCTGTGACAATCTATTGTATTCGTTTAAAAGTTCGTTTGGTTTAAGTACAAATAAGCTATTCTTTTCTATTTTTCCCCATAGATTTTATTGAATCCCATTTACTGTTATCTTGCTAAGCAAGGTCTTCTTTTAGATACCGTTTTGGAATTTTCCATGGAATTGGTTTTTTAAAGTTTTTGAAAAAAAAGCTTTCTGTAAAGAAGGGAATAAATGATAATGTCGGAAGCGTAGAAGCCAAAAATCAATTTGAGTGTCTTGTTAGATTTCTATTCTAAGATTTCATTTTAAAACTGCCGTATTTACTTGAAGACAATGCAATCTCGAATGTAATGCAGCCTGCACATTTGGTAGCCAAATTCAGTCCTATATTCCATGTATATATTAATACGCTTGTTCCTAAATCTTCCATCTGCAAAACACCCTCTGGTTAAAAATGAGGACGTCCAAATTTTTCAAGATACAATGCAAAATGTAAATCCAGATTATCTGGTGTCGGTTAATAGCAGACTTCTTATTTTCTCCATTTTATTTCACCCAATTTTAAAAATGAAATATTCCAAATGGCCTTGCGTTGCTTAAATGCCAACGTAGAATTAAAATAAGCTGGAAAAAAAAAAGAAGTTATGTTTGTTTTATTTGTAATATTGAAATTGTGAATATATTTTGGTAATTTTGATCTTATGTCGTCCCGCCATATTTTTACGCGAATTTCCGGCCCAACATAGATATTTTCTGAGTCGTATTTTTGTCACTTTTTTTGTCGGCAAATTAATTTAGATATTGTAAATTCCTTCCCTGAGATTTTTATCGGTAAATCCATGTAAACATTTCAAACCCCCCTTTTAAGAAAAGTGCGAGTTAAATGAAGATTATTATACTTTTTACATTTTGAATTATTTCACAATAGCTCTTAAGTAAACATATCAAATGTTGTAATAATTCAATTATCATATTATGGTATATTTACAGGTCCTACTAGTTATATATATATATATATATATATATATATATATATATATATCTTGTTCCTTAATCAGAACATATCAGGTTTGAATTCAGTTTTCTTTCTCTTTGGCTGGTTGCCTAACCTAGGTTAAAGTGTCAGGTGTGCCTTACTATTTACCCATAGCTGGAGAGAGAACAATTGGATGCATATATTTCCCAAGGGTATTACCGCTATTATAATCTGAATTTATTCAATCGTCCCAGACAATCCCGACAATTTTTAAAAATTTAAACGATCCTAAAGCCCAAATCCAATCCTTCTAACACCTTGACTAATTTCAAAATTTTATAACCATGTAAGATTAAACTTTAAATTCATTTAAGTTTTTGAAAGTTAAAACTTGATTTGCCTTTAACTAATCTTAAATCTAATTGGTTACGGCACCATCCGAGTAGGTCCAGTGACGTTTTCGTGACTGGCTGATAAAAACAAGTTAGTTCAACCTCTCTCAATGAGATTTTCTGTCTCTGTCTCTGGGCTGGCGATGGAGAGATGACGGAAGCGATTAAAAATTTAGGCTTGTGATTTGCTGAAGAAGACTTTTCGAGAATGCATGAATAAGTTCCGAGAAAGAGGGTGTCAAAATTTAGGTAATAGAAATGTATGCCGAAAAGTGTGTGTCTGGGGGGGGGGAGTAATTAGTAATTGCTAGGTTGAATTAACACGTTCTTTAGATTTTGTTTTGCACTTCCGAGGTTTCGTCTGACATTATTTATGGAAAAATTCGGATGATTCCATTGTCATTATTTAGGTAGTATATGACAAATTCAAATATCGATCAGTTTCATTTTTTAATTGAACTAGCAAATATAAGTACGCTCCAGGTGCAAGTATTTAAGTTTTGATATGATAATATATTACATTAAATTAGAAAGGTTAATGAAACTAATTAAGAATGCAGATAAAAAAGATTTGAAACAGAGGGGGGTATAATCGAAGGATAGAACAACTGAAACTTACTCTTCCGTCACTCCCGTCTTTCATTGCTAAACATTCCTAATTTAACCATTTAGTTGAAATAGGAAGTAAAGAATAAAATTAGTTATTTCTTCTTGTTAATGAATTTCTTTTTAAGATTTATCCATGAGATTTTTGCTCATATTCATTAACATAATACTAAGCACATATTTATTAAAATCAAATTTCTAATATCAATATGTAAATTAGCCTTCCCGTTCACACTTTAACCCGTTATTTTGTTGTATATATGAATACAATTGCATGTTTTTAGTATGTAGATATGGTCTACACTATTAATAATCAAAAACAGTTTTATTAATAATTGAGGTTTAAATAAAATCAAATCATGGAGAATGTGACGTAAATAACTAAGGGAATTGTGATTTAAGTTGTAATATAGTTGCGGTTACAGACAGACAAACATACAATCTCCAATATAATAAGATTTTTTCGCTTGTCAGTCGAGAAAAACTTGAAAGATTCTACGTTTCAAATTCACATCTTGAAGAATCATCAACAAAGTTTCTAACCGATCTTCGTTCTTCATTTGTCTGTGTAAATATTGTTTTACAAGAGATGATTCTATCAGGGGGTGTCAAACTTTAGGTACCGGACATGATTACCAAAAAGGGGGTGGACCCCTTAAAAATTTATGATATTGCAAAATATATCTGGTACTTCTAAAGGGGTAGCTTCATTCGTGAAATGAGGTAACCAAGGGAGTACATGGTACTATCATTATTTTTGTAATATAACCATTTTAGTTCTTTTTGACAATAACAAAACAAATAAAATTATTCTAATCAATTATTATTCTCTTAACTCCATTGCAGACTATTATATTTCCATGTGCCACATTTGAATGGACTGTATATCTTTATAAAATTCTAAATTGACTTGATTATTTAAGTTAAAAGTTAAAGTTAATAGAAATATTGACATCATGACATGCATTTAATAAAAATTGAAATAGGCACTTGTACAATATCACACATTTTCATTAAGGGAACGCCTTCCATTCTGGCAAATATGTTCGGTGCCTAAACTTTGAGTCCTCTCCTCTGCATCCTTAGCTAAGTTTAAATTTGTAATTTCACACACACACACACACACACACACACACACACACACACACACATATATATATATATATATATATATATATATATATATATATATATATGTGTAACAGGTTTTTGGTAAAACTAAATTTGTATACAAGTTTCAATAATATCATGCTTTATTTGGTGATTAGCTAATTAAACGAATCATTTTAATTTTAAAAAGGAGGCGAAAGAAGATAGAATAACTTAAGGGCCCTTTCGACCGGTGCATTTTCAAAAGTTCTACAATCGGTAGATCGTTTAAAAGTCAAAATGTATAAATTGGGTAAAAGGGGAATAAGACAATATAAAGGTTTGACCAACAAGGAGGCGAGAAAAGAAAGACAGAAAAAAAAAACCCTTCCCGTCACCCCAACTTCAGCAACAACTTCTCCTGCAAATATTACCAGGGAATGTTTTAAACGCCATTGCCAACACGGGACCTGGCAGTGAGGAAAAATTGTAACTGCCTTAAAGACCTGCAGATGGTGAGTTGTGCTAGCCTTGTATAGTAGGGAAAATTGCTGATCACTATAGTTGATTCTGCAGCTATTTAAACTGCACAGGTGATCACCAATGGCAGAGTCCTGCGCCTGTGAGATGTGATGTCGTTTGAGGAATACTTCTTATTCCCTTCGGGACATGTTGGTTTACGCCTTTATGTAGAGTATGTGTATAAAATGTACAGTATGCATATCTAAAAAAACTAGAGGTGATGGTACAAACGGATTTCAAATCTGAATTTAGCAACCCCAAATTAGGTTAAAACAGCTATTTTTGTACTTGCCTCAATTTCTTTGTAAACCAGTGTTATGTACTAACCCAATATATATATATATATATATATATATAGAGATTTTATTATTTATATCTATGTTGCAGAGCTCAATGTGTGCTCTTATTGTCATAGTCACAGAAAAAATTATATTAGGAAAAAATAACAAAGAAGATTTAGGTTGGTAGCATTGTAACTATTTCCCTGAAATAGTCTATAATGCTATCAACCTACATCTTTTTGCTGATCCCTATAGTTGATTTTGCAGCTATTTAAACTGCACAGGTGATCACCAATGGCTGAGACCTGCGCCTGTGAGATGTGATGTTGTTTGAGGAATATTTCTTATTCCCTTCGGGACATGTTGGTTTATTCTTACAACTAACCTCTGCCTCGTCCTTCCAATATACTTGACATCACACCAGCAATGAAATTTATAAGCTTTGTTCAAAGATTGGTAGAACGTATTTTTGAATTGAGTGAAACTTTTCTTCCAAACTATTGCTACGACTCTAACAAGACGTTCTTTTTTTTTTTCGCATGAGCTTTTTTATTTTATCCCCAAGTTAAAATACATTGGGAGACCGATACTCATATTGCGTCTGATTCTGCCACTGCTTAATCCTGAACTGAACTTCCATCCCTTTCCCTTACTAACTTAACTGCCTTGTCTTAACCAATCAGAATTCCATAAGTGGCCTAGTGCTTCGTCATCAAAACTTTCCACGTTAACTACACGTAATCACTATTATTCCTGGCTTATTCCATCATATTATGTTACATTCTTATGCTTTATTGTGGTTGCTTGTCGTTGCCCATTATTTTGTCTCCCCGGTTTTTAAAGATTAAATTCAACCGTTGCTATTGACAGCGTCTGGCTTTAGAAGGTCAGTAAGCAGTATAGCTTTTGAAAGCGACTTAGCGGCAGGTTCCGGTGCGCAACAGTATTTTTTCCGACCTGGGCTTCTGTATTGAAAGAAGTTTTTTACTTCTATCGAGTCGGCTCTGTCAGCAAAGATATTTCCAGTCTGTTTGACGTAGTTGAGTTCTTCCTGCTGAGTGATTTATGGGAATGTTCAATTGCGATCCTATAAAGCTCACGTTAGGTTGAAGGTGCGTAGTGAAATGGACTCGTCGATCCGAGTTCAAATCCTGGAGGAGGCTGTTTAAATTCATATTGCGCTAATACACATAGGGAACGGATGCTTCCAACTACCCTCCGTTCATCTATGGGTAAATAGGTAGATTGGGTGCATTGACTTTGGCTAGGTAGCCAGTCTCGGAGAAGGAAATCTCTGAATTCAAACCTGTTAAACTCCGCTTAATAAATTAACTTTATGTCGCATCCTGCTCGGAAGGAGGAATTGGTATATATATATATATATATATATATACACGAGGGTGAGTCACAAAGTAATGCCATTTTTAGGACAGGTATGATTACCAACACAGGAACATGTATCCTACCTCAAAATGAAGCTGGTCCTCTGTGGATCACATCCCTACTTTTCCACATAGTCAACCTTTCTCTCAATAGTAATGTTCCACCTTCGAATGAGACCATATATCCCGTCCCGTAAAATTCTGTTGACTATTCTTTGAGTCACTTCTTCACTACAGATTTCACTTCCTCGTCTCTGGAATTATGTTTGCCTCTCAAACCCTCTTTCATGGGCTGAAGAGATGATTGTCCGAAGGTGCTAAATATGTTGAGTATGGATGATGCAGTAAAGTTGTCCACCCGAATGAGGCGGGTTTCTCCTTGTCCCGATGCTTGTGTGTGGTCCAGCATTGCCATGCAGAAGGAGGATATTGTCTGAGTCTCGTTAGGGACGGAATGTAGGTCTTAGTTTTATTTTTTTAAAAGTCACTTGAAATAAAGAAAATGGCATTATTTTGTGACTCACCCTCGTATATAGCTCACATTTAAATTTAACAAAATGTATATTAAAATTTTGCCGTCCAAATATTTAGTTTCGTGCACAATGAGCTATACGATCGTCAGAGAGATATTTGTATAGCGCGTGATTGTTTAGTATTCATTTTCATCGTAGTTTGGTTTCTTTGTTTGATGGCATATCAACCGTCGTGGGTTTTTTGAATGCCAAACCCATCCTATTAGAAGAACAGTAGTTGTAACTATTTAACCAATATCTGGGGTAAGACCCGACCTATAGAGCCATCTGGAAGCGCGTGGTGTAATGGTTAAAGTCATGGGAAATGGACTCGTCGCCCCGAGTTCAAATCCTGGACGAGGTAATTGCGTTTCACTTAGCGCTAATACCCTTGGGAAAGGTATGAATCCTACTCTCCCTCCAGCTATGGGTAATTAGCAGGGCAGACTGGGTTCTTTAACCATGGCTAGGTAACCAGTCTAGGAGAAGGAAAACTCTGAATTCAAACCTGTTGAACTCCGCTTAAGAAATTGACCTTGTGTCGTATCCTGCTCGTGCAGATGAGTTGGTAAATAAATATATAGAGCCATCAGTTGGCCTTGGGTGCTTAAGTACGGAATTCTGGTGGCTGAACAGTTCATGACATGCAACTCCACTTTGGCCCTTAGTTAGGCTAGATGGGCGATCAGAAGGTCCCTCCGATTAATCAAGCCCTTGTACCTATATGATCATCCCAATTCTATTTCACTTATGGCAAACCCCCAACCCCTTTTATCATATAGTTATTTACTAAGCTGAGCACAAGGCCAGAAGCATAGGGCGCCCAATGAGAATCGAACTCATTAACAATGGTCTGCAAATCTAGCTTGCTAACCATTGCACCACGTGAGGTGCCCTCTCCTTTTATCATACATGTGCTGGAAAGCTGTGGTTGAGTCGCAGTGTCCTTGGCATGACACTAAATGGTGAAGTTCCAGTTTTAGAGCTCTGGAGAGTGTGGAGTACCTCTTTATCACCATTACTCTCAGCTTCATTCGAACCTAGATTGGTAGTACCTGTTAGGATCTCATCTATGGGTTAAATAGAAAAAAGGAGTTTGAAAAATATGTTTAAAATAAATTTAGTTTAGAAAATACATTTTCAATACCCATTATGGTTGAATAACCCTAAACGGATTGACATGCCGTTAAAATCAATCAAATAGAATAATCAGATTTTTCTTCAAACTTTCTTAGTCATGGAACAAAGAATTTGTTAATAAAAATAAAAATCTATGCAAATTTGGGCACGTTTTGTTTATTTATTTATTTTTTTTTTGGGGGGGGGGATCTCTATTTTCAGGTAAGTAATAAATTAAACATTTCTGATCTAATACTTTCAGCTTTTGTTAAGTTATATTCTCAATACATTTCCACATTGCATCAGGATAAAAATGAGGGAATTAATACTTAAGTTTAGAATATTTTAATTAGTTTGATTTTTTTTTTCTCCAAAAACCTCATTTTAAAATCTAATTGGAATAATTCCATTATGCCAAAATTAAATCGATTACAAATAAATGACATAGACTGGAAAAGAATTTAATTTCAACAGCTAAAATTGCCCTAAGTACCAAGATTTGAAAAGAAACCCATTAAAGCTACACAAATTAGTATTGCATTGGCCCTTATATTATTTAATTTTCTGATAGCTCACTTGCAAATGTAGGGTGGCAGAACTATTTGAAAGGGGTGATGATGCGTTAATAGTAATCGTAATATACTTTTCTTATCCTATTCTCTTGGGTGGTATCTGGTTGTTGGGCTGGAAGGCATTCTCGTGCCATCTTTGAGTCTGGAATAACTTCGGATGCGCTTGAGGATATCTTGTCTTGTGCCGTTCATAATTTGTAATAACACAAACGTTCTTTTTTTCTCGCATGAGCTGATTAATTTTATTTCCAAGTTAAAATTCCTTTAGGAATAGACACACATCTTGCGTCCACAGCTGCGTATAAAAATAACCCTCATTCTCTCCTCTCACTACCACTCTTCACCACTTGGCACCTGTTGACCAATCCGAAACCGACAGACTTGTGCTGACTCGTCCAAAAATCCTTCCACTATTATCTACACGTAAGTTCTTGATTTATCCACCTTATTTTATTACACAACTCCACCCTGTCGCATGGGACTGTAAAATACATCGACTGCCTCTTTGCTTGATCAGTTGCCGTACCAAGATTAAAGAACCCAGTCCGTCCAACAATTGACCTATAGAGAGAACAGTTGGAATAATACCTTTCCCAATGGTATTAGAACTATATGAAATATAACTGGCCTCGTCCACGATTTGAACTCGTGTCACCATCCATTTCCTACGACGACAACCATTGCACCATGGGCACCTCCAAGAAGAACCATTATAACTGTACATAGAACTCATTGAAAAGAAAAAAATAAAATAAAATTGTTTGTTTGCAGTTACTGCACCAGAGATTGCCATTCAAAAATTGGCCAGTTCAGCAACTCGCACAGATGCAGTTTTTAAAAAAATGGACACTACACCATCGCTTTTAGCAGATGTAAGGATGCCAACTCTGAGAACTCATTGATCTTTATTGTTCCGAAGATTTACAGGCCACGTCTTACTTCCATCTGGACGATTCTCCAACATTATCACCTATACCCGGACATTTGTGTTTGGCACTACATTCCACTGTTAAGGCGCTCGTTGTGTAATGGTTATTGTCATAGGAACTAGATACTATGACCTGAGTTCAAATAAAATGCTATTTGCATTTCACATCTTATTATAATGGAGATTCGGTGTTAGTCTGTCGAAACTACATCACTACTTTCGTCACAATACCCCAGAAATGTATAAGTTTATCAATGAGTATTTAATTCATAATATACTCAAAATCATTACTGCATAGAATACATCTTATTTGTTAATGACGACTCTAGGAAATCTGAGTTAGATTTGCCTCAAAACAGCCCACGATTTTTGTGCGTTTAAAATCCTTGTCTTGTATATCACTAAGAAATAAAGGTTTACATAAAATATTGTGTGATTAATTTACATTCTGGTTTTAACAAAACTGGGTTTAATGAATAATTACCTCGTGTCATTGATATCTAATATCATTGTTTTGCTCTTCAACGTATTAAAACCAATCGTATGAATGATTTTATATAAAAACCAATTAAAATATAACTAAAATAAGTAATCTTTTTATATGCGTTATCTACATTCGTTAGTCTTTCTACTTTTTAATATATTTCATTATATTAAAACGGAGGGTGTATATTCTTGCTAGTATCAGTAATACCCTTTGGGGAAAAATGTAAATCCAACTATTCTCCTTCCAGCTATGGATAAAATATTATAGTATACTAAGCAAACCTTTGTATGAAAATCAGACTAAGGGAAAGGATTCTCTGTTAAACAACACTTAAAAATGGACCTTGTGTCGCATCCTTTAAGTGGCAGTTAGGGTATGTTAATGAATATATTCTGCTGTTAAAATTATTCTCCAAAATGAAGCAACTGCATTTGTAACTGTCAAATCCTCACTTTTCTGATGTTCTCGTTATGTCGTTTAACCTGATATTACATCCTTTTGTGTTTGCAAACAGATTTATCAAGTCCTGTTGGTGGGACTTAAAATACGGTGACTGTAGTTCAAAACAGAAACCGCTACTCGATGACATGCACATTACTTGTTGGTCCATGAATTCGTTTCATATTTCACTTCCTGTATTACATCAAAGGGTAGATTGAGTGTCTCAAGATTATACTATACCCAGTGGAATGACTATAGGGAGAGTTGGAAAATGCACTTTCACTTTGAAAACACTCTTCTAGTGACGCACCTTTTCAACAAGTTTTTTTTAATGTAATTCATTCGGTCCTTTTCCTTGAGGTTTTCTTTGTTGTTGTCCCTTTTCTTGCAGTTTTTTTTGTTGTTCTATTTCTTGAGGTCTTTTTTTGTTGTTCTATTTCTTGAGGTCTTTTTTTGTTGTTCTATTTCTTGAGGTCTTTTTTTGTTGTTCTATTTCTTGAGGTCTTTTTTGTTGTTCTATTTCTTGGTCTTTTTTTGTTGTTCATTTTCTTGAGGTCTTTTTGTAGTTCATTTTCTTGAGGTCTTTTTGTAGTTCATTTTCTTGGACTTTCTTTTGTTGTTCAATTTCTTTTGTTGTTCTGCATTTTCTTGGGGTCTTTTTGTTGTTCTTTTTCTTAATTTTTAAAATCTTTTTCCCGTATTTTTAAAATCTTTTTTTGTTTTTTTTTTTTCTTTGTCTTTGTTCTTGCTTTTTGCTGTCTCCTTTTATTTTCTGTTTTATTTCTTTTTTGTTTTTGTCTGTTTTCTTTTTCTTTATTTTCTTTTCCCTATTTTTTTTTTTTTCGTTTTGTCATTTTTCGTTTTGTCTCTGGTCCAATTATTTAAAGATTTGTGAGTTTCTTCCTGCGATAGATTGATATTTTCACTTAATCATATCATCTCGGAACTTTCTGGGTTCAGGATTTTATTCGACCATCCTCTTCATATGTTGAGATGTGTTTTTTGCCCCCTGTGATGCGTTCGTGGCCGTTGGCATCTGGGGAACCAAAACAAATTCCGATGTCATCAATTTCTCACCGACCCTGGAGGATCTGTTGGGTTTTCTATGTCACGAGTTACAATCCCAAATAGATTATCTTCATCTATAATAACACTATTAAATAACTCTAACTCTTGGCGACAAATAAAAAGAATCAGATGGTTGTTGGTTGGTTGGTTGGTTCATTTTAAGCTTAAGAACTTTTGTTTTATACATTCATCATTGGTACTTGATTTTTTAACACAGTTTTAAAACTCATTTTGTTCTATTTAACACATAGATGGGACTCTAACAGGCACTACCATTCCGGGTCAGAGGTACCTGATGATGAAGGGGTACTACACATTGCACTGAGCTCCACAACTGGAACCTCAGCATCAGATAGTTTAACGTCATACCGAGGACAATAAGACTCTTAGCCACCGCTTTCTAGCACATATTTGATAAAAAGGGTTGGGCTTTGCCATAATGGCAATAGGGTTAGGACAATCATATAGGTGCCATGGCTTGATGTGACCAGCCTATCGATCGGAGGGACCTTCTTCGATCGCCCGTCTAGCCTAAGTCACTTAGGCACCTGTATGATTGTCCCAACCTTATTGACCTAATGGCAAGACCCAACCCATTTTATCATATATATGCTAGAAGATGGTGGTTGAGGATCTTATTATCCTCCATATGCGTTAAATTCTCTCATGATTCTAGAGCTCACGGGAGTGTGAAGTACCCCTTAATCACCATTACTCCCAGGTCCACTTTGGCCCGGTGTGTTAGGGTCCCATTTATGGATTAAATAAAACAAAAGGATTTTTTAAATGTGTTTAAAATATTGATTACTCAAAACGTCTTCGGCATAAAATGACCCAATAGGTTTACATGCCATAAAAGCCAACCAACCAACTAACACTCACGCTATCCTCGTAACTTCGTAACAACACAAATTCTTAATAGACGTACAGCCAACTTGTAGGTCAATGATTAACGCTTCATAATCCTGCTTCTGAAGGGCATGTTAGACTTCTAAAGTGACGCATATGTTGCAGTTCAAACGATGCACCTCCTTCATGAATGAGTTTACACGCCGCTAAACAGGTAGAGGTGTTCGTAGTGTAATGGTTAGAGTCGTAAGAAATAGACACGGTGACAAGAGTTCAAATCCTGGACAAGGCTGTTTGCATTTCACATAGCACTAATAGCCTTGGGAAAGGTATGCATCCATCTATTCTTCCTCCAGCTATGTGTATATAGTAGAGTATACTGGACTGAATCTTGGTACGACAGCTAGTCTACGAAAATGAAAACTGAATTCAAACCTGTTAAACTTCTCTTAAGAAATTGACCTTGTGTCACATCCTACTCGTGCGGAGGGGTTGGTAAATAGGTATAAAATAGATTATAATTAGGAAGATAGAAAACAATACACATCAAAATTATTCAGGTTATACAACCAGTCTAGAAGGAAAACACTGAATTTAAACCCGTTAAACTCCACTAAATAATATTTCTCTGGATTTCTTTAGATGAGGATTGATAATTATTATTAGTACTATTGGACACATAGCGTAGTGAATAAAGGCGTTGGGGTAAGACAGTTCTAAGTGACGGTTATCTCAAGGCTGCAGGTTCAATCCTGGGTAAGGGCAACAGTAACATAGAATAATAATTAACACAGCTTAACACCTGTACCCCAGCTATGGTTAACGGAATTAGAACAGGATACCCCCGATGATTGAATAAAGGGTTGGGTTCAAAATTCCGTGATGGCTCCCGATTAAGACAAGAAGATTCACGAATTTGAGAAGGCTCCCCAGTCCGACAAGAAATACCCGAAAAATGCCGGAGAAACGTTGTACAGATAACAATAAAGATGAGGACAATAGTCCGAATAATCCTGATAACACTAATTTCGCTAAATGAATTGACCTTGTGCCACCTCCTGTTTGTGCGGGGAATAAGTAAATACATACACGCTGCTGAACAGTGTCATGACTGTCAGTTGGTGACATTAGGTTTTACGTTCTTCTGGTTATTCCTGATGACATCTTCGAGACGCTTTTTGGCACCCCCCAATCCAATGTTGTGAGTGGGGCGCTTTCGGCTGGTTAGTCTGTCATGAAACGGTTGCTTTGCAAGTCGGCAGCCCCTCGCGTTCTCACGTGGCCTTCCCCCCCAACGCATGTGACACGTAATTAATCACTTTCTGATGCTAGAAACGCGCATTCTTTGGAAAACCTCATAATCAGGAGTAAATGAGTCCTAACGAATTCCTAAAATTCTGAGTCGGCTTTGATGGAAACTCTAGTAACTTAATATGTCGGTTATGTGTGGATCGGGTTTATGAAAAGCGTAGTAATGTGGAAAGGACACTAGATTCATATACCCCTAAGCCTGGTATTAATATTATTTTTTCAGACCCTCCACTTCGAGTCTTCTAAAAGAACACGCATATATATAATATAATATAATATATATATATATATATATATTGTGTGTGTGTGTGTGTGTGTGTGTGTGTGCATGCTTCACCAATTCTCTCTATAAAGGGCCTAAAGTAGCGTTTCTCAACCGGAGTTCCCCGGAATCTTAAGGATCTGTAAAAGGTCCCTAAGGGTTCCGCGAGAATAAGTGAAATAAGCTAATGTATTTTTGACTTTTTATTTAATTTCATATAAGTAATATTACTAAATACGCAAAATTCATTCTTGCTAATTGTAATATAGACATCATCCTATCTAACCTATTAGGTTATACATTTTATTTAGCATTACCGAAAAATTTGACAAACTATTAATTTTCCTTAAACCAGTTATTCAAAAATATATACTATATTTACCACAGGAACTACGATGGAAATAAAATAAGTATATGGTATATAATTTTGTTTTTGTGCAGGGATTCCTTTGGACAAGTAATTTATTTTAAGGGTTACGCAGGGGTAAAAAGGTTGAGAAACACTGGTCTACAGTAATTATTCTTGTCTTTTTTAAACATTAGGGAATACTTGACAACTATAATGTCGTATATAAAAACATAAAATTTTCGTATACAATATTCCTAAAAGAACTAATATTGAACATTTAATGGAGCGGTAGTACCTCTTAGGATCCAATCTACCGGTTAATTAGAAAGAATTAGTTTTAAAAAATGTGTTAAAAAAAGGAATTTTCAATACCCATCAAGAATGAATAAAACAATGTCTTCGGCATAAAATAACCAAATAAGAGTTGACATACCCTACCAACCAACCAACCAACCAACCAATCTAAACTTTAATAATGGCTTCACTAATTTTGGCATTGGCAACCAAATACGCAAAGCCCTCGTGCCCCACCAACTGAGTCAGTTAAGTTGAGAATACACTATATGCCCTACAGAGGAGTACCCCCCCCCCCCAAAAGAAAAAAGGGGTGTTTCGGGTATGACACTTAACTATATTAAGATCTCGGGAGTGTATAATACACTTCATTGCCATTACTCCTACATACACTCTGACCTAGATTCTTAGTACTTGCTAGGGTCCCGTCTCTGGGTCAAATAGAAATGTTTAATAATTATTTTAATTAAATAAGAAAATTTTAAATGATATAACCGTGTGCAAAAAACAAAAAATAACACAAGCAAAGCGAAAACTATTAAATGAGTGTAGATATAAACGTACAATGAACATGATACTCTAATCTCAAGACATAAAATCCTTTTCTTTTTCCTTTTAGAAGTCCGTCGCAGACGACGATGACGTCACTCCATGTCTTTCTTTATAATAAAGATAGAATGGTCCATTATCCACTGAATTCTTATTTATTATAAGTGACGTTACCTCAGCTAAATAATGGACCATTCTATTTTTATTATAAAGAAAGAAAGGGAAGAGAAAGAAATTGCTACACAGAAAAAATGACAGAAAGAAAGAGTAGCGCCAAATAGGGAGAAGGGGTAAGCGATGACGCTAATTTGTTTCGATCGAATATAATGAAAAGAAGGAAAGAAAGAAAAATGTGTGTGAGAGAGGGAGAGTTAAATAAAGATTAGTATACTTTTAACATATTGAACATAAAAAAAACATAGTAATAATTAGATTATCATATTGTGGTATATTCACAGGTCCTGCTAGTAAAAAAATAAGGTAAAAAGGCTGTTATAATAGCATGATTAATAATAACAAAGCCTGACTAAGTAAATCTTATTATAATAGAGAGTAAGTGTTTGTTTGTCTGTAACCGAAACTATATCACTACTCAAGTCACTATCCATTTAGTTATTGAGTACATCACATTCTCCATGAATCATTTTTATTTAAGCCTAAATTATTAATAAAATTGTTTTTCATTATCAATACTGCTGGCCATATCTACGTGCTAATAACATGCAATTGTATTTATATGTACAACAAATAGCGGTTTATAGTGTGAATGACAAGCCTAATTTGCATATTGATATTTAAAATTTGATTTGAATAAATATGTGCTTGGTATTGTTGATTTCTAATTATTTGATTTTATCTTAATGAATATGAGCAAAAATCTCGGGGATAAATCTTAAAAGAAATCAATTAACAAAAAGAAATAACTGTAATTTCATTCTTTACTTCCTAATTTAACTAAATAGTTAAATTAGAAAAGTTTAGCAAGGAAAGACGGGGATGATGGAAGAGGAAGCTACAGCTGTTATATTTTTCGATTATACCCCTCTCTGTTTCAAATCATTTTATCGGCATTCTTATTTAGTTTCTTTAGACTTTCTAATTTAATATATTTGCTAGTATTAATAATATATTTGCTAGTATTAATAATAAACATCTAATTATGTTGAAACTATTAAGCAGATGTGATAACAGTAAAAGAAATGGCTACGTTCTCCTCCTGAAAAAGATTTTTAGGAAGATCTTTTTATTTTGTAGCAGATCTTAAGTACGCAAGTATCTGAAGAAATGTAGGTAAAAAACAAAACTGTGGTATACTTAAGGGTCGATTTGAGGGCTGGAATATATGGAATGGTTGTTTTAAGTAAGGAAAATGGTTAAATAGTGAATCAGCAGCATTGAATTCCTGATGAACCTTGGACCTTTTTTTTTCTGCAGCAGGCTGCGACACGTAGAGATGTGACATAGATGTGTGCAACATCTTTCTGGACGAACATTTTAACCTACTACTCTTAAATATTCAGGTAATATCTACAAGATTATATTAATTCAAACGACAATTTATAAACTCACAAAATGTTTAAGTTCCGATTCATGTCATATGTAGTTTATATATGTTTGAATTAGTGGGATTGTCACCACATTTCCTTTTACTCGTACTCTTTTTTTAAAAGGTAGTTTAGTTGCTTCTTATCTCAACTATATAAAGAGTAATTACGAGATGGAAATCGACTCCTTTTCCGTTCTGGCCAGAGTTCATAAGACCCTTAATCTTATTTAGTTACGTATAATTAACCTTATCAATAATGAATAGGAGTGGCTTATAGATAACGAAATACCTAAGATTCTTTCAAAGGCACTCTAACATTTATACAAACTAGCGGGACCCGTGGATACACTACAGCATTATAATTGGATTATAATATTCTTGTTCCTCAATCTTCCAACCGTTATCATCTTGCAACAGCCTCTGGTTAAAAATGTGAAATCGTCCAAGAGGAAATGCAAAAATGTAATTCCCGATTATCTGGTGTTGCTTATCCGATGAATTCTTATGAGTGTCGTCACCTCAGTTAACTAATGGACTGTTCCGGTTTTATTAGAAAGAAAGAAAAGGGAAAAAAAGACATGCTACACCGAAAAATATAAGAAAGAAAGTTTAGAAGAAAGATAGAGGTGGTGAGTGCGGAAGCGATAATGCTGATCCATTTCGATCGAATACAAGGAAAAGATGAAAAGAAGGAAAGAAAGAAAACAAGTTAGAGTTAAATCAAGATTATTATGCTTTTTACACATTGAACCAATTGCAATAGCTCTTAAGTAAACATATGAAACGTTGTAATAATTAGATTATCATACTGTACTATATCCATAAGTACAGCTAGTAATTTAATTATTAGAAATTTTCCTATGTTTACTTAGGAGCTATTGTAAAATATTTCAATAAATAAGTAAAGATGGCGGCGTGGCCTATTGTCGATATCAGTCGGACAGCCAAGGTGTTTATCCTCTTTTCGCTAGCGCTAGACCAGTAAGATTGCTTTTGCTGAGGTGGAGTGCTACACCTACCGTCCGCCCCCACTTAACCGCACAGATAAGATAACTTAATCTGTGCTGCTCATGCGCTGAACTGGCGGGCTACGGTATCGAACAAGGAACCTCGCTATTCATGTTCGAGTGCTCTACTGACTGATCTAAACCGAACGCTGTAAAAAGTAAAATAATCTTTATTTAACTCACTCTTTTTCTTTTTTTGTCCCTTCTCTTCATCTTTTCATTATGATCGATTGGAACAGATTACCGTTATTGCTTCTGCGCGCTCGCCCCCTCTCTCTATCAATCCCCTACTCTTATATTGTTCTCTGTAGCATGTCCTTTTTCTTTTATTTATTTCCGTATAATAAAAACGGAATTGTCCATTATTTAGCTGATGTGACGACACCCATAAGAAATAAGAATTTAGCCTGGTAACGGGTAGGCACAGTTATTTTCTTTAGCCTGGTAACGGACAGGCAGTTTGTTTTTTCCTCTGGTAACCGACACGCACAGTTTCTTCTTTTTTCTTCTTCTAGTAACGGACAAGCGCAGTTTATTCTTCCCCCCACCTTGGTAACGGACAGGCACAGTTTATTATTTTTTTCTCTGGTAACGGACAGGCACAGTTTATTATTCTTTTTCTCTGGTAACGGACAGGCACAGTTTATTATTCTTTTCTCTGGTAACGGACAGGCACAGTTTATTATTCTTTTTCTCTGGTAACGGACAGGCACAGTTTATTATTCTTTTTCTCTGGTAACGGACAGACACAGTTTATTATTCTTTTTCTCTGGTAACGGACAGACACAGTTTATTATTTTTCTCTGATAACGGACAGACACAGTTTATTATTTTTCTCTGATAACGGACAGACACAGTTTATTCTTCCTCACACCTTGGTAACGGACATACACGGTTTATTTATTTATTTTTCTCTGGTAATAGACAAGCGCAATTTCTTTTCTTCCAGTTCTGGTAACGGACAGGCACAATTTCTTTTCTCCCGTTAACGGACAGGCACTGTCTTTGTTTGTTCAAATACTTTTAAACAATATTAGATTAGGAAAAGTATAACCCCACTTATCCCTCAGCTATAGGTTAAATAATACCACTGCTGTTCTTCTACAATGGGGATTTTCGTACTGAATAACACACGACTCTTTAAACAAAGACTATAAACCATGACAATTCATTTGAGTCTTATTATTGTCAGTACTTGAACATTTCTTTGAATTAAGATAATTGTTTTTATTACGATTGTTCATTTACCCACATCCATAAATTGGCAAGGCTAATATATATAAATATACATACACACACACACACACACACACACACACACACACACACACACACACACACACATATATATATATATAATATATATATATATATATATATATATATATTATATAATTTGTGATGCTCAATTGCACGGCCGTTATCATCTTGCTGCACCCTCTGGTTAAAAATAAGACCGTCAAAATCCTCCAAGATGAAATGCAATAATGTACATCTTTATTATCTGGCGTCACTTATCCACCGAATTTTTATTTTTTATAAGTGTCATCACGTCAGCTAAATAATGGGCCATTTCGTTTTTATTATAGAGAAACAAAGGGGAGGAAAAGGACATGCGATACAGAAAAAATATAATAAGAAATAAATAGATGAAGAGAGAAAGAGTAGGGGAAAGATATAGAGAGGGGTTTACTGCGCGAAAGTGATAACGCTAATCTGTTATTCAAGTTAGATTCTCAACGATTATAAAGTAGTCATTATTTAGTATTAATATATTATTTAATAACGATGTCTCTATTAACGTCTAGCTGTGTTAGATTTGCCGCAAAACTGCCCATATTATTAAGGCATTTACCTCGCATTCCACATATGCGTGTGTAACACAAGATCTTTTTAATGTGGGACCACCCACGAATCGAGGCTCATGGGATGGTAGGTGCAAAAAATGCGTAGATCCCGTCAGCATTCCCCCTCAAGTGGGTGCACCTCTGGCACTGTGCAATAAACCCAGCCCTGTCCCTTTAAATCGAGGGGGCGGGTGTTGCCTGGTGGTAAGGCACCTTGGGATCGCGCCGTTAATTTCATTAATAGACACAGGCCCGAAGAGCCCATGTTATTAATGCGTGATATTTACCACCTACCCCACGTGTACGTGTTAGGCACAAGGCCCTATTTATGTGGAACCACCCGCAAGCCGTGACTCATGGGTGGAGGGTGCAGAAATGCGTTGATCCCCTCGGCATTCGCCTCAAGGGGGCGCCTCAGGCACTGGGCAATAAACCCAGACCTGTCCCTTTAAATCAAGGGGGCAGGTGTTGCCTGGGGGGGATAGCCCCCTGGGATCGACGCTGTTAATTTCATTAACAGACACAGGCCCGAAAGGCCCGTGTTATTAAGGTATTTGCCTCTCACCCCACTTATGAGGGCGTGACACAAGGACATTTTTTATGTGGGCCCACCCACAAGCCGAAGCTCATGGTTGGTAGACACAAAGAATGTGTCGATCCCGTCGGCATTGCACCTCGAGGGGGGCGCATCAGGCGCTGGGCAATTAACCCAGACATGTCCCTTTAAATTGAGGGGGCAGGTAATGCCTGGGGGGATAGTCCCCTGGGATCGACGCTGTTAATTTCATTAATAGACACAGGCCCCGAAAGGCCTGTTATTAATGCATTTAAAATCTTGAAATATGTGTTATATTTTTCTAACAAAGTTTTACCTAGTACATGGTGGGAATAATTTGCATAACGAGTTTAAGAAAACTGGATTTAATAAATAACTATTTTCTGTTATTGATTTCTAATACTATAATGTTATTATCAAACATATCAAAAGCAATCCAATATAGAATTTTATATAGAAATCAATTAAAATAACATTAAAATAAGTAATATCTTTATATTCGGTCTTATATAGTTTTGTTAGTCTGTCTAATATATTTTATTACATTAAAACTTAAATGCTTGTACCCAGAGGGCGCATACTTTTGCTAGTTTTTTTTTTTTAAATGGAAGCCATACACACAAACATCATTTTTAATTATACTAACTGGAATGACAACAGCCCTGTCGGATGGGGCGATTGAATACGCCGACAGTATCTAAATTACATTTAAAAGGGGTAAACTTTTAATACCGAAAAACAATAAATAAAACTTTTTTGCATTAAGATAACCCAAGGGTTGTCATGCCTGAAGATCTAACCAAAAAAAAAAACAAAAAAACAATATCAAATGACAAGTCTAAATATATACTTGAATATTTCATCAAAAAGAACACAAACCAGACGTACATTTAGGGAGGTGGTCTCTTGAGATGTCGATCTCCTCTTCTCAAAACTTAGTAAGATTTGATGAAAGAACTTATGACTTTCATTAAAAATGATTCAAATTAAGCTGGGTGTAATCGCGTGTAAAAACATTCACCCGAATTCACGCAGAAATTATATTAAAATTATATTAAAATACAGACTGATTTTTGGTTGGTTGGTTGGATTTTACGGCATGTCAACCCTTGTTGGGTTATTTTATGCTGAAAACATTTAATTCATTCTTGATGGCTACTCAAATGTTTAAACATATTTTTCTATTTAACCCATAGATTTAATCATAACAGGTACTACCATTCTGGGTCTGAGTGAACCTGGGATTAATGGTGATGAAAGGGCACTCCACACTCCCTAGTGCTCCGGAATTGGAACTTCTCCATTTGATGCAGTTTAAATTGATTTTTAGTAGCATTTTAAAATCTTTTAAATGTTTTTTTATAAGAATTCTCTAGTGGAAATTTAGTAAAAATCTTTTTCCACAAAAAACTTGAGCAGTGAAATACTAACGTCTGTCTGCTTGACGAAAAATAAAATGAAGCTATATATGACGAAAAAGAACGACTAAAGATTTGTATAAAAACTTATAGTAATAAATCATTGTGCCATTCAATAGAGAGAAAAAAATGGATAAAATTCTGATATAAATTTCTTTTTTTCCATTGTTTCGAAATTGATATTTTTTTGTGGTTTGATCTTTGATGTCAATCTCACTTAACCTATGTCAGAAGTGTTGGGAATATGCATTGCAAAAATGACGTCACTAGACCATGTTTTATTTTTATTTTTCTTTGCTTTTTACTTCTGATGTTAAATCATTTATTTCATTTTTATGAGTCAGTTTTATTCAATAAGTTAAAAACTCAAGAATCACTGAGATTTTTACAGTACGAAGCATAAGCGTGTCAAAATGTAGAAATGGAGCATATAGGTTTACCCACACTCTCTTTAATATAAAAGTCATACAGTAGCGAATATTGATCATTTTATATATATATATATATATATATATATTGGTGTATATATATGGGTGTGATATATATATATATAGGGTGTGTATATATATTATATATATATGGGTGTGTATATATATGGTGTATATTGTATATATATATATATATAATTTTATAGAGTACAACACGTTTAAGTTGCGGTTGTTACCAGTGGTTTCAAAGCAGGTTGATTTGAAACCAATGGTAACAATCGCTATTTATTGTACTGTAACAAATAAATACAGCTCTTACACCCGTAACCGAACACTTTATTTTCAATTCTTCAATACTAGGAGAACCCATAAAAATCTACACACACACACACACACAAACACACATATATATATATATATATATATATATATATAAGGTACCCAATCGATGACGAGACTGAAAAGATTTTAGGGAGAGAGCTAAGAGGAAAATAATTTAACAAATATCTTATTAAATTAAAAACAAATCGCTAAAAATTCGCCTATTACATTGTTCGATCATTTTAGTATTTTTTCATTTTTGTTCATATTTAGAATACTATCTAAAAATATAACTCTAAGCTCAGGAGTGTTTTGAAACATAATTGTACTTTTCTAAACTTTTTTGTTCTTATGACAAAAATTTTAATCGTGTTCATAATTGCTTGTTTAGTTACAATGATAAAGAATGTATTAATTTATTTTCTCTTTAACCCCAAACAATATAACAAGGAAAAGAAACTAAGAATTAAACGTTTGCCTTTATTTGTAGGTGGAGACATTTCGCGTGTTAATTTAAATTCAAATTATTCGCTTATTTAATGAATAGTTTATTTCTTTTTGTACTTACTTATAAAGAGCGATTAAGGGTTCCACGAATCGATTGATTTTGAATTATCAAATAATATCATTTAATCTGCAAAAATATCAAAAACAAAATTTTGTACTTTTCCTTATTAGAAATATTAAAGTGATCCTAATGCTCAATGACTTCTCTTTTCTGAGTTATAAGCCGGTACGTACGTTTAAAAACAAACGCTACACATATATTTGGGAATAAAAGGCCTTAGATACCATGGGTATATAAGATAAAAACTAGCTAAGTATGGAAAAATATGCTTTAATAAATAGTTGTATCTTATATACCCATGGGATTTAAGGCCTTTTTATTCCCAAATAACTTTGCTCTGTTTACAATAATCAAACATTGAGCTCTCATACGGAACCTGAACTCTACTACTGGTAGAGAATTCGGACCCGCCTAGAATCACCTTGTACCAAGGAACTTGGTACCGCACCAAAGTATATATATATATATATACATATATATATATTCTGGTATAGGTAATGAAATATAAACTGCAAATAATGGAAGATCCGGTTTTCTAAAGTAGTATGCATCCTTCTGTAGGTAAAAAAATTGGTGCTTGTTGGTTGGTTTAAGATAAGGCTAACCTTTCTGGTTCGCAGCAAGAGCAGGACTGATAACGACATTATTGCAGCTGATAATTTATATATTAATACTAATGCTTCTTAATTGTACAACCGTTGTCATCTTGCAACACCCTCTAATTAACAATGAGAGTGTCCATGATGAAATGCAAAAATGTAAATCCTAATTATCTCGTGTTGTTTATCCTCCGAATTCTTATTTCTTATGAGTGTCGTCACCTCAGCTAAATAATGGACCATTCCGTTTTTATTTGGAAAATGAAAGGGAAGAAAAAGGACATGCTACCCGGAAACAATATAAGAGAAAGAAAGAAAGTAGAGTAAAGATAGAGGAGGTGAGTACACAGAAGCAATAACGCTAATCTTTTTCAATCGAAAATAAAAAAGAGGGAAAGAAAGAAAGAAAAAGCATGAGAGTTAAATCAAGATTATACTTTTTACACGATGAATTATTTCGCACTAGTTCTTAATTAGATTATCATGCTGAGGTACATCCACATGTCCTGCAAGTGTATATATATATATATATATATATATATATATATATATATATATATATATGTGTGTGTGTGTGTGTGTACTTTATCTACAATTACATTATATATATATATATATATATATATAATATATATGTGTGTGTGTGTGTGTAACTTTATCTACAATTACATTATATATATATATATATATATATATATATATGTCAATTTTCTACAACTACATTATTAGCTAAATTTTTGTATATAGATTTTTCTATGTACCGTATACATTTGTGTAATGAACATTTTAGGACCAATTTTCACCTTAAAAAGCAAGTGATTATTCATTATATGTTTTGGACAAGTTACAACTTATTCTTTATTAGCAGGACCTATGTATATACCACAGTAGAATAATTATTACAACGTTTGAAACGTTTACTTATGAGGTATTGCATATACTTCAATATGTAAAAAGTATAATAATATTGATTTAACTGTCTCACACTTTCTTTTTTTTAAATATCTTATTATAATGGAGATTGTGTGTTTTTCTGTCTGTAACCGAAACTATATTACTACTCATGTCACAATTTCCTTAGTTATTAACGACACATTCTCCATGATTCTATTTCTATTTAAACCGCAATTAATAATAAAACTGTTTGACATTATTAATACTGTTGGCCTTACCTAAATACTAACAATATGCAATTGTATTTATATATACAACAAAATACCAGTTTTCAGAGTAAACGTAAGCTAATTTGCATATTGATATTAAAAAACTGATTTTAATAAAAATGTGCTTGGTATTATTGATTTCTAATTGTTTGGTTTTATCTTAATGAATATGAGTAAAAATCTCTTCAATAAATCCTAAAGAAATTCATTAACAAGAAGAAATAACTGTAAATTTATTCTTTACTTCCTATTTTAACTAAATAGTTAAACTAGGAAAATTTAGCATTGAAAAAACGGAAGTGATGAAAGAGTAAAGTTTCAGTTGTTCTATTTTCCGATTATACCCCTCCGTTTCAAATCTTTTTATCTGAATTCTTAATTCGTTTCATTAGCCTTTCTGATTCAATATAATATTTTATTACATTAAAACTTAAATACTTGCACCCGGAGGGTGCATATATTTGCTAGTAAGGATAATATCTTTGCTAACGCTTAAGAACATTTTAAATACTTTTAATGATTTAGAATATGGAGACGCGTGGGCTAGTGGTTAGAGTCGTGGAAAATGGACTCGTCGATTCGAGTTCAATTCCTAGACGAAGCTGTTGGCATTTCGCATATCGCTAATACCCTTGGGAAAGGTATGAATCCATGTATTCTCCCTCCAGCTATGGGTTAAATAGTAGGGCAGACTGGGCCCTTCAGCCTTGGGTAGGTAACCAGTCTAGGAGAGGGATAACTCTGAATTCAAAATTCCTAAGGTCGGTCGTTGATTGGGTTTGTGGCAACCTTTGATGCACCAATTCTTTCCTATCAACTGTACCAAAAAGTGTGGATGGTTCAACACAAGCCTTCACCACTATAAACAAATCACTGTGTGGGTGTTCATTGTGTGTGTGAACCCTCATACGTCGAAATCGACGGGAGAGTCCATCAATGATTTAGAATCTGTAGAATTGAAATAAAAAACGTGTGTGCGTAGTTTTAGAATAACTTTAAAAACAACTTGCATTAAACAAAATACTCTATAGTTATTTTTTAAATTTATATATTGAAATAAAATAAAATCTTTTTTGTGGTTTGCTATCAAAATCAAGTTTAAATTTTGATAAAAAAATCAAAAGTGTTGATTAGGCCAGATGAACAGTTACGACTGAGATATACAATCTCACCATTCCAAACATAGCTTCCCTATTTCTCTGCTGAGAAACATACTTTACTTTTTACGTACACCGGTAGCATTAACATCTAGACGAAGCGTTGTCAACTATTAATAATTTTGACTAGTATTTTTAGAGTTTTTAAGACGAGGAATTAGCATTATTATTCACCTACTTACTCTGTCTAGCGTCTTCCATCTTGGTGGCCGTTGTAAAGAAACTCATCAATAATGATTATCGGTTGTAATGTTATTAAATTTTTTGTCAATGAAAAGGTATGAATTTAGCATCTATGGAGGCTCCGTCGTGCAATAACCAAATCATTTCCTCTGGGATATTTAGTTTCAGCGTTTCACTGTAACATCTCTTAACTGGTTCAGTGGTGATGTATTTATAATTCATATCCATTTAGACTGTCCAACAATGAAATAGTGAATCGTTATCTCCAGCAGCTACCTGCACATATTCCCAAAGAATGAATATTTACACGCCTTTTCATTAATATTTATTAGACTTCTTTTCCTGACAAAAGTTTCACCGTGCTGAGAATCATGTAGACTTTTAATCATACATGACACTCGTTGTAACGAAATATTTTTAGAAAAGATATGAGTGAATCTTTTGAACAGAGTATGGAACAATTCTTGCAAAGTTTGTATCTACAATAGTGTAATTTGATTTTTTCACGTTTCTAAAGTATCAAATTCTCGCAAACAGCGAAAGTTGTGTGTTAGTATAATAAATACTGATAAACTAGATCTCTTACTTGTAACATTGTTTGAGGAAATAGCACCAACAATCATTCGCTAAAATGCACCAAAAATCCTCAGTTTCGCAACATTTGTTAGGTACTGCCTTCTTTACCGGCACTAAATCGTATAGGTGTAATGGGGTTTTCACTGTACCCAAACCGATGTATGTTAGTAGTCGCTTAATGAAATCTACAACACATGCGTATAGTAGGAGTTTTGACTTTATTTCTCTTCTCAGGTGGTGGTGGCGAGCTTGACAATAGGAATCTGCCCAAGGGTTGACGATGACTACTACTACTGCTGGGATCACTGGCGATGTTGGGTAAAGGGGTGGCTGGTGGCGTCTCACCGCCCTTGCCCGCGACGAACCGTGTCGACGGTCGCTCCTTGTGCTCTATTCGCCGTCCTGTCTGACTGTCTCCCTGACGACTCGACCCTCTGGCTTTTGTATTGACGACACGCCTACGCATCTTTATCTTTTGATCTGATAACGGACCTTTGTTATATATTTCTTTATCTTCTCCCTGCTTCTTTGACCGGAAATCCTCGCTTCCGATTTTTAACTTCTTTGTTCGCTTTTACCGGGAAAAAAGTCATTTGTCATTTTTTTTGTCTTTTCTTTGTTTAATTTAACCAGAAATTCCTATTTCCGTTTGTACAATATACAACATATTTAGCCTAGAGGTTGGTTCAAAAGTTTAGCAATTTCAATTTTTAAGATAGAAAAGGTTGTCATTTTAAACGAAATTAATAAAATATAACTAGAATTAAAATAAAAAATATACTCCGATCACCACCGATATGCTGCTTTTTATAACATTTTAAAAAAGTGAAAAATATTTCTTCAAGCGAAGGCAAAGTTTAGAAGAGAAATATTGTGTTGTAATTCTTTATGTAAATTTTCAACTTTCGCCAAATGGAAGACGTTAGTTTCAAAATCGACCTACGCTAATATATAATGAGTTTATTATTAGCGGCAGATAGGTTAGCATTAAATTCCTGCAGTTACCTTATATGTCTTGTCTCTAAATCTTTTTGTCAGGAAATCCACTCACTTTTATAAAACGTATCCATATTATGCTTGGAAAAAAATCACGGCATTAACACACTTATAGGATGTTTACTTGGAATTTTTTTTATTTGGCTGTAATTACAATAACAACATAAGATTAGAAACATTTTGATGGCTTTTAGTAAATATAAAATTTTGGTTGGCTGGATTTTATGGCATGTCAACCCTTGGGTTATTTTATACCGAAGACGTTTCTTTTATTCATTCTTGTTAGTCATTCAATTCTTTTAATTTTTTAAAAACATATTTTTCTTATCTATGTAACCTATAGATAGGACCCTAACAGGTACTACGACTCTGTACCAGACTGAAGCTGAAATTAATTGCGATGAAGGGGTGTTACAGACTCCCCAGAACTGGAATTTCACCATTAGATGCTGTTTAACGTCATACCAATGACACTAAGGCCCCCATCCATTGCTTTCTAACATGTATATGATAAAAAGTATCATGGGTTGACATAAGAGCAATACGGTTGAGACAATCATATAGGTGCTAGTGCTTGACATGACCAGCCAATTACAACCGCTCGTCTATCCCAAACAAGGGCCAAATTGGAGTGTTGCATATCATGGACTGTCCAGGTACCAGGATTCCGTTCTTTAAGCATCAGGGGTCGCCACTCGTGGCTAAAAGATGGCTTCGTTAGGGGGCATCCCTCTGCATAGGTGCAGTCGGCGTATTCTACCGCCCCAACCGACAAGGCTCTAATAATAATAATAATAATATAATAATAATGGCAGCAAGGATGAAAGGAAAAGTTAAAAAAGAATACCTAGGAAAAGTTTTTTAAAAAATAGCTCAGGAGAAGAAGAAAACTGCTAGAAAAATGCCACGGCAGCAGAAATCTCGTCAAAGGAATACATACCTGGGCCGTCCCCATTATAAGATACTCTGAACCATTCTTAAAATGAACGAAAGAGGAACCCAGATTGACCAAAGGACTAGAAAATTAATGACAATGCACAAGGCTTTACACCCTAAAAACGATAGAGATAGTCTATATGTTTCAAGAAATGACGGTAGAGGATTCTTGAGAATGAAACATGAAATTCTCCGGGACCGCGAAATAAAGACAGATCACATTATCCCAGCCAGAAGATCAGACCTAGTATCGATTAACAAGAAAAAAAGAATTTTTCAACTGGTAGACTTTGCAGTTCCAGCAGATCACAGGGTGAAGATGTAGACGAAAAAAAAAGCTGTGGAATATGAGGGTGAATGTGATACAAATTGTTGTTGGTGCACTTGGAATGGTCCCAAAAAGCTTGGGGAAAAGACTGAAGGAACTGGAAATCAGGAAGAATTGAAACCATTCAGACAACTGCAATGCTGCAATCGGTTAGAATACTCAAAAGAGTCCTGGAGACCTGACGAGACTTGTTGTCACTCATACTGCAGTGAAAGACCATCAGCTAACGCTGGTGTGAAAAACTCATAACATTATAATAGCTGAATATTCAGGTTTCATAAAATATACCTTAACCGAACTAGATTATATAATTGTATTTAATGGTAGGGAATTTTCTAAACCCGTTTCCCTGGGTAGCCTGTGTCACAAGATTACAATTACGGAGTATCCAGCGAGGATCGAACTCGCTATTCAATAGTTCGTATTTACGAAACTCTTTCGGTGCGTTAATGATGTGATGCAAGGTTGCTTCATCCAGCGAGGATCGAACTCATTTTTCAATAATCATGTAATGAATATGCGAGTAGTTGTTTACTATTACACCACGATGGGATGCCCGGAATTTCCCCAAACGGATCGTCACATGTAGGATGGGACACAAGATGGCAAGTATGGAGCATCCAACCAGAATCAAATTCGCCATTCAGTTGTAATAGATCTGCAAGTTGCTTATTATACCACGATAGGACGCCCTATTCAAATTATTGGTATATTTTTATTTATGCAGAGGAAACATTGATACTCTAGCAATATGTAATCTACCGAATGGTTTCTAATCCAATATGTGATCTATCGAGTTGTTTACATTCCAATATGTAATCTACCCATTAGGGTTAGTAGTTCACATATTAGAATGTAAACAATTACGTAGTTTAACAACTCCGTAGTTTGCTAGTTTAATGGGAAAATAATGGGTTGTTAATGGGTAGATCCCACATTGGAATGTAAACAACTCGGTAGATCACATATTGGATTAGAAACCATTCGGTAGATCCCATATTGGAAGAGCACCGAAACCTTTTTAGAATAGTCATATATAGAAGAACAAATTCTGGTATGATCTTGTAATTCGCATTTTTTAAAAATAAACCAGCCAAAGATTAAACTTGCAAATAGTTCTATAGTTAAGGCTGTTCTTGTTGACCTCAACAAATTGTTGGCTGGGGCGTTAGAATACACCGACTGCATCTTTGCAGAGGGGTAAGACTCCCCCCAATGAAGCCACCTGTTGGCCGTGGATGGCGACCTGTGATGGAACCCAGGTGGCTGAGCAGTCCATGACATGTAACACTCCACTTTGGACCTTACTTGGGCTAGACGGACGGTCGGAGGGGCCTCTCCGATCAATCGGCTGGTCACGCCAAGCTCTAGCACCTATATGATTGCCCCAACCCTATTGTCCTTTTTATCATATGGGTGCTAGAAGGTGGTGGCTGAGGGTCTTCATGTCTTGAGAATTTGACATTCTTCTCCGACCCAAACAACCACGGAGTGAATGAGCTCTGATGATGATTTTTGTAAAATCGAAATATTGATCAGTATCAGCTATGATTATAGTATAAATTATTTTCTCTTTAACAGCATTGTGTGATGTTTTCATTCCAACTTTTCATACACATATTGTCGGATTCATTTCCTTTCTTTTAACTTATATATATATATATATATATATATATATATATATATATATATATATAAGGAAGATAGAGAAAACTTAAATTGATTTCACCTCAAGCATCTTCAGGTTAATACTGAAGTATACACTATTATCCTGAAGATCATTTAGGGGAAACTTAAGTAGGTAGTATCTAATTCCATTGAAGCTTTCTGTATTAATGATCTACTTAATGTATTGAGCACTTTTATACATATTAGCTTAGTTTACACTTTCGGTTGCTTTTCTTTTTGCTGATCATTTTTGTGCAGTTTGATTTTTTTTTCAAACTATTCGGATGATTCGTTTTTTTTCTTTTTTGCATTTTTTCCTCAAGAGATTTATTTGTAAAATGTCTTTATTGGAAAAATGGACTGTTCGTTGTTTTTTTTTTAACCGTTTGAGTCATAAAAATAAAGTTATATATCTAGATGTATGACCAGTTTAGTCATCCTTCCCCCCATCCCAAGAAAAGTTTCGGCTATATGCCGAGGTGTGGAGTATACTCCTGTAACCATCTTAATTGAATAAATATGTTTTTGATGTGGGTGCAGAGATGTGCCCGCATCAAATAACCAGTTTAACTAAGGAATTACATCGACTTAGTTAAGCGTAGGGTTGGGTTTTGATGAAATAATTTCGATTGAAACCATGGTAAACCCGTAACTCTTTTCCTCTACAAATATTACTATTATTACTACTCTGTTTTTAATATATTGAGCACTTTCGTATTATTTACTGATGCCACTGCAACCAAAAGGTTAAAGCGGCCATTGCATATATATATATACATATATATATATATATATAATAAATATTTTGGTTTATATTTTTATATTTATTTACGTGGGAACAAGTTTGCTTCCATTGGTTTCTCGATATAAACACACACACACACACACACACACACACACATTATATATGTATGTATCGAGAAATGTGATGCTTCTCGTTGGAGTAATTATAAATAGTCAGTTTTATCGGAGTGACCAGACCGAGAATAGTGAACCTGAATGTAAAGGTCCTTTGTTTTAATTCTATATTTATTCCCCCGTGGGTGTTTAACTAATAGATATTACTTTTTTTTTTATCTCGTGGGGTCCAGATGGTAGTCAGTGATGATAGTGATTAGTGTACATGGTGGGTAGGTAAAAAGAAAAACACATACATAAAACAACATATAAAAGGATCTTCCATCTTGTATCCATGGTAGTTATAAACCTTCTAGGAATTTCGAACAAAATTCCACATTCAATTCAAAGGGGGTAGATTGTTTTCATTTCGTCTTGTTTTTTCTTTTTCGAATTACATCTCAGATGCAGTTGGATGCATAATCGGTGAAATTTCTCGGAATTTTTTAGATGAAGCTTGATAATTGGACTGGGCTACCTAGTTGATAAAGGAGTTAGGTTAAGACAGTTCTAAGTGACAGTTATCACTAGACTGCAGCTTCAATCCTGGTCAGGGGCAGCAGTAACACAGAATAATAATTAACACAGCTTAACACCTGTACCCCAGCTAGTGTTAGCGGAATGAAAACAGGATACACCCGTGGACTGAATAAAGGGTTAGGTTCAAAGTTCCGTGATGGTTCCCAATGACAAGAAGGTTCCGAGTCTGAAAATAAGGTTCCCGAGTCCGACAAGAAATGCCTGAAGAAGGCCGGAGGGCACATTAGTGGAAACGTTGTACAGATAACAATGAAGATGGGGACCATAGTCTGAATAATCCAAATAATACTAATAATCAGTGATGTTTTTTAGTTCATATGGGGTTTCGGGTCTTTTCAATATCATAGCACCTCACTCAAGTGACCCGGCTAAGATTGATTAATTCTCAGCGAGTATCCAACAGTTGTCGCCCCTTCCTGCATTGTTCTAAATGGCTTTAGGTTTCTTCCTTTATACATGTTGTCAGAATACAATTTGACCAATGAACAATTATTTCCGGTCTTTCATGCTCGTAAATTTTCCTATAGATATGCTATCCGTTAGTGCATCAGTTGCACTTGGAAAATCTCATAGGCGAGAAATTATCAGTTACCAGTTGATTTCATATCCACGCTACCTGTATCGAAGCAGGAACCTTGAGGACCATATAACTACGTATGAATCATTTATATTAGCTGTATGATTTCACGTAACCTGATCTATGTACACAAAAAATATTCAGAAAAATCTACAGAAAAAAATTAAATATAAACGTACAATGAACTCTATTCACAGGGCAGGAAATAACTCTATACGGGTTGGCATACTGTTAGAATCAATCAATTATCCACTGAAATATATAAATTAAAACCACATATTACTACTAATAGTTTCACGGCATACACACAGTATGATAAACCCGTAACGTAGTGTTAAAGAATTTATTTTGCCCAACAAATATTTACTTTACCACATATGCAAAATTTTCGAAGTGGATTGTGATGAATAAATTTTAAAACGGAATTTATTTTAAAATCATGATTAGCTGGGTTTTAGTCGCCTCGGGGGAGATAGCACTCGATTTTTTTAATTTTTTTTTTTTTTTAGATGAGAACGAATAAATCAGTGGTAGATGAGTTATCTCCCTTTTTTTATAATAAAAGGTGTTCATTATTTATTTATTTATTGTTCGCTATCAGACATATTCCCTTCAAATAAAGTGAAATAAAAACGGAAGCTGTTTCCAAGATGGAGAGCAAATGAAAGCGAGGAAAGAGGCACTAAACGATTCCACTGAGGAAATATCAAGGAATTAAAGCGCTTAAAAAAAGATAAGAAGATGGTTGTCAATAAAGCTTTTTTTATTTATTTATTCTATCACTTCTCAAGGTTATTTCTTGATCAGACTCCGGCAACAGTAATCGTAGCAATAGTAGCAGTTTTAACTAGACGACTCAAGAACTGGTTGGGTTACCGCTATAACAGGATTCTTCTTATACTAGCAGGACCTGTGGATATATCACAGTATGATAATCTAATTATTTTAGCGTTAGCTCTGTTTACATAAGAGCTATTCAAATTGCTCAATATGTAAAAAGTATGATAATGTTGATTTAACTCTTTCTCCCTCCAACCCCCCCCTCTCTCTCTCTCTCTCTCTCTCATTCACTCACACACAAACACACACAGAGAGACTCGTTTTTTTTTCATTATTTCCTTCTTTTCATAATTTATGCTCAATTGAAACAGATTAGCGTTATTGCTTCCGCGCTCTCATCCCTGTCTCTATATTTTACCTAGTATTTCTTATGTTTTTTCTGTGTAGCATATCCTTTTGCTTCTCTTTCTTCTTTTTATGATTAAAACGGAATGGTCCATTATTTAGCTGAGGTGATGACACTCATAAGAAATAAGATTACGCCGAATACGCAACACCAGATAATCAGGATTTACATTTTTGCATTTCACCTTGGACGATTTTGACGGTCTCATTTTTAACCAGAGTGTGTTGCAAGATGATAACGGTTGTACAATTAGGGTTGTTTGGGTTTTATGGCATGTCAACCCTTGTTGGGTCATTTTATGCCGAAGACGTTTTTTGTTTTATTCATTCTTGATGTGTTTTTTAAAACATGTTTGTTTCTATTTAACTCAGATGGGGACCCTAATAGATACTACCACTCCGGGTCAGAGTGGACCTGGGATCAATGGTGTTGAAGGGGTGCTCCATATTCCACTGACCTCCAGAACTGGAAACTCATTAACATATTGTTTTAAAAAGCTAAATAATAGGCCATTCCGTTTTTATTAAAAAGAAAGGGAAGAAATAGAACATGCTACACAGAAAAAATATAAGAAAAAAAAAAGAAAGAAAGATGGGGAAATATAGAGACAGGGGTAAGCACGCGGAAGCGATACTTACAAAAAAAAGTAGTGTTGCGTGTCATGGAATGCTCAGTCATTAGTTTCATCCTTAAGCATCACGGGTCACCGTCCACGGCCAATGGGTGGCTCCACTGGGAGAATTTTACCCCTGTGCAGAGGTGCAGTTGGCGTATTGTAAAGTCTCAGCTAAAAGTGTTGGTACAATTAAGGAACACGGCTATTAATATATAGATTAAGGGTAATCATGAACTTTGGTTTAGTAAATTCCTAGCATAAAATTATGCTTGCGCATTATCTGAAATGAATTTAATTGTTATTAAGAACACATTTTATGATATTTTTGTGCTAAAGCATGCAGTTGTATTGATTCGAACAAGTTTGTATTTTTTTGTTTTTGTTTATATCGTACGATAATTCAAAATGTGTTCTTAATAACAATTAAGTTCATTTCAGATAATGCGCAAGCATATTTTTATGGTAGGAATTTACTAAACAAAAGCACATTTTGAATTATCGTAAGATATAAACAAAAAATACAAACTTGTTCGAATCAATATAACTGTATGCTTTAACACAAAAATATCCTAAAACGTGTTTTTAATTACAATTACGTTCATTTCAGATAATGCGCCAGCATCATTTTATGGTAGGAATTTACAAAACCAAAGCACATTTTGAATTATCGTAGGATATAAACAAAAAATACAAACTTGTTCGAATCAATACAACTGTATGCTTTAACACAAAAATATCATAAAATGTGTTCTTAATAACAATTAAGTTCATTTCAGATAATGCGCAAGCATAATTTTATGGTAGGAATTTACTAAACAAAAGCACATTTTGAATTATCGTAGGCTATAAACAAAAATACAAACTTGTTCGAATCAATGCAACCGAATGCTTTAACACAAAAATATCATAAAATGTTCTTAATAACAATTAAGTTCATTTCAGATAATGCACAAGCATAATTTTATGGTAGGATAAAGAAAATACAAACTTTTTCGAATCACTACAACTACATGCTTTAACACAAAAATATCATAAAATATGTTTTTAATAACAATTAAGTTCATTTCAGATGATACGCAAGCATACTTTTATGGTAGCGCAGAGGCAGATAATCGCTACAGTAGGAATTTACTAAACCAAAGTTCATGATTACCAGATAAGGTTCCCTGAAAAAAATAAAATAAAATAAATGCATGTTCAACAGGAAGAATTGCCCCCCCCCCAAAAAAAAAGGGAAAAAAGAAACCCCTAAAATTTTACCTGCTAGGAAGAATAATTTTTTATTTTAGATTAATAAAATGATTAAAAAAACTCAATGTATTCTAGTGTGAGAACAACTTGGAATATCACATGTCATTTTAGAAACTGCTAGGTGTTTGTGCGCACTAATTTTGGCGCTAAAACGTTAAAAGCGCTGAATTTAAAAATTCACTTAAAATCAATTAGCAAATGTTAAAACATTCAGCACATTGGTAATTAAAGGGAATGTTTTTTTGTTCGCTAATCCAATCAAATATTTGGAGGTAACATGCTTTTTTTTTTTTCCTGTGTCAATCACCCCTAGTGTTTTCTTGTTTTGTTTTGAGATATGTTCACTCAGTAGGCTTATTAGGTATTTATTAACAGAACCTGTGGATATAACACAGTATGATAATTTAATTATCACAACGTTTGATATGTTTACTTAAAAACTATGTAAAAAGTATAATAATCTTGATTTAACTCTCTCTCTCTCTCTCTCTCTCTCTCTCTCTCTCTCTCTCTCTCTCTCGCCTTCTCTCTCTCCCTCTCTCTTATATATGTGTGTGTGTGTGTGGTCTTTCTTTTCATTATGTTGGATTGGAACTGATTAGCGGTATCGCTTCCGCGTGCTTACCCCTATCTCTATATTTCCCCCTTTCTTTTTTTTTCTTATATTTTTTCTGTGTATCATGTCCTTTTTCTTCCCTTTCTTTATAATAAAAACGGAATGGCCCATTATTTAGCTGAAGTGACGACACTCAGAAGAAATCAGAATTAGGTGGATAAGCAACACCAGGTATTCAGGATTTGTATTTTTGCAATTCATCTTGGACGATTTTGACGGTTTCATTTGTAATCAGAGGGTGTTGCAAGATGATAAAGGTAGGAAGACTAGGGAACAAGAGTATTAATTTATTTATCTATTTTTCAATGAAGTCACCCCTCCGATCAATCGGCTGGTCACGTCAAGCCCTAGCACCTATATGATTTTCCCAACCCTATTGCTCTTATGGTGAGCCCCAACCCCTACTTATCATATGGGTGCTAGAAGGCGGTGGCTGCGGGTCTACATGTCCTGGGAATTACGTTAAACTCTATCTGATGGTGAGGTTCCAGTTTTGGAGGTTTGGGGAATGTGGAGCACCCCTTCATCACCATTGCTCCTTGGTCCACTCTGATCCGGAGTGGTAGTACCTGTTAGGGTCCCATTTATGGGTTAAATAGAAAAATGTATTAATAAAAAATTGTATTATCCATTAAGAATTGATTTATTTCAACATTTTATCGGCATTATATGACCCACTGAGGTTGATATGCCGTAAAACCAAACCAAACCAAAATCAATGAAGTCAGTAAGAACATTGCCACGGTAATTTTTTAATATATATCTTTTCATATTGATAGCCAAATTCTTTCACTTACTATCACAGGCACTACATTAGCACTAAATAAATGATGGTTAAATAGACTGTCTTTTCTATTTTTTGAAAAAAACTTTTTACATATTTAAAAAATATATATCTTTTAAAATATTTCTTTTTGCATTTTATATTTCTTTGTCATTTTTTATGTTTCTGTTTTATATTTTTCATGTTACTTTTTATATATATTTTTCTTATTTACATTTTTCTGTTGCGTTTTTTTTTCTTTTTAAAGCTATTTTTGTTTCTTTTTTATGCAATTTCTAATGTCTGCTTTTTTTTGTTTGTATTTACATATTTCTAGTTCTTTAATTATATATATATATATATAATTTTTTTATATACTTATATTTATTTAAATATATGCTTTTTGCTTCTTTCTTTTGGTATTTTTCTTTTTTATGTATATCCTATTTATTTTTCTAAATCTTTCTATAATTTTTATATTTTAAAATAAGATTTTATTATTTATTTTTAGAAATGTTTTATATATAATAAGATTAATATTTATTATTTTACATTTCCGTTTCATCGTGTCCGAATCCCATATCTGAGGGACATGATTATTTTTCTTTTTGTGTTCAGTATAAGTGAACTGCTGATTTTTCAACTGTTCCTATCAGAGACAACTTTCTGTAAGTCTTTTGCACAAAGGTAACGTAGCGGGACTCAATTGAAAGGAGTGATGACGTGTTCATAGTAATCATAATATATTTATCATCTATTCTTGTTCGGGTTCTGATTACCATTCTTGTTTACTTCTCGAGGCTGGAATCTAGTTGTTAAATCTGACGTTGGGGCTGGATGGCATTCTTTGTTTTTTGAGTTTCGTACAACTTGGGATTCGCTCGAGGATATCTTACCTTGTGCCAATCATAGTTTTTTTTAAATCACAACACACGACAATCTTTTTTTTTTGTCTCTCTCATGAGTTGATTTATTATGTCCACAAGTCAAAATGCCTTGGGGGACAGACACGCATCTTGCGTTTCCCTCTCGTCACAGCTTAGTTCCAACTAAACTTTCATTCTCTCCTCTCACTATCTCTCCTCCACACTTCGCCAGGTGATATCTATCGACCAATAAGAAATCAACAGCTGACGTTCTGCTGACTCATCCAAAACCTCTTTCCACTATTAGCTACACGTAACTTCTTAGATTTTTTTTTGTTACCTTATTGTGTTACAGAGAATTTTAGTTTCAAAAGGCAAAAACAAATGGTCTTGAATGATAATTATCCACATTTTATTCGATTTAGATAATTACATAACATTATTTCTTCGGGCTGACAATCCGGGGAAGAAAAAAACTGTGTGTCGATAAGTAAGTCGGATAGTCGTTTTAGAGAGTGACAAATAACACTAGTAATCCGATAGAAATGTAAATAAATAATGCCTTATGTTCTGTGGTTACACATTCTTTTTTCTTTTTCTCTTTTTCTTTTTCGATTGCTCGGTAGAAACATCTCTATATATTAATACTCTTGTTTCTTAATCTTCCAAACATTATCATCTTGCAACACCCTCTGCTAAAAAAATCAGACCACCCAAATCATCAAAGATTAAATGCAAAATTGTAATCCCTGATTATCTGGTATCGCTTATACACTGAGTTCTTATTTCTTTTGTGTCTCTGTGCCATTTTTTCATATTCTTATTATAAAGAAAAAAGGAGAAAAAGGCGTGCTAAACACAAAAAAAATATAAGAAAGATAGAGAGTATGAGAAAGATAGGCTAGCGTTATCGCCCTCTCTATTTCAATCAAATTCAAAGAAAAGAAGGACAGCAAAGGAAGCGTGAGAGAGTTAAATCAAGATTATTATAGTTTTTACATATTGAACTATTTCGCAATAGCTCTTAAACATATTAAACGTTGTAATAATTAAATTATCATAATATGTTATTTCTACGGGTCCTGGTAGTGTTAACATTATTGTAACAATTGCTATATTTTTAAAACAGTATATTACTTTTGTTTCTTTAAAATTGTCGCTGGAATACTGCAAGAAGATAGATTAGCATCATACATATTTATGATATGCGGAGATTACATACTTAGGACGTCATTAGATCCCATAAAAGAAAGGGACGTCACACTGAAAAATGCAAGAGGCGGGCGATATCCTACTGACTCTATTAAAGTGCGGGCTACGCTGCTCAAAAATGCTTTTGTACAAGTCTAATTATTGTTATTCAGTTTGGGTGGTTATAGTTTGGATTTTACGGCATGTCTGAAGAATAATTAAAGTTCCAATTACCGTCGAACTGGGAAGACAAGGCAACAAACGATTGTAACTCAAATACAAACTCGAATGCTACAAGATCCACTGCAAAATGACAGAATATATATAAGACTCCACAATGTCATTCAAATCAAGCAGTCAAGCAGCCAATCAGAACTCAAGGAATGAAATCACCCAAATCACCCAGATTCATGGATGGATCATTCTTGAGTCCTATTTATACCAACTGTCTTGGACACTGCTCCAGTTACACTTAGCTGCTGTTATTCAAACCAACAGTAGGCTAACTGACCTCAATAATGTCAACCCTTGTTGGTTTAACCATGACCGGGTACAAGAGTTAAACTATGTCATGGTTAACGGAATGCGAACAGTCTACCTCCGTGGATTGAATAAAGGATTCGATTCGAAGTTCCGTGAAGGCTCCCGAGTTCGACAAGAATGTTCTCGGGTTCGACTAGAAACACCTGAAGAAGGCCGGAGAGCACACCAGCCAAAACGCTGTGTATATAACAATAAACATTCGGAAAATAGTCTGAATAATCCAAATAATCAAAAATTCAGAGAAATACTATTGTTTGTTAATTGGATCTTCTTCGAGTACTCTATTTACAATGCTCTTGTGCCAGTATATACAGAATTTAAATCACTATTTCATGACTTACGCGAGTTTTTACGCCTTCGTTATTTGTCAACTGACTGATTGAGGCTTGTCTTGATTGTACATCCAGAAACTTATTAGTTTCAAAAACGGTGACTAAATTTCTGGCGGCAAAAAACGTCGATACAACTTTGAAATTACGGAAATTGATAATGTTTTTTTTCTCTTCCTGTTTTATTACTACTTGCTTTGAAGATTTTGGCGTGCGTCTGTTCTGTTTTTACGAAAAACAAAAGCCTAAAATTGTTTATGAGCAAATTTTCTTGCTATAAAATCAAATATTATACATGACAAAAAAAAAAATAAGTAACAGAAATTTACAAAGAAACTTGTTTTATTCGTACACCGGTAAGTTCGTCTGTATACTTCAAATCTGTATGGCGAATTAGTAGAAGGCCCCCGACCGGTAGGGAGACCACGCCAATGGTTCAAAGACGTCTGCAAGATGTATATGAAGACATGCCACATCAAGACCAACTCGTGGAAGATCGATGCAGATAACCAAGCGGCTTGGCGCCTCCCTGTTAAACAAGGCATGAAAAGGAGTGAAACAGAGAGAAAAGAAGCCGCCACAGCAAGAAGAGCCAGAAGGAAGGAGAGACAACAACAACCCCAGCAAGCATCACTGTTTGTATGTAGTCACTGCACCAGAGACTGCCATTTAAAAATTGGCCCGTTTAGCCAATCGTGCCTTCATAATACAGTAAAAGTTATGTTAAATTTCATTAATTTTTCCGAGTTTTAAATTCTAATTCACTGGTTTAGGGAGTAAAAACGCATGAAATTTTGGCCATACCTAGGCTTATAGATTTTTCTCGTAACACAAAGGAACATGTTCACTTTTTTGTCGGCAAATTGATGTAGATATTCTAAACGCCTCCCCATAGATTTTTATCGGCAATTCAATGTAAATATTTTACCCCCCCTTTTTTTAAGTAAAAGTGAGAGAGAGTTAAATCAAGATTATTATACTTCTTACATATTGAACTATTTGGCAAGAACTCTTACCTAAACATATCAAACGTTATAAAAATTAAATTATCATACTGCAATATGTCCCCAGGTACCGCTAGTTACCATAATCATTTCAGCAAGTAAATAGACCTATGTTTAATAAGTTTAATGCTATGATTAATGGGTTTGATGTCAAGTTTAATAGGTTTGGTTTTAAGTTTAATGGGTTCACTGTCAAGTTTAATGGGTTCACTGCCAAATTTAAAAAATCGATCCCAGGTTTTATTGAAATACAGAAATAAATCGGGGAAGAAAGATTGTTGCGCCAATCTTTCTAGTGAAAACAGCCTAGCCGCCGATAAAAGCAACCATGGTTCCTATCAGAGGGAAATACGCAATTATCTCTGCCAATAATCAGGCCAACAGCGTAATGTTATCTTCGTAGCGATTCCCATTTCATTGCATAATCAGCTAAAAGTATTTGCTGTTTGCTTTTGTCAAGCAACTTACACCGATTAGACTAGAATTCTTTTGTGTCCTTTCTTTTCACTCGCCTCATTATCCGTTTCAACACCGGGAGCAGAACGATAAACTTGGACTTTATTATCATTGTTGCTATTACGACGTCTTTGTTCCTCATATTTCCTGCTGTAATGTTCCTATTGTTGTCCTATTCGCCTAAGTTGGTGTAATTTACAAAAATTTAAACCGCTAGTAAAACGTCTGGGTTCTTTTAACAGTCAATTGTGAGTGAGAGTAGTAGATTATTATTACCTCTGAATGTTATTCTCACCGGGTGCCCCATATTAAGTATGGTCTTTTGTGAATCTGAATGATACTTTTTTGAGCAGTTTTCATTAATCAAATTTCAGATAACTATTAGATTCCTCCACTCTTTCTTAAAAAAGGGGAACATTTCGATCAAACGGCTGGTCACGTCTAGCCAAAGCACTTATATGATTTTCCAAACCCTATTTCCATTATGGCAAGCCCCAACCCTTTTTATCATGTCTGTGCTAGAAGGCGGTGACTGACGGTATGATATTAAACTTTATCTGATGGTGAAATTCCAGTTCTGGAGCTCTGTGGAATGTGGAGAATCCCTTCATCACTATTGCATCCTGGTCCACTCTGACCCGGAGTGGTAGTACATGTTAGGGTCCCATCTATGGTTTAAAAGGAAAAAAACGCGTTTAAAACAAATTGAGTATCTATAAAGAATGAATAAAACAAAAATGTCTTCGGCATAAAATGACCCAATAGGTTGATATGCCGTAAAACCTAACCAACTTATCTAATACAAATATTTAAATAAATTTAAGTAATTATTACTATGATTAATTAATTTGTTTGCGCACAATTGCATTGTTTTAAGTAACTAATTATAATCCTTGGTAAATAATTATATCTTCAAGTAACTATTCTTAATACAAGCATTAGAGTTATATGGTATCACGTTTGACTATAGAATACAAATAATTTTAAGCAAATCTATTTCCCCCCATAGATGGAACCCTAATAGGTACTCCCATACAAGCTCAGTGGACAGGAGTAATGGCAATATAAGAGTACTTCACATTCCCTAGATCTCCAGAATTTGAACCTCCCACTCAGATATATTTTAGCTTCATACTCAGGACACACTCTTTTGTACAATCAGCATTTTCTTAGCCCTGTTGACAGGGGTTATAGAGTTTGATTCTCACTGGGTGCCCTATATCTATGGCTTCTCGTGAAAGTAAGTTACTAGTTATCTCATTGATTGCTGATGATTAACTATTCTAGCTCCTTAATAATGAGTAGTGAGTTCGATCCTTATTCGTAGCTTTTTGCCAATTGTAAGTATAAAGTAAAGTCGTCGGGGCGGCCTAAAATCGGTATGAGCCAGTCAGCGAGGGAGTCTATCCCCTTTTCAATAGCGCTAGACCAAGGAGATTGTTTTTTAGCATCTGAGGTGGAGCGCCACACCTACTATCAGCTCCTTACTTTACCGCACAGATCCCAGTGCTACTCATACGCTGGGTTGGCGAGGACCGGTATCGAACTAGGAACCTTGTGGTTTCTAGCCGAAGCTACACATATTTTAAAGAGTACATGGCATGGTGTAATGGTTAACAATCTCAACCAGAAGATATTCACCCTATCGTCTGGGGCTGGAGAATAAACCCACTTCACCACTACAGATCGGTAAGATCTCTCTCCACCCCAATGGGGCCACATGTTAGCCATCGATGTCGACCCGTAATGCCTTGGTGCAAAATTGTGGTATTTGAGTGGTCTGTTACCTGAGTATAAAGTGGTCCTGTGGCATGCAATATTTTACTTCGGTCCTTAAGGAAGCGCGTGGTGCGATGGTTAAAGTCATGGGAAATGGACTCGTCGACCCGAGTTCAAATCCTGGATGTGATAATTGCATTTAACTTTGCGCTAATACCCTTGGGAAAGGTATGAATCCTACTCTCCCTCCAGCTATGGATAAATAGTAGGGCAGACTGGGCTCTTTAACCTTGGTTAGGCAACCGGTCTAGGAGAAGGAAAACTCTGAATTCAAACCTGTTGAACTCCGCTTAAGAAATTGACCGTGTGTTACATCCTGCTCGTGCGGAGGGGTTGGTAAATATATATACTTCGGTCCTTAATTAATCGGCTGATCGTGTCAAGTTCTAACACCTGTATGATTATCCCGACCTCATTCTTCAGATTGCCCTAATGGTAATCACCAAACCCTTTTATCCTCTACAGGGCTGTGGTTGAGGGTCAACCACCAGTTTATTAATACACATGTGTTATATATCTCTAAGAAAAAAAGATTTACATAGTATATGGTGGGAATAATTTGCATAATGATTTTAACAAAACTGGGTTTGATAAATAATTATTTGCTGTTACTGATTTCTAATACTATCATGTTATTCTTAAACGTATTAAGGGCAATTCTATATTAAACTTTATATATAAATCAATCAAAATAACATTAATATTTAGTTTTGTTAGTCTTTCTAATTTAATATATTTATTACATTAAAACTTAAATACTTTCGCCCAGAGTGCGCATACTTTTGCTACGGCAATTAAACACTAACCAACCTAACCCAAGAGATATCGCGAGTGAATTAGTTTCTCACTAGTTTTGCTAAAAACATCTGGTTTTAAGTTATAACTAAGCTGAGCTTAGTAAATAGTTATCTTCTATTTATCTACTGACCATCTTACATACACATAAAAAAGAAAAAAAAAACAAACAAACAAAAAAAAAAAAAACCCAGAATCTGTTTTACTTATAAAAGCAATGAAAAGCTTAAATTTATTTAAGAAGATTATATCGGCGAATTCTTTAACTTGTACTTCTGTGTTACGTCTGAAATATTGAACGCCTACCTATCTTTACTTTTTATCCGACTAAAATAATCTTTCTTAAGAATTAATTGATTTTTTTTAAAACAAAAATATCGGATGTAAAACTGTACATTACAATTCAGATAAACGTAGCTGATAATCCGCATGTTTAGAAAATTTTTAAGACACGTTAATGTTCATTACAACACCGCCCCCATTCACTCACGAAAAAGCAACAAACTTCATTTAAGTATCTGTAGTAAAATTCACGAAGATGAATGCAAAATGAATATCTATATATTAATTCACTGGGCACCGCACGTGGTGTAATGGTTAGCAAGCTAGACTAGCAGACCATTGTTAGGGAGTTCGATTCTCACTAGATGCCCCACACTCATGGTCTTGTGCCACAACTAAGCTTAATAAGTAACTATACATTAATGCTCTTGTTCCTTAATCTTTCGACCGTTATCATCTTGTAATAGCTTTTGGTTAAAACCGAGAACCACCAAATTCTGTATGATGAAATGCAAAAATATGAATCTTGATTATCTGGTGCTGCTTATCCACCACAGTTTTATTATAAATATCTTCACCTCAGCTAAATAATGGATCATTCTGTTTTGGTGGATAAGCAGCAGCAGATAATCAAGATTCATATTTTTGCATTTCATCATACAGAATTTGGTGGTTCTCGTTTTTAACCAGAATCTTTCCTCTACTGTCTTTATTTCTTTCTTTTCTGTGTAGCATATCCTTTTTCTTGCCTTTATGTTTTTATAATAAAAACCGAATGGGTAATTATCTAGCTGAGGTGAGGACACTCATAAGACATAATTCGATGGGTAAGTGACACTAGATAATTAGGATTTATATTTTTGCATTTCATCTTGGACGATTTGGACGGTCTCATTTTTAACCAGAGAGTATAGCAAGATGATAACAGTCGGAAGATTAAGGAACCAAAGTATTAATAAATAGATATATTGAGTAATTTTCTTCCGTTCTCTTACTCTGTTTCTCTTCTCTTTTTCTTTTTCTCTCTCTTTATCTCTTTTTTTTTCTCTCTTTCTCTTTTTTTTCTCTTAATCTTTTTTCTCTCTTTCTCTTTTTCTCTCTTCACTTTTCGCTTTTTTCTCTTTTCTTTCTCTCCTTTTTCTCTGTCTTTATCTTCTCTTTTTCATTTTGTCCGTCTGTTTTTTCTCTATTTTCTTTCTGTTTTTTTACTTTCTTCTCTTTCTCTTTTTTCTCTTTCTCTTCTTTTTCTCTTTCGCTGTTTTTCTCCTTCTCTCTTTTCCCTTTCTCTTTTTTCTTTCTGTCTCTCTTTTCGTTTTCCCCTCTTTTCGTTTTCTCCTCTTTTCTCTCTCTCTCTTCATTTTTCTCTTCTCAGTCTATTAAGCAATAATATTGAGTATATTTTTTTATTAGCAAGTCAATAACAAATCAACTTATCTCCATCAAAATGGTTCCCAAGGGAACCGAGCCAGTGTTCCCATTTCGGAAAAGAGTGATGGAAGTTTTCAACAGACATCACTTTCACTTGGTTCGTCGCGTCTGAAATTCCAAACTGACGACCAAGGTTTTTTTTTGTTGGGGAGGGGGCATGAAATATTTACTAGATTTCAGATCATTAAACCAAGGGAGCTATGGCATCATTGGAATTTGGGTCCAATATCCGTTCAGTGTCTCTAGAAAATGAGATGGATTTTACGGTATGTCAACCATTGTTGGGTTATTTTATGCCAAAGTCTTTTTTAATTCATTTTTGATGGTTAGTATTATTAGTATTATTCGGACTATTGTCCTCATCTTTATTGTTATCTGTACAATGTTTCGACCGATGTGCTCTCCGGTCTTCTTCGGGTATTTCTGGTCGGACTCGGGAGACTTCTTGAACTCGGAAGACTTCTTGAACTTAGGAACCTTCTTTTCGAACTCGAGAACCTTGTTGTCGTAATCGGGATCCATCACGGAATTTTGAACCCAACCCTTTATTCAATCCACATGAGTATCCTGTTCTCATTCCGCTAACCATAGTTGAGTACAAGTGTTAAGCTGTGTTAATCATTATTCTATGTTACTGTCGCCCTTGACCAGGATAGAACCTGTAGCCAAAAGATGTGAAGGATCCCGAGTCCGACAAGAAATACCTGAAGAAGCGCGGATGGCACATCGGCCGAAACGTTGTACAGATAAGAATAAAGATGAGGACAATAGTCCAAATAATCCAAAATACGTTTGTCAGTTCAAGACAAAGGAACCACAGATTACAAGGCGATGCTAGTCTGAATTACCAATGCTATAGAGCTCCCATTGTTACATAGCATCTTAAAATACGTATACCTGTGGTCGTACACATCTTAATCTCATCTAGTTCCCTCATCTTTTCTGCAGCTTCTTTTTAGCTTGATCTGGGTAGCTGTCTGGCTTCTTCTATTTCTAACTGGTTCTGGAACTCTTCTTAGCTGGTTAGTTGGCTGGTTGGTTGGATTTTACGACATGTCAACCTTTGCTGGGTTATTTTATGCCGAAGACATTTTATTTTATTCATTCTTTATGAGTACTCAATTTTGTTTAAACTCAATTTCTAAACACATTTTTAAACTCATTATTTTTCTTTTTAACCCATAGATGGGAAATTTAATAGGCACTACCACTCCGGGAAGAGTGGATCCGGAAGTAATGGTAATGAATGGATACTTCAAATTTCCTGAGCTCCAGAACTGAAACTTCACCATTAGATTTAATTTTAAGAGTTTAACGATATCCAGGACAATAAAACACCGCCTTCTAACAGATCTACTATAAAAAGGTTGGGTTTTCCATGAGGACAGTTTGGTTGAGTAAATCATATAGGTGCTAGGGCTTGACCTGACCAGCCGATTGATCGCAGTGGGCCTCTCCGACCGCCCGTATAGTCTAAAGACCAAAGTGGAGTGTTGCATATCAGGCACTGCTCAGCCACCAGGATACCTTCCTTAAGCATGACGAATCGCCATCCACAACAAACAGGTGGCCCAATTGGGAGGGGGCTTATTCCTCTGCAGAGTTGCAGTCGGTGTATTCTAAAGCCCCAGCCGACAAGACTCCTTCTTGCCTGGTGTCTTCTTAACTTGCTCAGAGCTGTTTATCTCTAAGCTGTTTCTAATAGTCTTCTTCTTAAGGTTCTGCTTGAGACGTCCTGCGTTTGTCGTTTGTTTTTTGTGACAACAGAAGACATTTCTTTGGTGATTTCTCATGTATTTTATTTAAGTCTTATTTCTCTTTATTGGGTCTGTACCACACAACCGCACAGTCATTGCGTCTTCATTCTTTAGCGGATAACTAGAAACTGATTAGAACTAAACTATCTCTCACGCTTACCTGGGAAAACAGGAAGAAGGGGTCACTATAAGGTTTGAAGAATAATTAAAGTTCCAATTACCGTCGAACTGGGAAGACAAGGCAACACACGGTTGTAACTCAAATACAAACCCGAATGCTACAAAGTCCACTGCAAAATGACAAAGTATATATAAGACTCCACAATGTCATTCAAATCAAGCAGTCAAGCAGCCAATCAGAACTCAAGGAATGGGATCACCCAAATCACCCAGATTCATGGATGGATCATTCTTGATTCCTATTTATACCAGCTGTCTTGGACACTGCTTGAGTTGTACTTAGTTAGCTGCTGTTATTAAAACCAACAGTAGACTAACTGACTTCAATATGGCGCTGCGAACAGGATTCGAACCTGTGAGGGAATAACCCATTGGATTTTGACTTAACCACTCGGCCATCACAGCTGAGTTCTTCCAGGGCACTATAAGTCTGGAATATCTCACGACAAATTGAGATGATCCTGGAGCCGTTTGTTTGTCCGTGACTCAAGTGATATAGGGTGTGCCAGCCAGTCAATCTGTCCGTGACATCAATCAAAATCATTTAACTGTTATTTTGAATTTAAATAAATTCTCTACACTAACCGTGCATAATTAACAGGGTACTCATCAATTATGCAGCATCATCTCCTGCCACTCAACCATCCTACCGACCTCTCACCTCTACCATGCAAACATGCTACCGATTTCTCATCTTCCTATCATGCTTAGATACCGTTGTATTGAAGTCAGTTAGTCTACTGTTGGTTTTAATAACAGCAGCTAAGTAGAACACAAGCAGTGTCCAAGACAGCTGGTATAAATAGGAATCAAGAATGATCCATTTATGAATCAGTGATTTGGGTCATTCCATTCCTTGGGTTCTGATTGGTTGCTTGACTGCTTCATTTGAATGACATTGTGGAGTCTTATATATACTTTGTCATTTTGCAGTGGACTTTGTAGCATTTCGAGTTTGTATTTAAGTTTTAATCGCTTGCTGCCTTGTCTTCCCAGTTCGACGGTAATTGGAACTTATTCTTCACGTTGTATATTACTTTCGACGTCCCTTGCATTCCTTACACATACACGCGCACACATACAAAAGGTATATCTTCTAATGACTTAAGCTAAGCGACTTTACCCCAAAACATTGTTTGTCTTTCTTTTCAGAAACCTTTCATTGAATGTATACTTACATCTTTGTAAGATGTTTGGTAAAGGCGCATGGTGTAGTGGTTAGTCGTAGAAGATAGACTCGTCGAGTCGAGATCAAATCCGGGATGAGGCCGTTTGCATTTTCCCATAGCGCTAATACCCTTAGGATAGGTATGAATCCAACTACTCTCCCTCCAGCTATGGGTAAATAGTAGGGTAGACTAAACTATTTAACCTTGGATAAGTAACCAGTCTAGTAGAAAGGAAAACTCTGGATTCAAACCAGTTAAACACCGCTTAAAAAATTGCCCTTGTGTCATATCCTGCTCGTTTGGAGGGGTTAGTATATATATATATATATATATAACGCCCAACTTAAAAAACAAACATATATATATATATATGGTATTATTGTTAAAATCTATCTTTACTTACTTACTTCCTCCTATATGATATAGTGGAGGTGCGTGGTGTAATGTTTTTCGTCGAGGAGAATGAACCCTGCGACACGAGTTCGAATCCTTGATTAGGTTGTTTGCATTTCACATAGCACTAATACATTTGGGAAAGGTATGAATCCAACAATTTCCCCTTCAACTTTGGATAAATAGTAAGTCTTTGTAAGGCATCCAGTCTAGGATAAGGAAAACTGTGAATTGAAACCTATTAATACATTGACTATCTATTGGTATACATATGTACCGCCATGTATATTACTGATGTACGTAGTTATGTATTATGGAGGCGCGTGGAATAATTGTTAGTCATGGGAAGTGGACTCGTCGACCCGACTTCAAATCCTAGACAAGGCAGTTGCATTTTAAACAGCACTAATACCTTTGGGGAATTGTATGGATCCATATATTCTCCCTCCAGCTATGGGTAAAATAGTAGAGCAGACTGGGTTCTATAATCCTGGATAGGTAACCAGTCTAGGAGAAGAAAAACTTTGAATTTGAAAAACCTGAGGTCAGTCGTTGATTGAGTGTGTGGCATTCCTAACGATAAAGTAAATATATATATATATATATATTCTCCCTCCAGCTATGGGTCAAATTGTAGAGCAGACTGGGCTCTTCAGCCTTGGGTTGGTAACCAGTCTAGGAGAGGGATAACTCTGAATTCAAAGTTCCTGAGGTCGGTCGTTGATTGGGTTTGTGGCAATTTTTGATGCACCAATTCTTTCCTATCGACAGTGCCAAAAAGTGCGGAATGATCCAACACAAGCCTTCACCACTCTAAACAAAATCACTGTGTAGATTTTTCACTGGATGAACCCTCATGCGTCGAAATCAACGAGAAAGTACATAGTAATGTATGTTCTGCTGGTCCATTAACCCTCTTCAAAGCGTAATAATGGATCATTGTAATAGCGAAACCCAACAGGTTCACAGGTCGTCCACTGAGATTTGAGATTAGTCCTGTGGAATAATAGTAACGTGTCGGGACTTCAGGCAAACATTGGCAAGTTCGATTTTCGTCGAGGTCATGACTGAGCATCTCATTTGGAGAGAACAGACCATCACCATTGTGTTGTAAAATCGATTCTCACCGGGTGCCTCATACATGTGGCCTTTTTGTTGTCTTTGTTAATTGTAATTGCATGTATTTTTGTTACGCAATGTACATTTGCCTTTCATTTCTTTATTCATCATGTTTCGCTCTTTGATGTATGATGCAAAGGCAAGAATAATAAATAGACAATAACATTCCTTTCAAGCAAACACTTGCAAGCATCAATATCAATACTGACATCTAACAATACATTAGATACAGTACAAAAGTCTGTTTAAAAAAAAAACAACTGTTGATGCCGGACGACAAAACAAACATCCACAGAGATCATTTTCCATATTTTAAATTTATCAAAATTTAGAGATGTTCAAATTTTTCGGGATATAAAGTGTGTGCTAGACGCACAATCTTATTTATAGACTGGGCGATAGTCATGTGACCATATTCTTGTCCAATCACTGGCAGTGCCCTGCTGCTGATATTATTATTTATACTGGCCTTTTCTGGTCATACCTAAGCATTACTACTTGGATCTTCTTGGACGACGGACCATAGGATTGTATATCACAGCACTTATTCACTTACCATAGGATTCTATATCACAGGACTTATTCACTTACCAAAGGATTCTATAACTCAGGACTTACTTACTTATTTATTTTAAGTTCTTTACAACTAGCCAAGGATGGCGGCCAGATACTTAACAAGAGATTTGGTAGGTAGGTTAGATTTTACTTGTGAACCCTTGTTGGGGTATTTTAAGCCGAAAACGTTTTATTTTATTCGTTCTCGATTAGTATTTGAATAAGTTTTTATGCAACTCACAAACATACAAATAAACAAAAAATAATTACCAAGAGTAGACCAAACCTGGAATGATACTAAGACATTGTTGGACAGACTCACATAAACACACACAGATTTGCACATACACACATGTAAAGACTTTCAAGGAAGACAGACATAATGTACAGAATCTAGCAGCAAGCTAACAGCTCCGGACCTTCAGAAATATTCTGACTGAAGAATAATTAAAGTTCCAATTACCGTCGAAATGGGAAGACAAGGCAACAAACGGTTGTAACTTAATACCAACTCGAATAGTCACAAAGTCTACTGCAGAATGACAGGGTATTTATAAGACTCTACAATGTCATTCAAATCAAGCAGCCAATCAGAACTCAAGGAATGGAATCACCCAAATCACCCAAATTCATGAATGGATCATTCTTGATTTCTATATATACCAACTGTCTTGGACGCTGCTTAAGTTGTACTTAGTCAGCTGCTTTATTCAAACCAACAGACGAAGAGACCTTTATCTCGAAACATTAAGAATGAAACAAAGGTAAACAAACAGCATCATAGTTATCTCATTTTTCTTTACACTTGCATTGTGATAGCCTTCAATACCAACCACATAACCAACTCATTTTTTATATTCAACCCATAGCAGATAATACCACTAGAGTTCAAAGTGGAACTGGGAGTAATGGTAATGAAGGGGTACTCCACACTCCTCAGAGCTCCAAAATTGGAACTTCATTAGATGCAGTATAACGTCATACCCAAGACACTAAGACCGTCAATCACCGTCTTCTAGCACATATTTTATAAAAAGGGTTGGGGTTTGTCATAAGGCCAATAGGGTCAGGACGATCATATAGGTGCTAGGGCTTGACTGACCAGCCGATAGATCGGATGGTGCCTCCCCGACTTATTTAGTAAAGAAAGTGTGGCAACGTCAGTGAAGAGAAAATTAGCAAACGTAGGCAACAAGTTAAAATCCGCTTAAGAAATTGACCTTGTGTCAGATCTGCCCGTGTGGAGTGATTGATATATATATAGAGTGAATGGATAAGTAAATAGGAAAAGAGCGATGTATAAAAGGTACACGATAATAGGTAAGAGTTATAATAGGTAACATATGCATTTCGCATTTCTGTAATAATGTAATTGTTAATGTATTTGTCAGGAAGTAATATGTAAGATTTAATGCTCGAAGGTAAAAGATGAATGATGGTCTACAGTAAACATCTGGCCGACTCAAATTAAACGAAGAAGTCTTGGTAAGTCAAACCTATAGTATCTCTCCTTTCTGACTGCGCCTTGCCTTGCAAACCAAATTGCCTCCAGGGCCGAGTGCAAAGCCACGCTACGCAGGCAGTTGGCTGGTTGGTTTGATTTTAAGCCATGTCAAACCGTTGGGTCATTTTATACCGAAGACGCTTTCGTTTTATTCATTCTCGACTCAATTTTTTCATCTAATTTATTGACATTTTTACAACTGATTTTTTCTATTTTACACATAGATGGGACCCTGCATATTCCCCAGAGCTCCAGAACTGGACCTTCACAATCAGATAGTTTAACGTCATACCCAGGACACTAAGACCCCTCAGCCATGGAAAAGTTGAGGCTTACCATGAGGGCAATTGGGTTCGGACAATAATATAGGGAAAGGGCTTGACCTAACCAGCCAATTGATCACAGGAGACCTCTCTTACCGCCCATCTAATCTAAGTAAAGACCAATGTGGAGTGTTGTATTTCATGGACTGCTCAGCCACCATTGTTCCTTCTTACCCATCTGCAGAGGTGCAGTCGGTGTATTTTAAAGCCCCCAGCCAACAGGGTTGTACGCCTGCAGTGTTCACTGACTGTTATTTTGCTCCACTCTTCCCTGGCAATAACTTCTCGTTCCTCCAAATTTGAAGGATATCTGTCTCGTACATTTTTCTTTTAAATAGCTCCATACATTTTCAATGGGGTTTAGATCAGGACATGGTGTGCGGTCAACAAATACCTTCATTTTGCTGTCATCTAAGTATTTTGTAACAATCTTTACAATGTTTCATTAGAAATACTAGCAAATATATACACCTTCCAGGTGCAGGTATTTAAGTTTTAATGTAATAAAATATATTAAATTAGAAAGGCTGATGAAACTAAATAAGAATGCAGATAAAAATATTTGAAACAGAGGTGGGGTATGACTGCTTGATTTGAATGACATTGTGGAGTCTTATATATACTTTGTCATTTTGCAGTGGACTTTGTAGCATTCGAGTTTGTATTTGAGTTACAATCGTTTGTTGCCTTGTCTTCCCAGTTCGACGGTAATTGGAACTTATTCTTCATCTCCCCTCCCCCCCCCATTGCGCGGGCGTGCGGTCTTTGAGGGGGGAAATAGTTCCTTTCGACCCGGCCGATTACAGGGGAGTAATCTTGATAAAGCACGGGGTATTTTTGATGGCATTGGCTTAGGGGTTGGAGTGACGCTGGGTGAGGCTTAGTCCATAGTTGATGTTACCATTCTTTTGGTTTGTGGAACATCCTCAAATATTGGTTTAGGGAGCTCAGGCAAAGCGCTAGAAATACGAACAGGGGCCACTGGTGCTTGGAGCTTCCTGGGGAATCGGCGATTCCGCAATGTGATCCTACCTGATCCATCAATCCTGATTCGGTATTGGTGATTGGGGAGTGTTTCGACAACTCTGCCTGTTATGTCCCACCGACAGTTGTTTGGACGTTGTACAGACACTCTGTCTCCCTTTTAAAGTGGATAGAGTGCCTGTGCTGTGCGATTGTATCTCTCTATTAGCAGTGCATCGAACAACTGAAACCTCCTCTTACATCAATCCTGTCTTTCATTGCTAAATTTTTCGAATTTATCTATTTAGTTAAAATAGGAAGTAAAGAATAAAATCAGTTATTTCTTTTTGTTAATGATTTCTTTTAAGATTTATCCATGAGATTTTTGCTCATATTCATTAAGATAAAACCAGACAATTAGAAAACAAAAATACTAAGCACACATTTATTAATATCAAATTTTGAATATCAATATGCAAATTCACCTTCCTGTTTACACTGTAAACCGCTATTTTGTTGTATATATAAATAAAATTGCATATTATAAGTATGTAGATATGATCAACAGAATTAATATTGTAAGACAATTTTATTTATAATTGAAAATAAAATCATGGTGAATGTGACGTAAATAACAAAAGGAATTGTAACATGAGTAGTAATATAGTTTCGGATACAGACAGACAAACACACAACCTCCATTATAATAAGATTAGAACGTTATAAAATCAGATCAATAGTATTTAATTTTCAAAGGCTACTTATATTAAATGTCACATTAAGACAAATTTACACTTGCCATTGGGAAATATTATTTCATAATTTCCATAAGAGGGGGGCGAATGATTTTTAGGAAAATCTATAACTATGAATATCATACATAAAAACTTTTAACAAATTAACGAATTATCCAAAAGTAAATACAGAATAAACTAACATTGGAAAATTCACTAAGTGCTTTCAAATATTCAACTCGTATTTCATGAATTATGCATATATTAGGTACGTGTAATTAATTCTGACACCAACTATATATAATGCATCCAATTATACCCCATCAAGCTTCGGGTAAATAATAAGGCAGACTGTGATCTTTAACTTTGGTTAGACAAACAGTCTAGAAGAAGGAAAACTATAAATTCAAACTTGTTAAACTCTACTTAAAACATTTACCTTGTGTCACGTCTTATCCGTACGGAGGGATTGGTATATATAATATATATATATATATATATATATATATATATGAAAGAGAAATGTAGACAAGCACAAGATGGTACTGTGGATGGGTGTTTATTTCTGGTATTAATGACGACGCTATAATGTTTCGGTCTTTCAGACCTTCTTTGGGACACGAGCTGAGTTCTTGTATTGAAGAATTCAATTCTCTTATTGACGAGTGTCTTTTGGTCGTGAGTGGGAGGAGGGTGCAGTTGAACTGCTGCTGATGTGGGGTGAATATTTGGGGTGCAAGTAGGGGTCAGCTGTAGGCATAGTATATGTTGGGTGACGTAGTAGATCTGGGGTAAATGTTTGGGAGGGACGTAGGGGTCGTCTCTGGTGGTGCATAGTAGACATTGGAAAAAGTGATAGGCGGGGGTGGAAGTATGGTTCGACTGTGATTGAACAGTAGTGATAGTGGGAGTAGGATCAATGAATAATGGTAAGAGGGATGTTTTTTTTTACATTTCTCCACATATTGTCGGGCTGGTTTTCTCATTTTACTCTCATGAATCAGATACTACGTACCTTGGTTTCACTTGAACGGATCCTCAGTATAATTGAATCATGAGTCAGAATTATTCCGAGGAGCCGTTCAGGTGAAACCTAGGTAAGTAGTATTTGACTCATTGGGTCCTTATAACTTAGCTCTACATAGCGTATTGAGCACTTTCTACAAATATTACTTAGACCACTTGTTGGTCTTTTCGTTTTTAATTTTTTCCCAGATATCAGTTTGTACATTTCCTTATTTGTAAACTGAATTATCTGTTTTTCCCACACCGCTAGTTTAGAAATAAAAATTATATATATATATATATATATATATATATAAAATGTGTGTTATTTTGATATTAAAAGTCACCAGCAGTCAAAGAAATCAGAGTTCTAAACATTGAAAACAATTTTATACAAGTATTTTTCTATTAAATTCTTCTTGTAAATGATACAATGATTTAAAACTAAAAATTAATGTTTGTTTTCAGTATTGATTCATCGCACCTTCTTCCACTGCCAGCTCTATGTTGGTTATTCTATAAATGTTACCCGAGTGGTGGAAGTAATATCATGTAAACTACTCAAGGACTGCATGAGGAGGCGTGTTTGCGTAATGGTTATCATTTACGCAATGAAATTTATCCTGTGTCTTATCTTGTTCGTGGCGGAGGAGTTAAATTATTAATTTTTACCTGAAGCGTCAGAATATTTTTTCTGGTCTTTTTCACGAGTGAATAAGTAAAAGTAAAATTGGCGGAGTGGCCGAATCGTCCAAGATAAAATCAGTGAGGGAGTCTATCCCCATTTTGCTATAGCTAGACCAGGGAGGTTGTTTTTTGCTAAGCTGGTGCGCCACACCTACCGTCTGCTCCCTACTTTATCCCACATATCAGATTACCCAATCTGTGCTACTCATGCGCTGAGCCAGTAGCGGACTAGGAAGCTTCCAATTCCTAGGTGGGTGCTCTACCGACTGAATTAAACCGGCCTCGAAAGAGTGAATAGTCGGAATATTTTTTTTGTTTTTAGTAGAAATATATTAGAATATATATTTTTTGCTGATACCATGTTTTAAGTTATTTTCACCGGAAAGCACCAGGTATCTCTGCTAGTATATATAAGGGTAACCCAACGAAAAGGAACATCATTGCGAGAGATTGTATCAGAGTAATACAATTAAAATTCTCTTGTAGAATAAAATATCATTCAATTTGCAACTGAATAATAATTCTTGTGTAGTTTTCATTGATTGAATTTCTGAGATAACTGTTAGATGCTAATTAAATTCCTTCACTCTTCCTTAAAAAGGGAGACCCCTACAATCAATCTGCTGGTCACGCCAAGTCCTAGCACCTATATAATTGTCCTAACCCCATTGCCCTTATGGCAAAACCCAGCACTGTTTCATCATATATATATTTATCAACCCCTCCGCACGAGCAGGATGTGACACAAGGTCAATTTCTTAAGCGGATTTTAACAGGTTTGAATTCAGAGTTTTCCTTCTCCTAGACCGGTTGCCTAACCAAGGTTAAAGAGTCCAGTCTGCCCTGCTATTTATCCATAGCTGGAGGGAGAATAGGATTCATACCTTTCCCAAGGGTATTAGCGCTAAGGGAAATGCAGGATTTGAACTCTGGGTGGCGAGTACATTTCCCATGACTTTAACCATTACACCACGCGCTTCTATACTGTTTCATCATATATGTGCTAGCATGCGGTGTCTGAGGGTCTTATTGTCCTCTGTATAACGTTACACTCTATCTGATGGTAAAGTTCCAGTTCTGAAGCTCTGGGGAATGTGGAGTACCCCATCATCAACATTACTCCCAGGTCCACTCTAACCTGAAGTGGTAGTACCTGATAGTGTCCCATCTATGGGTTAAATAGAACAAAATGTGTTAAGAAATTGAGTTTAAAAAATAGAGTTCCCATGAAAAATGAATAAAACAAAACGGCTTCGGCATAAAATGACCCAATGGGTTGACATGCCGTAAAATCCAATCAACCTGGTACTCCATACTCGCCATATATTTAGAACTGGTACGTCATCATTGAACGCAGTTTGGTGTCATACACATGACACCGCCCTTTTCTATCCCCTATCAGCTGGGGTTGTAGAATACGGCGGATGCACTCTTGACACATAAACACCTGTTAGGGTCATCTCTATTGATCAATTAGATATGTTTAAAATTATTCGCATTAAATAGGAACACTTGATAACTGTGTGTAAATTATTTGTACTAGCAAGTATATGCCCCCTCTGAGTGCAAGTATTTAAGTTTTAATGTAATAAAATATTATATTAAATTATTAAGGCTAATGAAACTATATAATAATGCAGATGAAAAGATTTGAAACAGGAGGGGGTATAATCCAAAAATAAACTGAAACTTACTCCTCCTTCACTCCTGTCTTTTGTCGCTAAATAATCTTAATTTAACTACTTAGTTAAATTAGGAAGTAAAGAATAAAATGATAGTTATTTCTTCTGGTTAATGAATTTCTTTTAAAGAGATTTTTTGTGAGAATCGAACTTTGTTGTATATAGTTATTTAGTAAGCTTAGCTTAGATGAGGCACAATGCCAGTATTGGGCACTCAGCGAGAATCGAACTCACTAACAATGGTCCGCTAATCTTGCTTGCTAACCGTGACACAAGGCCAGAATTATGGGGCACCCAATGAGAATCGAACTCACTAACAATGGTCTGCAAATACTAGCTTGCTAACCATTACACCACGTGAGGTGCCCACCTTATTTACTTAGCTTAGATATGGCACAAGGCCAGATTATGGAGCGCCCAGTGAGAATCGAACTCACTAACAATGGTCTGCTGATCTAGCTTGCTAACCATTACACGACGTGAGGTGCCCATCTTTGTTGTATATAGTTATTTACTAAGCTTAGCTTAGATATGGCACAAGGCCAGAAGTATGGGGCACCCAGTGAGAATCGAACTCACTAACATGGTCTGCAAATCTACCTTGCTAACCATTAAACCACATGAGGTGCCCATCTTTGTTGTATATAGTTATTTACTAAGCTTAGCTTAGATATGGGCCAGAAGTATGGGGCACCCAGTGAGAATCGAACTCACTAACAATGGTCTGCAAATCTACCTTGCTAACCATTACACCACATGAGGTGCCCATTTTTGTTGTATATAGTTATTTACCAAGCTTAGCTTAGATATGGCACAAGGCCAGATTATGGGGCTCCCAATGAGAATCGAACTCACTAACAATGGTTTGCAAATCTACCTTGCTAACCATTACACCACATGAGGTGCCCATTTTTGTTGTATATAAGGCGTGCAGCAATCCACCACTTAAAATTATAGACAAAGTGAGGTCACGTAGTTTAAACCGCAGCCAATCAACAGCCCGAATACGTGGTTAGTTAACTATTTAATCACTGATATTCACAGCCGTTCATTTGCACTTTATTTGACATTGACGAAAGGACCTTCCACACTAAGGAACACCAAGGAACAACGAAAGGATCATACCCAACACTGAGGGACACCAAGGAGCAACCAAAGGATCATACCCAACACTGAGGACACCAAGGAACAACCAAAGGATCATACCCAACACTAAGGGACACCCAAAGGAACACCAAAGGATCATACCAACACTAAGGGACCAGGGGACACAAGGAACAACAAAGGATCATACCCAACACTGAGGGACACCAAGGAACAACGAAAGGATCATACCAACACTGAGGGACACCAAGGAACAACCAAAGGATCATACCCAACACTAAGGGACACCAAGGAACAACCAAAATCATACCATACCCAACACTGAGGCACCAAGGAACAACCAAGGATCATACCCAACACTGAGGGACACCAAGGAACAACCAAAGGATTCATACCCAACACTGAGGGACACCAAGGAACAACCATCACCCACTGAGGGACACCAAGGAACAACCAAAGGTTACTTCACTAAGGATCACGCTCTGCTTAACACAAGGGATCTCCGCTGTGCAGTGCTCTTGCTTGAAGCCTAAGGATAGCCACAAAAATCGTGAGAGGACAATTATATCGGTGCTAAGGGTTGACTTGACCAGCCGACTGATCAAAGGGGGCCTCTCCGACCGTCCGTCTAGTCCAAGTAAGGGCCGAAGTGGAGTGTTGCATGTCATTGACTGCTCAGATACCTGAATTCCATCCTTAAGCATCATGGGTCGCCACTCACCGCCAACAGGTGGCCCCATTGGGGGAGTCTTACTCCTCTGCAGAGGTGCATACTCACGCCTCAGCCGACAGGGCGGAGAAAAAAAGGAATTAATATTCCTGACTCGATATACTCAACAAATAGATTAACACAATAATCAAGCAAAGAGATTATTGCAAGGAAACTGCAAGATGCCTGACGTTTTCGAAAGACTTTCTTTTATTTTCCTTATCAAAACGCTTCCTCGTGATAATTACACTGTCATTTTATACCGGTTGCGTTTTATTATTTCTTCATTATTCTTCATTAATTCCATTTTCTTTCTATCAATTTCTATTTCTCTTCAGTATCAATTCTGTCAGCGAGTATGTGTGATTGGGTGGGTGGGGGGAGAAGAACAGGATCCAATTCTTTCACATTGCAGATTCCTTTTTTTCTTCTATTTTGCTTTATTTCTCCCCTTTCTTCTTTTTCTTCTCCCTTTTTTCGTCTTCTTTCTCTTCTCTCTGTTTTCTTTTTTCTTTTTTCTTCTTCCTTTTTTCTCACTTTTTTCTTTTTTCTTTCTTCGCTCTTTTTTTGTTATTCTTTCTTCTCCCTTTTTTCTTTTTTTTTCTTTCTTCTTCCATTTTTCTACCTTTTCTTCTTTCTCCATTTCATTTCTTGCTTTTCTACCTCTTTCTTTTTTTCTTCTCTTTACTTTGTTTTTTTTTTCTCTTTTTTCTTTCGTTTTTTTCATCACTCTTTTTTCTTTCGATTTTTTTTCTGTTTTCTTTCGATTTTTTTCTTCTGTTTTCTTTCGTTTTTCTTCTCTCTTTTTTCTTTCATTTTTCTTTTCTCTTTTTTTCGTTTTTTCTTCTCTCTTTTTCTTTCGTTTTTCTTTCTCTCTTTTTTTTTTCGTTTTTTCTTCTCTCTTTTTTTTTCGTTTTTTCTTTTCTTTTTTCTTTCGTTTTTTCTTCTCTCTTTTCTTTCGTTTTTTCTTTTTTTTTTTCGTTTTTTCTTCTCTCTTGTTTCTTCGGTTTTCTCTTGTCTCTTTCTTTCGTTTTTTTCTTGTCTCTTATTCTTTCGTTTTTTTCTTCTCTCTTTTTCTTTCGTTTTTACTTCTGGTCTTTTTTTCGTTTTTTTTCTTCTCTCTTTTCTTTCGTTTTTCTTCTCTCTTTTTTTTTGTTTTTTTCTTCTCTCTAGTTTTTCTTTCTCTTTTCGTTTTTTCGTCATGTTTCTTCTTTATCTTTTTGTTTTTCTTTCTTTTTTACTTTCGTCTTTTTTTTTCTTTTACTTCTCTCTTTTCTTGTCTCTTTTCTTTTTTTCTCTGTTTTCTTTCTTTTCTCTTCTTTCTTTACGTCTAGTTCGTTTTTCTACAATGTTCTTATTTCGTTAATTCTCTTTTATTTTGACTACATTTTCTTTATTCCTACTTTCTCTCTCACTCGTAATACTCCAATCTCCTCTCTTTCTCTTTTTTCTTTAATTATTTTCTATTGTGTTTCTCTATCTTCCTCTATCTTTCTGTCTTTTTCTCTCTTCCACGTTATGTGAATGTAAACAGTCTCGTCCAGGATTTGAACTAGTCTTATCGTGTCCTTTTTCCTACGACGATAACCATTACACCGTGCACCTCCTTTGTTTATAACTGGGAACATTCAACACAAATTGAGAATCTCAATTAACCAGCAGCAGCAGCCATCGTCGTCACCGCGGCCGCCATCCGATTATCGATTGCTAAATAGATATTTTCATTACACTGAGAAAAAAAAACTAAAAAACTAACAACAATTAATAAAAAAAGAAATGTTTCTAGTCATTTGTCGTTATAATTTCGCTCAAACTACAAAATGCTTGCAACTAATTACAACTAAAACATCAGGAAAACTTAAATAATATATTCATAATTATCTATAACTAGCAAATATATGCAGCCTCCGGGTGCAAGTATTTAAGTTTTAGTGTAATAAAATATTATAGTAAATTATAAAGGCTAATAAAACTAAATAAGAATACAGTTAAAAAGATTTGAAACAGAGGAGATATAATCGAAAAATAGAACAACTGAGACTTATTCTTCCATCACTTCCGTCTTTCATTGCTAAATTTTTCCCAATTTAACTATTTATTAATTAGGAAGTAAACAATAAATGACAGTTATTTCTTCTTGTTAATGGATTTCTTTTAAGATTTATCTCCGAGATTTTTGCTCATATTCATTAAGATAAAACCAAACAATTAGAAATAAATAATACTATACACACATATTCATTAAAATCAAATTTTTAATATCAATATACAAATTAGCCTTCTCGTTCACACTGTAAAGCGCTATTTTGTTGTATATATAAATACAATTGCATGTTATTAGTATTTAGATATGGTCAACAGTATCAATACTCTAAAATAATTTTGATAATAATGAGGTTCAAAAATTTAATAATCATAGAGAATGTGACGTAAATAACTAAGGGAATTGTGACTTGAATAGTAATATAGTTTCGGTTACAGATAGAAAAACTCACAATCTCCATTATAATAAGATTATATCCTAGCATAATTTGTATTATTTAGATTTTTTGGACTGGTGTCTCATCTTTATTGTTTATTACACAACAAAAATACCATTGTGAAAGGTATGCATCCACTACTCTCCCCCACCTATGGGTAAATAGTAGGGCAGACTGGGTCTTTAACATTAGCTAGGTAACCAGTATAGGAGAAGGAAAACTCTGAATTTAAACCTGTTAAACCCAGCTTAAGAAATTGACCTTATGTCGCATCCTATTCGTGTGGAGGGTTTGGTAAATATATCTATTTACCAACCCCTCAGCACGAGCAGGATGTGACACAAGGTCAATTTCTTAAGCGGAGTTCAACAGGTTTGAATTTAGAGTTTTCTTTCTCCTAGACTTTGTTACTTAGCCATGGTTAAAGAACCAGTCTGCCTTGATATTTACCGCATAGCTGGAGGGAGAGTAGGATTCCCACCTTTCCCAAGGGTATTAGCACTAAGTGAAATGCAATTACCACCTCCAGGATTTGAACCCGGGGCGACGAGTCCATTTCTCATGACTTTAACCATTACACCACACGCTTCCTATTTGGTAAATATATGTATACAAAAAGTTTTGGTCGATGTTCACTTTGGCCTTCTTCAGGTGTTTTTTGTCGAAATTTGGTTCGCCATGTCCATTTCCTACGATGATAAACATTACACCACAAACACCTGTGTTATTTCATAATTGATTATGTTGTAAAAGAATAGAAAACGGTTGTTATTCCTTTCAAACCTTTTCTTGTACCCTGACTAACAATATGTAACTCAAAGTTTGTTCTTGAATACAATATGTGATTTCTTACTTACTAATCTTTTAAAAGAATAGAAAATGGCCGTTATTCATTTCAAACCTGAAAATGCTCTGTAATACAAATCTTAACATTTCAAACCTGAAAAATGCTCTGTAATACAAATCTTAACATTTCAAACCTGAAAAATGCTCTGTAATACAAATCTTAACATTTCAAACCTGAAAATGCCTGTAATACAATCTTAAACATTTCAAACCTGAAAATGTCTGTAAATACAAATCTTAACATTTCAAACCCTGAAAAATGCTCTCTGTAATACAAATCTTAACATTTCAAATCTGAAAAACACTGTGCTAACACAAATTTTAACATTTCAACCTGAAAAATACTGTGTAACACAAAATTTAACACTTCAAACCTGAAAAACACTGTGTAACACAAATTTTAACATTTCAAACCTGAAAAACACTGTGTAACACAAATCTTAACATTTCACACCTAAAAAAACACTATGTAACACAACTTTTAACACTTCAAACCTAAAAAAACAAAAAAGCACAAAATTTTAATTCAAGATAGTATGTGCTATTTCTTATTTGCTTATGTTTGTAAAAGTATAGAACTTCAAACCTTATTTTGTACTCTGGATAACACTGTAATGCAAATTTTGTTCCTAGATAGCACGGCTTATTTCCAATTACTTTAGTTGTAAAAGGGAAGAAATAACAATTATCCCTTAACTTTTGTTTTTGAATTCAATTTAGAAATTAAACTATTTTCTTTGTAAAACAAAAACTAGAAAATTTGTATATTGCTATTTGCATGAGGCCTGAATAATACATATGAATCGAGATTTGCATGTATTTAGACGAAATTAAGAAAATGTTTTGTAAATGAGTTGTTTTTTTTATATATATGCGATTGTAATGTAAATCTAACTCAAACTTTCTGGAAACTGGGTAAATATGAAAATTTCATTATCCAGGTCACAAAAAGAAAAATAAATATTTTCTATTTGCTTTCCGCATAAACAATTAGAAAATAACATGTTCTTCCCAGAAACAAGTAGATTCTAAAAAGAAAATGTTGCAATTTGAAAATTACTGATTACGTTCCTAGAAGAATATCTAATTTTTTGTATATGAATATTAATTTGTGCCAATTTTTGGTTTTATGGAGGCGCATGTGCCGTAACGTTTATTTTGTTGGAAAATACTTGGCGAGCCAAATTCATATCTTGGCAAAGGCGTGAATGCAACACTTAATCCACCCTCTTATTGTTGTATACTCTCTTTACTTCTATTATTCTTCTGCTCATCTTTGGTATCTTACGTTCTTCTTCTAGCGTCTGGACTTCGCCATGGGGACTTCGTGTCTGGTCTTCCATTTGGGGATTTCTCTTTATCAGAAGCCCTGTGTCATTGGTAGTTTTTAGATAATAACCCAAGACTTCGATTTGCTTTAGATCATATTTTATTCCGAAATCCCCACCAGACTACCTGCGCAGATTGAGTCGGCAGTGCACTTAACACAACTTACCACCTTCGTGGTTTGGCCGATACTCAACTAAACTCTCTTTCTAATCTAAACCGGAAGAGGGTCTTCTCCACCGATTCTCACGGTATCCACCGGAAGGATCAGCATGAGGTCAAGCCGTGTCACTCAATCCTTCAAAGCCGCCGGCTGCAACTTATAACAGCCATTTTGGTTTCTACACTACTGTAAATAAGTGTTAGAGTACTAACAATTATGTAACATTATGGGTAAAGAGTACGGCACCATTTTTTGGCCTTAGTAGCGCAACCGGTCTCGAAGGGAAATGATAAAAAACAAAACAACAGTTGTATCAGTTATATCAGATATATAGATACTTTTTCAAATACTTGTACTGTGTAATTTAAATTCAACCTGTTACAGCCCATGTATAGAATACGCCGACTGCACCTCAGCAGAGATGTAAACCCTCATCCCCAATGGGACCACCAGTTGGCCGTGTGTGACGACCTGTGGTGCTTAAGGACGAATCATAATGGCCGAGCAGTCTATTACTTGCAAAATTCCAGCCCTAGTACCTAAGTTATTGTCCCAGCCGTATTGCTCTTATGGCAACCCCAAACCTTTTTTTTATCGTATGTGGTACCAGGCCGTGGTTAAGGGTTTTAGTGCCCCAGGTATGACATTTAACTGCATCTAGTGGTGGATTCTAATTCTGGTGCTCTGGGGAGTCTGGAGTACTCGTCGGCAGTAGATCTATAATGAATACGTAAATTTGATAAGTTGGTGCTGCATTACGATGGTGTCAATTTCGTCTCCTTTGCAGTTGATTCTTCACTCTTCTTAACCTCTGCATATCAAACAATCGATCGTATTGTTGTATATTGTACAAACGGAAATAGAAATTTCCGGTTGAATTAAACAGAGGGGGGACGGCAAAGGTGACAAAGGACTTTTTCCTGGTGGGAGCGAACAAAGAAAAGGCGTAGGCGTTTGAGATATATAAAAGAACAGTCAGTAGTGAACAGACCCCAGTGAGGAGAGAGACGGCGAACGGAGTGACCGACGCTTGCGGTCAATCGCTGCCAGCGGGCAGTGAGGCGCACCCACCCCTTTCACCTCCCGATCGCCAGCCTGCAACATTAGTAGTTCCCATTGTCAAGCTCACTACCCACACGCACCACGAGGGAATGAAAAGAAATTTTTATAAAAGTTCAATCTCCTACTACATACAGCATGCCTTGTGATTTCATTAAGCGACCACTACATATATCGTCTAAGGGCTAGACACCCGCAGTATATCCGCTACGATACGTACGCCGATTTAGCAGCGTGAGTTTGAAGAAGCTGCTATATAACATATATAGAAATTGATGCCAGTATATAACATATACGATTCAGAGTAGCGAAGAAGGCGCTACGCAACAGTATTACTCTATGGAATTATATAATGGAGAAAGTAAAAAGTGTCTGACACCCGGCTCGTTGTCTGGATTTTACGGCATGCCAAACCTTGTTTGGTAATTTTATGCTGAAGACGTTTTGTTTTATTCATTCTTTATGGGTACTCAATTATTTCCGAACTCCTTTTTCTTCTAATTAACCCATAGATGGGACCCTAACAGGTTCTAACGATCCGGTTCAAAGTGGTATTGGGAGTAATGGTGATGAAGGGGTACTCCACATTTCTCAGAGCTCCAGGATTGCAACTTCACCATTTCAAGAACTAAAATATGAGGTACGAGTGATGTTCAGATACGCTTATGTTAATAAGTTCAATAAAACGTTCAAGTTCTCAAATTTATTGTACCAAAAGAAAATATTATTTATAAAAACAAACATTAAATCATATTACAGTACATAATTTATCACATTGTATTTTATCATATTTTCCCACTATACAGTACTATTTTTTCCTATTAAAAAAAAACATAACAAAAATATGAGGGTATTAATTTGATGTATGCGGAGATTGATTTATGAGCGGAACGAATTAAACTCAAAGGGCAAAGTACCACAGTATATAGAAAACAAAGTTGGGCATCAAATAACCCAGAAGGGTTGATGTTGCAATAAGCTAACCAAGGTCACTCTGGCCTGGAGTGGTTATACATGTTAGGGTCCTACCAATGGTTTAAATTGATCTGTTTGAAAAGTATACGTATTCAATATCAAAACATAATACCATAACATTATAAATTATTTGTATTACAAATAGATAAATGAAGCTATAATAATTTACTAAGGATCATTATTAGTTACTTAAAAAAACTATTTTTAAATACAAATAATTGCTTGAAACCATAGGATTATTTATATTAGGAATATTTAAAACGATACATCAGTTCAAATTTATATTAGATAGAATACTTGATATATAACTGGGTGGAAAAATAGGAGGGTAGACTGGGCTCTTTAACCGTGGCTATGTAACCAGTCTAAGAGTAGGAAAACTCTGAATTCAAATCTGTTAACATCCGCTAAAGAAATCGACTTTGTGCCACGTCCTGTTCGTGCGGAGAGGTTGGTAAATATATACAAGGTGTGTCAAAAAAGTATCGAGATTTTTTTGTACTTTTGATACACCTTGTTTTATGAAAAAAAAAGTTCCATTCATTCTTCATTTCCATATTAGTAAATACAAGCTTTAAACTTGGTACTTTTTGACACGCGTTATATTCTGAAAAAAAAAAGATTAATGAATGGTACCTTTTTTTTTTTTTTTTTTTTTTTTTTTCAGAATACAAGATGTGTCTAAAAGTACAAAGAATCTCGATACTTTTTTGACACACTTGTATATGATTTTCCAGTCTTATGATCACGGGCAGCATGTTCTTCGGAGTTACTTTAATCTTTTCCTCGAGACTGAATAGCCATACAATGCCTTGAATCGCTTACGGGTGAGGACTTGATCGCTGACGACACCAACAGTGAACGCTGCCTGAAGCAATTAATATCCAGTTGGATACGGGTCGGAGTTGACGACTATCGGGCCAAAGCAATCATTTTCAGAGGGTCGTGCTAATTCCTCAAATGCGATCTTGCCCTAAGCTTTGCCGCACTTCCGATGCTTTCCCATAACATGTGCTTAGAGCTTTTTCATTAGGTATTTATTATGGATTCGATCTACTTGATAGAAAGCTCTACGGCCATTTTTTTACGATAATTTTTTTCTTCTAATCTAACTGGATGTGCGTACAGAATTTAAGTGGTAACAACGAAAAGGTTGCATTGAACAACTAGCTAGGCAGAAAGTCGGTCAGTGTAATTGATATTTCGAAGCAGTCACCCATCTCGATATTGATCGGATTCGGTGTTGCTTACCTTCGCTCATAAAAAAAAAACGAATGTTTTCAGCATGACCGTAAGTATTCATCGGGATTTACTAAGCCTTAAATTAGACTGGCACAGGGTCATGAATTTAGATACTCGTAAGAATCGAACTATATGGAGGCGCGTTGTGTGATGGTTACTGTCGTAGGAAATGGACTCGATGAGGCAAGTTCAAATCCTGGATAAGGCTGTTTGCATTCTATATAACGCTAATATCCTTGGGGAAGGTATGGATCCAACTATTCTCCCTCCAGTTGCGGGTAAATTGTAGGGAAGACTAGGCTCTTTACCCTTGTTTGGGCAAACGGTCTAGGAGAAGGAAAACTCTGAATCCAAACCTGTTGAATTCAGCTTAAAAATTGACCTTGTGTCGCGCCTTGCTTGTGTGGAATGGCTAGTAAATGTAGATATATACTGAGAATTAAACTAGCGAATGTTCATACGAAAGGAGCTTGCTGCCGTTCATATCGCTGTTGTCGGCCAAGTGGGATAGGTTTTGGCTTATCTTGGTCTGGCACAAGGATACAACTTAGAAGTATCTAGTGATGATCAAACTCATATATAAACTTCCAAAGAAAGAAAAACTTAACAAACCGTCATTTGACTGTAATAAATTTACTTGGACCAAAGTCTCAAAATGAATCAGATTAAAAAACATTACTTTTTGTAAAATCTAACTAGACTCATTTTGAGTCTCTGGTCGAAATACATTTATTATAGTCAAATAACGGTTTGTTAAGTTTTTCTTTCTTTGAAAGTTAAATATTTTTCTGTATATAATTAATGTATTAGTTATTAGACATTGAGCTCTCTTGGGGATTCATAGAAATCCTTGTATGAATCTATCAGTTTGCACTTACATGAGCATACAGTATAGATGTACAGTGAGATTTCGATGATTCCAAATAGAATCCCTCTTACTTAACATCATTTGGATTATCTTACACTTAATATATATATATTATATGTGTGTGTGTGTGTGTGTGGAGGATAACATGTCCCTACTTTGGTTATGAAACTTTATGAAGTTAGTCTTTTTCAAAAGGTTATCAATGAGTATTTATTTATAGTCAAAATCAATTAATACGTAGATATTAACGAGGTCTATATGAAATCTGAGTTAGATTTCCCTCAAAGACAGCCCATAAATATTAATGGTTTAAAATCCTGCAATGTGTCTTATATATCTTTTTTAGAAATAAAGGTTTACATAATAAATGGATTGATTAATTTCATACTGGTTTTAACAAAACCAGGTTTAAATTAAATAATTATTTGGAATATTGATCTATATTATTGTTTATCTCCAACGTATTAAAATCAATCTTTAATGATTTTATTACAGAAACCAATTAAGAATATAATTAAAAATAAGTGTATACGTTTTTATAAGCGTTCTCTATTCAATTTTCGTTAGTATTTCTAATTTATATATTTGATTATATCAAAACTTAAATACTTAGGTACGGAGTTAGCATATTCTTGCTAGTAAATGTAAAACACCTATTGAAAAAATGTGACAGCTGGAAGGCATATTAATGTTTGTTTTTTCGCTGTTGGAAAGGGTTTGCTGTGTCGACTTGCCCAAACTGTGCCCCGTAAAGGTGAAAGATCACACAAGGGAATTTTGTCATCAACCCTAAATCTTCAAAGATTTTCAAGTTGTCTGTTCTTGCTTAGCGAGTTGAAAGCATTTGTCGACTTGACATACGGTTCTTTGTTAGCTAAAAAACTTGTTCTTCACATCCTGATTGTCAAAAAATTCAAAGAATTTCTGTGAAATTATCCTGGCGTACACGTCGGTAGAGCATCCACCTAGGAATCGCAAGGTTCCGGGGTTCAATACCGGCCTCGCCAGCTCAGCCTATGAGTAGCACAGGGATCTGTACGGTAAAGTGTGGAACTGATGGTATGTTGGCGCTCCACCTCAGATGCAAAACAATCTCCCTGACTAGCACTTGTGAAAAAGGGATTAGACTCCCTCGCTGTGTAGCTGATCCGACATATAGGCCACTCGCGACTTTACCTTATTTACCTTTCATGTCTATCTAAAAGTGCAGCCCTGTCGCTGGGGCTTTAGAATACACTTTAGACTGCACCTCTGCAGAGGGGTAGACCTTAACCCCATGGAGCCACCTGCTGGCCGTGGATGGCGACCCGTGATATTTGATGAGGTAACCCTAATGCCTGAGTAGTCTATATGACGCTGCAGCACTCCACTTCTGCCCATGCTTATGACTGCCCTTTTATTGTAGAATAATCATACTAGTTCCAATTACCGTCGAATTGGTAAGACAGGCAGCAAGTTAATCGTAATGAATATGAACCTATCTTGCTGCAATACCTCTCAAAATGCCAGGTTTATTTTATAAATGCCTCATAACATCATGAAAACCAACAGCCAATCAGGATCCAGGAATGGAATCTTCAAATGCAAGATGGACTATTCTTGATTTCAATAAGTAACTACAGTCTTGGCACTGGCTCAGTTGTGGGTTAGCTAGTTGCTGTTTCCAAACCAAAAGTACACTGACTCACTTCAGCATATATAGCTAGAAGGCGGTGAGTAATGGTCTTAATATCCTGGGTATGATATTATACTCTATCTGATGGTGAGCTTTCGATTCTGAATCTCTGAAGAATGGTAGAGTACGCTTGATCCCCATCCCCCAGGTCCACCTGAGATGTAGTACCTGTTTTGGGATCGTTGAATAGAAAAACATGAGTTAAAAATTCTTTTAAATTGAGTTTTAAAAAATTGAGTATCCATCAAGAATGAATTAAACTAAAAACGTAATAACCCAATGAGTTGACATGCCGTAAAGCACAATTAACCAGCCAACCAACAACAAGTACTGCGTTTTCCTGAAAATAAGACCTACCCGCAAAGTAAGATCTAGTATGCTTTCAGGCTTATTTTAATATAGCCTCTCCTTAAATAAGCACTAATTGAGAGCAGTAGACAGGCGAAAGAAATGAGCTTTCTTCACAATCACAATCATGCGACGTAAACACTCGACATCCAAAAACGAAAATAAGCCCTAACGTTATTTTTCGGATGAAAATTAAATATGTCCTGTCTTGTATTATCGGATTAATTCGGAATATTGCCCTCATCTTTCTCAGCGTTTCTTTTCAAGGGACCGGTTTAGCTCAGTCGGTAGACACCCGCCTAGAATCACACCGGTCTCCGCCAACTCAGAGCATGAGTAGCACAGATTGGGTAATCTGATCTATGCGGTAAAAGTGGGGAGCTGACAGTAGGCTGGCGCTCCAACTCAGCAAAACAAATTCTCCCTGGTCTAGCGCTAACGAAAAGGGGATAGACTGCCTCGCGAGGGCCTCTCTACACAACGTTTCAATGTTTAATAAAGATGAGGACAATAGTCCGAATAAACAAATTATACAAATTATCAAACCTCATCTTTAAAATTTAGAGAAAAATCCCTGACTTATTTCGGGGAAACACGGTATTTCGCCTTCTCGTGTCTGCGAAGATCCGGCAGTAACTTAACCAAGCGGTCAGTTTAAGAACATAAATTCTTATAATTAAATGAAATAAACACAAAGGCAAAACTGAAGACAATAGATGTAACATAAAAGTTATGTATTGTACATAAATACATACAATTATTAAGAGGAATTACGGGGTAGTAGGGAGCTCTTAAATCTCCCGGTGGCAGGCAATTAATTTCGGATGAAAGAAGACAAAACACAGTTGGAAATTAAACAACATATATTAAAAAAAAGGTACAAAAAGATTGCTGCAAATTTGTGGCATTTGCGACAGACTTATCGTGCTGAGTTAAGGTGAAGTTAAAGGTTGCGTTGGGTGAACCTTCTCACTGTTTGCTGGTGAAGAAGCGCTAGAAGACTGTTCTACTCACTTGTTGATAGGGAGCGCTTGGTTCTTGCAGCTCTCTTGGTTGAATCTCATTCGATAAGTAAAAGGTGTAGGGAGCGCTTGTTAAAGCAACTCGTCTGGTGAAAAGCCCATTGATAAGTGGGCGGTGAAGAGACCGCTTGTTAAAGCGACTCGTCTGGTTAACAGCCATTTGATAAGTAACAATCATCATGGGGTTTAAATTTGGCGCCAACATCGTATATTGTCCAGTCGCCCTCTGGCGACAGGGGGAGATAATTTCACTATCATTTTCCTGATAAAGGGGAGATAATTTCATTATGATTTTTCTGATATTATATAAGATAACAAAAAAGGGTGTACAAGTTCAAAGTCGTTCGTAACAAACCACTAAAAAATTAAGTGAATGAGTGTGCTCGAAGAGAGGGAAGGGATGCATGTAGACACTTTGGTATTTTGGTAGAGAACTCCTGAATTCCAAAACGGGCGGGAAAAGTCCTGATGGAGTCGAAGTTTAGTACGTATTAATTGCCACGTAGGCATCCGACGTCATCTTCGGGTTGGACACAGTGGGTGGAAACGAAGTAATGATTTTAAGAGAAGTCTATGTATGTATGAAGGCAGAACACATGGTATTTCTGCGATAATTTTTGCCTACTATGAAAAGCGGGTTGGCATACCTATTCGGTAATTTAAGTTGATCAATTTTTTTTATCCCGTTTCTATAGGGGTATGACGGCGTTTTCTAAGTCCTGATGTAGTTGGCGTTATTTCCAGCAACTCGCTGGCATTTCTTGTAGTCTTGAGCGCAGGGCAGGCGACCCTGTTTCCAGATATCTGCAGCAATGTCGTCAAAATCTGCAGCTTGGCCACATTTCTCCTGCTCGATTGCCTTCGCAATTACGTGTGGTGTTGGTGCCTCATTCACTTCTAGATTGGCTAGCTGCTGTTGATGCGGTCGACTGCATCTTGCTGTATTGGATACTTTGTGCAAAAGAGCGTGAGAAAATGCTCACACCAGCGGTTCTGAATGGAATCCCTGTCTGTGTGCAAATTTGACCCCTTCGTTGTCCGCGTCGTATGTAAATCTACTCCCCATATATATATATATAAATATATATATATATATATTTAAAAATAATAATAAACACTGCAACAGATCCGCCAAACTGTAAGTATCTTTCCCTCTACCTGTCTACATTGTACAATAATATCATACAAATATAACGTTCACATTACATCACCAACGCAATACATAACACAATCATTATTACTAACAGCATAATTAAAAAAAATACATGATATTAATTGCACATAACATACGTAACCAAGAATACCAAACACAAATACGCATATTCATACGCACACACGCGCGTGGAGACACTCATATCATCTCAGCCTTCATGCATTTCCACACGCACGCGCATGACATCATACACATAGGTACAAACAAAATACGCACACGTAAAAACAAAAAGAGCATTCTACATCACGAAAACACGCAAACATTTAACACGAGAATACAGTTAAAAACGCACATATTTGACCATTTACACCATTTCTGTCATTTAAAAAACACTTTTTCGTTTACCTGATTAATGCTTTTAGCAGGAAACCATTGGTAGTAATATCGTTCCCAAATAAATGAATAAAAGCTAAAACTTTTATTTGTCACTTCATTCAACTATATATATATTATATATATATATATATATGTGTGTGTATTTTCAATAGCTCTTAACTAAACATATCAAACGTTGTAATGTTATCATACTGTGGTATATTCACCGGTCCTGCTAGTTCCAATGATGTTTTGGAAAGACTTTAACCCATCACCTCCCACTTCAGCTATGGATAAATAGTAAGGTTGAGTTATTCTTGGCACAGTGACCATTCTAGATGTCGTAGAATTGTTTTAAAACATCTGTACTTCGTGTTACATCCTGCTCATGGGAAGAGCTTGGTTGGATATATATATATATATATATATATATATATATATATATATATATAGGATAGATGAGTAGATAGGAGGTAGGATGTTTGAAAAACAATCATACGACATCTAGAAGGTCACTGTGCAAGATACTAACTCAACCTCTATTTATCCATAGCTGAAGTGGGAGGTGATGGGTTAAAGTCTTTCCAAAACATCATTGGGAACTAGCAGGACCGGTGAATATACCACAGTATGATAACATTACAACGTTTGATATGTTTAGTTAAGAGCTATTGAAAATACACACACATTATATATATATATATATATATATATATATAGTTGAATGAAGTGACAAATAAAAGTTTAGCTTTTATTCATTTATTTGGGAACGATATTACTACCAATGGTTTCCTGCTAAAAGCATTAATCAGGTAAACGAAAAAGTGTTTTTTTAAATGACAGAAATGGTGTAAATGGTCAAATATGTGCGTTTTTAACTGTATTCTCGTGTTAAATGTTTGCGTGTTTTCGTGATGTAGAATGCTCTTTTTGTTTTTACGTGTGCGTATTTTTGTTTGTACCTATGTGTATGATGTCATGCGCGTGCGTGTGGAAATGCATGAAGGCTGAGATGATATGAGTGTCTCCACGCGCGTGTGTGCGTATGAATATGCGTATTTGTGTTTGGTATTCTTGGTTACGTATGTTATGTGCAATTAATATCATGTATTTTTTTTTTAATTATGCTGTTAGTAATAATGATTGTGTTATGTATTGCGTTGGTGATGTAATGTGAACGTTATATTTGTATGATATTATTGTACAATGTAGACAGGTAGAGGGAAGATACTTACAGTTTGGCGGATCTGTTGCAGTGTTTATTATTATTTTTAAATATATATATATATATTATTATATATATATATATGGGAGTAGATTTACATACGACGCGGACAACGAAGGGGTCAAATTTGCACACAGACAGGGATTCCATTCAGAACCGCTGGTGTGAGCATTTTCTCACGCTCTTTTGCACAAAGTATCCAATACAGCAAGATGCAGTCGACCGCATCAACAGCAGCTAGCCAATCTAGAAGTGAATGAGGCACCAACACCACACGTAATTGCGAAGGCAATCGAGCAGGAGAAATGTGGCCAAGCTGCAGATTTTGACGACATTGCTGCAGATATCTGGAAACAGGGTCGCCCTGCCCTGCGCTCAAGACTACAAGAAATGCCAGCGAGTTGCTGGAAATAACGCCAACTACATCAGACTTAGAAAACGCCGTCATACCCCTATAGAAACGGGATAAAAAAAAATTGATCAACTTAAATTACCGAATAGGTATGCCAACCCGCTTTTCATAGTAGGCAAAAATTATCGCAGAAATACCATGTGTTCTGCCTTCATACATACATAGACTTCTCTTAAAATCATTACTTCGTTTCCACCCACTGTGTCCAACCCGAAGATGACGTCGGATGCCTACGTGGCAATTAATACGTACTAAACTTCGACTCCATCAGGACTTTTCCCGCCCGTTTTGGGAATTCAGGAGTTCTCTACCAAAATACCAAAGTGTCTACATGCATCCCTTCCCCTCTCTTCGAGCACACTCATTCACTAATTTTTAGTGGTTTGTTACGAACGACTTTGAACTTGTACACCCTTTTTTGTTATCTTATATAATTCAGAAAAATCATAATGAAATATTCTCCCCTTTATCAGGAAAATGATAGTGAAATTATCTCCCCCTGTCGCCAGAGGGCGACTGGACAATATACGATGTTGGCGCCAAATTTAAACCCATGATGATTGTTACTTATCAAATGGCTGTTAACCAGACGAGTCGCTTTAACAAGCGGTTCTTTCACCGCCCACTTATCAATGGCTTTTCACCAGACGAGTTGCTTTAACAAGCGCTCCCTACACCTTTTACTTATCGAATGAGATTCAACCAAGAGAGCTGCAAAGAACCAAGCGCTCCCTATCAACAAGTGAGTGAACAGTCTTCTAGCGCTTCTTCACCAGCAAACAGTGAGAGGTTCACCCAACGCAACCTTTAACTTCACCTTAACTCAGCACGATAAGTCTGTCGCAAATGCCACAAATTTGCAGCAATCTTTTTGTACCTTTTTTTTAATATATTTGTTTAATTTCCAAATGTGTTTTGTCTTCTTTCATCCGAAATTAATTGCCTGCCACCGGGAGATTTAAGAGCTCCCTACTACCCCGTAATTCCCTTTAATAATGTATGTATTTTATGTACAATACATAACTTTTTATGTTACATCTATTTGTCTTCAGTTTTGCCTTATTGTGTTATTTCATTTATTATAAGAATTTTATGTTCTTAAACTGACCGCTTTGGTTAAGACTGCCGGATCTTCGCAGACACGAGAAGGCGAGAAATTACCGTTTTCCCCGAAAATAAGTCAGGATTTTTCTCTCAAATTTTAAAGATAGGTTTGATAATTTGTATAATTTGTTTATTCGGACTATTGTCCTCATGCTTTATTTAAACATTGAAACGTTGTGTAGAGAGGCCCTCGCGAGCAGTCTATCCCCTTTTCGTTAGCGCTAGAACAGGAGAGAATTTTGTTTTTGCTGAGTTGGAGCGCCACGCCTACTGTCAGCTCCCCACTTTTACCGCATAGATCAGATTACCCAATCTGTGCTACTCATGCTCTGAGTTGCGGAGACCGGTTGTGATTCCTAGGCGGGTGCTCTACCGACTGAGCTAACCGGTCCCTTGAAAAGAAACGCTGAGAAAAGATGAGGACAATATTCCGAATAATCCCGAATAATACAAGACAGGACATATTTAATTTTCATCCGAAAATATATACGTTAGGGCTTTTTTCGTTGGATGTCGAGTGTTTTACGTCGCATGATGTGATTGTGAAGAAGCTCATTTCTTCGCCTCTGTCTACTGCTCTCAATTAGGCTTATTTTAAGGAGAGGCTTATATTAAAATAAAGCCTGAAAGCATACTAGATCTTACTTTGCGCGTAGGTCTTATTTCAGGGAAAACGCCAAGAAGTACTTGTTGTTGGTTGGCTGGTTAATGTGCTTTTACGGCATGTTCAACTCATTGGGTTATTTAATGCCGAAGACGTTTTTAGTTTTATTCATTCTTGATGGATACTCAATTTTTTTAAAACTCAATTTAAAAGAATTTTTAACTCATGTTTTTCTATTCAACGATCCCAACAGGGACTACATCTCAGGTGGACCGGGAGTAATGCGGGATTCAAGCGTACTCTACATTTTCAGAGATTCAGAATGAAAGCTTCACCATCAGATTAGAGTATAATACATACCCAGGAATATAGACCATTATCACCCCTTTAGCATATATATGCTGAAGTGAGTCAGTGTACTTTTGGTTTGACACACAGCAACTAGCTAACACAACTGACCAGTGCCAAGACTGTAGCGTACTTATTGAAATCAGAATAGGTCCATTCTTGCATTTGGAATATTCCATTCCCGAGTCCTGATTGGCTGCTTGGTTTCTATGATGTTATGAGGCTTCATAAATAACCTGGCATTTTGAGAGGTATTGCAGAAGATAGGTTCTATTCAGTTACGATTTGCTGCCTTGTCTTACCAATTCGACGGTTAATTGGAACTAGTTATGATTATTCTACAAAATGACAAATAGGGCAGTCAAAGCATGGGCAAAGTGGAGTGTGCAGGTCAATGACTACTCAGGCATTAGGGTTACATCATCAAATATCACGGGTCGCCATCCACGCCAGCAGGTGGCTCCATTGGGGTGTAGTCTTACCCCTCTGCAGAGGGCAGTCTAAAGTGTATTCTAAAGCCCCAGGCGCCAGGGCTGGCACTTTTAGATAGACATGAAAGGTAAATAAGGTAAAGTCGACGGAGTGGCCTATTGTCGGTACAGCTACACAGCGAGGAGTCTATCCCTTTTTCACATGCTCTAGATCAGGAGATTTTTTTGCATCTGAGGTGGAGCGCCAACATACCATCAGTTCCGACTTTACCGACAGATCCCTGTGCTACTCATAGGCTGAGCATTCGAGGGCCGGTATTGAACCCGGACCTTGCGATTTCCTAGCGTGGATGCTCTACGACGTGTACGCCAGGATAATTTCACAGAAATTCTTTGAATTTTTGCAATCAGTGGGAAGAAAACAATGGTTTAGCTAACAAAGAACCGTATGTCAAGTCGGACAAATGCGCTTCAACTCGCTAAGCAAGACAGACAACTTGAAAATCTTGAAGATTTAGGTTGATGACCAAAATTCCCTTGTGTGATCTTTCACCTTTACGGGGCACAGTTTGGCAAGTCGGACACAGCAAAACCCTTTCCAACAGCGAAAAACAAAACATTAATATGCCTTTCCAGCTGTCACATTTTTTCAATATGTTTTTACAATTACTAGCAAGAATATGCTAACTCCGTACCTAAGTATTTAAGTTTTGATTAATCAAATATATAAAATTAGAAATACTAACGAATTGAATAAGAACGCTTATAAAACGTTATACACTTATTTAAATATATCTTAATTGGTTTCTGTATAAATCATTCATAAGATTATTTTAATACGTTGGAGAATAAAACAATAATATAGATCAATATTCCAAGTAATTATTATTAAACCTGCGTTTTTTAAAACCAGTATGAAAATTAATCAATCCATTTATTATGTAAACCTTTATTTCTAAAAATTATATAGAACATTGCAGATTTAAACGCATTAATATTATGGGCTGTTTTTGAGGAAAATCTAACTCAATTTTCATATAGACCTCGTTAATATCTACTGTATTAATGATTTTGTCTATAAATTAAATACTCATTGATAAACCTTTTAAAAAGACTAACTTCATTAAAGGTTCATAACCAAAGTACGGACATGTTATTCCTCCACAAACACACACACACACACATATAATATATATATATATATAAGTGTAAGATAATCCAAATGACTGTTAAGTAAGAGGGATTCCTATTGGAATCAATCGGAATCTCACTGTACATTCATTTCTGTATGCTTCATGTAAGTGCAAACTATAGATTCATACAAGGATTTCTATGAATCCCAAGAGAGCTCAATGTCTAATAACTAATACATTAATTATATACAGAAAAATATTTAACTTCAAAGAAAGAAAAAACTTAACAAACCGTTATTTGACTATAATAAATGTATTTCGACCAGAGACTCAAAATGAGTCTAGTTAGATTTACAAAAGTAATGGTTTTTTAATATCTGACTTCATTTGAGACTTTGGTCCAATAAATTTATCAGTCAAATGACGTTTTTTAGTTTTTCTTTCTTTGAATTTATATATAGGAGTTTGATCATCACTGATACTTCTAAGTTGTATCCTTGTGCCAGACCAAGATAAGACAAAACCTATCCGCACGGCGACAACAGCGATATGAACGGCAGCAAGCTCCTTTCGGATGAACATTCGCTAGTTTAATTCTCAGATATATATACATTTACTAGCCATTCACACAGCAGGCGCGACACAAGGTCAATTTTAAGCTGAATTCAACAAAGTTTGGATTCAGAGTTTTCCTTCTCCTGACCGTTGCCCAAACAAGGGTAAAGAGCCATAGTCTTCCCTACAATTTCCGCCAAGCTGGAGGAGAATAGTTGGATCCATACCTTCCAAGATATTAGCGTATATAAAATGCAAACAGCCTTATCCAGGATTTGAACTTCCTCATCGAAGTCCATTTCCTACGACAGTAACCATCACACAACGCGCCTCCATATAGTTCGATTCTACGGTATCTAAATTCATGACCCTGTGCCAGTCCTAATTTAAGGTTAGTAAATCCCGATGAATATCTTACGGTCATGCTGAAAACATTCTTTTTTTATGAGCGAAGGTAAGCAACACCGAATCCGATCAATATCGAGATGGGTGACTGCTTCAAATATCAAATTACACTGACCGACTTTCTGCCTAGCTAGTGTCAATGCAACCTTTTCGTTGTTACCACTTTAAATTTCTGTACGCACATCCAGTTAGATTAGAAGAAAAAAAATTATCGTAAAAAAATGGCCGTAGAGCTTTCTATCAAGTAGATCGAATCCATAATAAATACCAAATGAAAAAGCTCTAAGCACATGTTATGGGAAAGCATCGGAAGTGCGGCAAAGCTCTAGGGCAAGATCGCATTTGAGGAATTAGCACGACCCTCTGGAAAATGATTGCTTTGGCTCGATATCGTCAACTCCGACCCGTATCCAACTGGATATTAATTGCTTCGGCAGCGTTCACTGCTGGTGTCGATCAGCGATCAAGTCCTCACCCGTAAGCGATTCAAGGCATTGTATGGCTATTCAGTCTCGAGGAAGATTAAAGTAACTCCGAAGAACTAGCTGCCCGTGATCATAAGACTTGGAAAATCATATAACAAGGTGTGTCAAAAAAGTATCGAGATTTTTGTACTTTTAGACACATCTTGTATTCTGAAAAAAAAAAAAAAGCTACCATTCATTAATTTTTTTTTTAGAATATAAACGGTGTCAAAAAGTACAAGTTTAAGCTGTACTTTACTAAATGGAAATGAAGAATGAATGGAACTTTATTTTTTTTTCATAAAAAGGTGTTCAAAAGTACAAAAAATCTCGATACTTTTTTGCACACCTTGTATATATTTACCAACCTCTCCGCACGAACGGACGGGCACAAAGTCGATTTCTTTACGGTGTTAACAAGTTTTGAATCAGAGTTTTCTCTCACTGGTTACATAGCCAGGTTAAAAGCCCAGTCTTACCCCCTATTTTTCCACCCAGTTATATATCAAGTATTCTATCTAATATAACATTTGAACTGTGTATCGTTTTATAAATTCCTATATAAATAATCTATGGTTTCAAGCAATTATTTGTATTAAAAATAGTTTTTTTTTAAGTAACTAATAATATCTTAGTAAATTATTATAGCTTCATTTATCTATTTTTAATACAAATAATTATATAATTTATGGCATTATTTTGATATTGATACTATACTTTCAAACAGATCAATTTAAACCATTGGTAGGACCCTAACATGTATTACCACTCCAGGCCAGAGTGACCTTCGTTAGCTTATTGCAACATCAACCCTTCTGGGTTATTTTTTGATGCCCAACTTTGTTTTCTATATACTGTGGTAGCTATTTGCATAAATCAATCTCCGCATACACAAAATTAATCCCTCATATTATTTGTTATGTTTTTTTTTAATAGAAAAAATAACTGTATAGTGGGAAATATGATAAAATACAATGGGATAAATTATGTACTTAATATGTTTATGTTCGTTTTATAAATAATATTTTCTTTGGTCAATAATTGTGAGAACTTGAACGTTTATTGAACTTATTAACATAAGCGATCTGAAACATCACTCGTACCTCATATTTTAGGTCTTGAAATGGTGAAGTTCAATCCTGGAGCTCTGAGAAATGTGGAGTACCCCTCATCACCAATTACTCCAATACCACTTTGAACCGGATCGTTAGAACCTGTTAGGGTCCCATCTATGGGTTAATTAGAAAGAAAAAGGAGTTCGGAAAATAATTGAGTACCCATAAAGAATGAATTAAAACAAAACTTCTTCAGCATAAATTACCAAACAAGGTTTGGCATGCCGTGAAAATCAGACAACGAGCCGGTGTCAGACACTTTCTATTACTTGATCTCCATTTTATAATTCCATAGAGTATAACTTTGGTAGCCTTCTTGCTACTTGAATCTATATGTTATACTATTGGCCGATCAATTCTTATATATGTTTTAGCAGCTTTAAACTCACGCTTGTAAATCCACTTCTAGCGGATATTCTCTGTCTAGCGCCTAGACATTATGTTAGCTGGTCGCTTATGAGAATAACAAGCATGACTTATGAGTGGAATTGAACTTTCGTAAAAAATTCTTTTCATTCTTCGGGTTTGGGTAGTAGCTCTTCAAATTGGGAAACTAGCCTAAGTTGACTCATGAAGAGTGGGTGCCATGCGTGGAATTGACCGCAACTCGGTCACTCCAGTTGGTCTGCTCTTTCACTGGGTCTGTAACTACTGACTGTCAATCTTTGTATATATCTGCAGTGAACTTTGCCTACAGCTATTCGTTTGTTCGCTTCCCACCAGGTAAAATCCTTTTACCTTTGCATGTCCCCCTCTGTTTTAATCAACAAGCCGGCCAAATCTATTTTCGTTTTTACAATCATAGCAGACAATAGATCGATTGCTTTTGATATGCAGAGGTTAAAGAAAGTGAAGAATCAACTGCAAGGAGACGAAATTGACACCTCCGTAATGCAGCACAACTTATCAAATTTACGTATTCATTATAGATCTTACTGCCGACGAGTACTCCAACTCCCAGAGCACCAGAATATAATCCACCACTAGATGCAGTTAAAGTCATACCTGGGGCACTAACACCCTTAACCACGGCCTGGTACCACATACGAATAAAAAAAGTTTGGGTTGCCATAAGAGCAATACGGCTGGGACAATAACTTAGTACTAGGGCTGGAATTTTGCAAGTAATGACTGCTCAGCATTATAGATTCCGTCCTTAAGCACCACAGGTCGTCACACACGGCCCAACTGGTGGTCCCATTAGGGAGAGGTTTACACTCTTGCTGGAGGTGCAGTCGGGTATTCTATACATGGGCTTGAACAGGTTGAATTTAAGTTACACAGTACAAGTATTTGAAAAAGTATCTATATATCTGATATAACTAATACAACTGTTGTTTTGTTTTTATCATTTCCCTTCGAGACCGGTTGCGCACTAAAGCCAAGAAAATGGTGGCCGTACTCTTTACCATATGTTACATAATGTTGTACCTAACACTTATTTACAGTAGTGTAGAAACCAAAATGCAGTTATAAGTTTGAGCCGGCGGCTTGAAGGATTGAGTGAACACGGCTTGACCTCATCTGATCCTCCGGTGGATACCGTTGAGAATCGGTGGAGAAGACCCTCTTCCGGTTTTAGATAGAAGAGTTTAGTTTAGTATGGCCAACCACGAAGGTGTAAGTTGTGTTAAGGCACACTGCCGACTCAATCTGGCAGTAGTCTGGTGGGGATTTCGGAAATGAAATATGCAATCTAAAGCCAAATCGAAAGTCTTGGGTTATTATCTAAAAACTACAATGACACAGGGCTTCTGATAAAGAGAAATCCCAAATGGAAGACCAGACACGAAGTCCCCAGACGAGTCCAGACGCTAGAAGAAGAACGTAAGTAACCAAAGATGACAGAAGAATAATAGAAGTAAAGAGAGTATACAACAATAAGAGGATGGATTAATGTTGCATTCACCCTTTGCAAGATTGAATTTGGCTCGCAAGTATTTTCCACTAAACGTTACGGCACATGCGCCTCCATAAAACCAAAATTGAGCCAAATTAATATCATATACAAAAAATTAATATTCTTCTGAACGTAATCAGTAATTTTTCAAATGTGCAACATTTTCTTTTTAGAATCTACTTGTTTCTGGGAAAGAACATTGTTATTTTCTAATTGTTTATGCGTAAAGCAAATAGAAATATTTTATTTTTTCTTTTTGTGACCTGGATAATGAAATTTCATATTTACCCGTTTCCAGAAAGTTGGTTAGATTTACATTTACAATCGCATATATATTAAAAACAAACAAACTCATTTACAACATTTTTCCTATAATTTCGTCTAAATACATGCAAATCTCGATTCATATGTATTATTCAGGCCTCATAGCAAATAGCCAAATATACAATTTCTAGTTTTTTGTTTTTACAAAGAAAATAGTTTAAATTTCTAAATTGAATCAAAAACAAAGTTTTAAGGGATTTAATGTTATTTCTTCCCTTTTTACAACTAAAGTAATTGGAAATAAGCGTGCTTCTAGGAAAAAATTTTGCTTACAGTGTTATCAGTGACAAAAATAAGGTTTTGAAGTTCTATCTTTACAACATAGCTTAAGAAATAGCCATACTATTCTTGAATTAAAATTTGTGCTTTTTTTTTTTTTAGTTGTAAGTAGTTAAAAGTTTGTGTTACATATGTTGTTTTTCAGTGTTGAAATGTTAAGATTTGTGTTAACACAGTGTTTTTCAGGTTGAAATGTTAAAATTGTTGTTTACACAGTGTTTTTCAGTTTGAATGTTAATTTTGTTGTTACACAGATTTTTCAGGTTTGAAATGTTAAGATTTGTGTTTACAGACAGTTGTTTTTTCAGAGTGACAGTTTTGAAATGTTAGCATTTTGTAGTTACAGAGCATTTTTCAGGTTTGAAAATGTTTAAGATTTGTAGTTACAGAGCATTTTTCAGGTTTAAATGTAAGATTTGTATTACAGAGCATTTTTCAGGGTTGAAATGTTAAATTTGTGTTACAGAACATTTTTCAGGTTTGAAATGTTAAGATTTGTATTACAGAGCATTTTCAGGATTTGAAATGTTAAGATTTGTATTACAGAGCATTTTATTAGAGTTTGAAATGTTAAGATTTGTATTACAGAGCATTTTTCAGGTTTGCAAAGTGTTAAGATTTGTATTACAGAGCATTTTTCAGGTTTGAAATGAATAAACGGCCATTTTTCTATTCTTTTAAAGATTTTATTAAGTAAGAAATCACATATGTGTATTCAGAACAAATCTTTGAGTTACATATGTTAGTCAGGTTACAAGAGAAAGGTTTGAAAGGAATAACAACCGTTTTTCTATTCTTTTACTACATAATTCAATTATGAATAACACAGAGTTGTTTGTCTGGTGTAATGTTTATCATCGTAGGAAATGACATGGCGAACCAAATTCGACAAAACACCCGAAGAAGGCCAAACGGAACATCGACCAAAACGTTTTTATACATATATTTCCAAAAAAGAAGCGTGTGGTTGTAATGGTTAAAGTCATGCGAAATGGACTCGTCGCCCCGGGTTCAAATCCTGGAGTGTAATTGCATTTCACTTAGTGCTAATACCCTTGGGAAAGGTGGGAATCCTACTCTCCCTCAGCTATGGGTAAATATCAAGGCAGACTGGGTTCTTTAAACATGGCTAAGTAACAAGTCTAGGAGAAAGAAAACTCTAATTCAAACCTGTTGAACTCCGCTAAGAAATTGACCTTGTGTCACATCCTGCTCGTGCCGAGGGTTGGTAAATAGATATATTTACCAAACCCTCCACACGAATAGGATGCGACATGAATCTATCTCTAAGCTGGGTTTAACAGGTTTGAATCCAGAGTTTTCCTTCTCCTATACTGGTTACCTAGCTAATGTTTAAAGACCCAGTCTGCCCTACTATTTACCCATAGGTGGGGGAAGAGTAGTGGATGCATACCTTTCACAATGGTATTTTTGTTGTGTATATAACAATTAAAGATGAGGACACCAGTCCAAAAAATCTAAATAATACAAATTTGCTAGGATATAATCTTATTATAATGGAGATTGTGAGTTTTTCCTATCTGTTAACCGAAACTATATTACTATTCAAGTCACAATTCCCTTAGTTATTTACGTCACATCTCTATGATTATTAATTTTTGAAACCTCAATTATTATCAAAATTATTTTAGAGTATTGATACTGTTGACCATATCTAATTACTAATAACATGCAATTGTATTTATATATACAACAAAATAGCCGCTTTACAGTGTGAACGAGAAGGCTAATTTGTATATTGATATTAAAAATTTGATTTTAATGAATATGTGTATAGTATTATTTATTTCTAATTGTTTGGTTTTATCTTAATGAATATGAGCAAAAAATCTCGGAGATAAATCTTAAAAAAAATCCATTAACAAGAAGAAATAACTGTCATTTTATGTGTTTACTTCCTAATAATTAAATAGTTAAATGGGAAAAATATAGCAATAAAAGACGGAAGTGATGGAGAATAAGTCTCAGTTGTTATTTTTTCGATTATATCTCCTCTGTTTCAAATCTTTTTTACTGTATTCTTATTTAGTTTATTAGGCCTTTATAATTTACTATAATATTTATACACTAAAACTTAAATACTTGCACCCGGAGCTGCAATATTTGCTAGTTATAGATAATTATGAATATATTATTTAAGTTTTCCTGATGTTTTAGTTGTATTAGTTGCAAGCATTTTGTAGTTTGGCGAAATTATAACGACAAATGACTAGAAACATCTTTTTTATTATTGTGTTATAATGTTTTTTAGTTTTTTTTCTCAGTGTAATGAAATATCTATTTAGCAACGATAATCGGATGGCGGTCGCGGTGAGACGATGGTGCGCTGCTGGTTAATTGAGATCTCAATTGTGTTGAATTTCCGTTATAACAAATGGAGGTGCACGGTGTAAGGTTATCGTCGTAGAAATGGAACGATAACTTTAAATCCTGGACGAGACTGTTTTAATCTTCACATAACGTGGAAGAGAGAAAATCTAAGAAGAAAGATAGAAGAAAGCAAGACAATAGGAAAATCAATTAAAGAAAAAAGAGGAGAAAAGGGGAGAGATGAGAGAGAGGAAAGAAAAAAGGGAGAGGAATAGAAAGAAAAAGTTTTAGAAAGGGAGAAAACGAAAGGAAAAAAGAGAGAAGAAAACGGGAAAAGAGAAAAGAAAAAACGAGAAAGAAGAGAAAAACAAGAAAGAAGAAGAAAACAAAGAAAAAGAGAGAAGAAAAACGAAAGAAAAAAAGAGAGAGAAAAACGAAAAAAAGAGAAAGAAAAAACGAAGAAAAGAAAGAAAAAAAGGAAAGAAAAGAGAGAAGAAAAAGAAGAAAAAAAGCGAAAGAAAAAACGAAAGAAAAAAAAAAAAACGAAAAAAGAAAGAAAAAACGAAAGAAAAAGAGAGTAAAAAAACGAAACAAAAAGAGAGAAAGAAAAAACGAAAGAAAAAAAGGAGAAGAAAAAACGAAAGGAAAAAGAGAAAAAAAACGAAAGAAAAAGAGAGAAGAAAAAACAAAGAAAACAGAAAAAACGAAAAAAAAAAGAAAGAAAAAAACGAAAGAAAAAGACAAGAAAAAAGAAAGAAAAGACAAGAAAAACGACAAAGAAAAAAGAGAAAGAAAAAACGAAAGAAAAGAGAGAGAAAAAACGAAAGAAAAAGAGAGAAGAAAAAAACAAAAAAAAAGAGAAATAGAAAAGAGAAAAAAAAAAGAAGAAAAAACGAAAAAAAAAAGAGAGAAGAAAAACGAAAAAAAAGAAAGAGAAAAAACGAAAGAAAAAGAGAAAGAAAAAAGAAAGAAAAAAGAGAGAAAAAACCGAAAGAAAACAGAAAAAAACGAAGAAACAGAAAAAAAGCGAAGAAAAGAGGATAAAAAAACGAAAGAAAAAAGGAAAAAAAAACAAAGTAAAAAGAGAAAAGAAAAGGGAAAGAAAGAGGTTAGAAAGGAGAAAAGAAGAATAGGGAGAAGAAGGAGAAAAAGTAAGAAAAAGAGAAGAAAAGAAAAGAGAAAAAGAAAAAAGGGAGAAAGAAGAAAGGTAGACAAAAAAGAAGGGAAAAAAAAGAGAAGAAAGACTAAAAAAAGAGGAAAAAAGTAAAAAAAAGTGAGAAAGAAAAACAGGAAGAAAGAAAAATGAGAAAAAGAGAGAACGAGAGAAAAGAGAAAAGAGAGACGAAAAAGGGAAGAAAAGGGAGAAAATAAAGCAAAATAGAAGAAAAAAAGGATCTGCAATGTGAGACATTGATCCTGTTCTCTCTCCCCCACCCACCCAATCACAACAACCTCGCTGGACAGCGATTGATACTGAAAGAGAAATAGAAATTTGATAGAAAAAAATGGAATTAATGAAGAATAATAGAAAAATAATAAAAACGCACCGGTATAAATGACAGTTAATTATCACGAGAAGGTTTTGATAAGGAAAATAAAAGAAAGTCTTTCGAAAACGTCAGGCATCTTGCAGTTTCTTTTGCGAATAACTTTTGCTTGATTATTGTGTTAATCTATTTGTTGAGTATATCGAGTCAGGAATATTATGTCCTTTTTTTCTCCGCCCTGCTCGGTGAGGCGTGAGTATGCACTCTGCAGCAGGAGTAAGACTCCCCAATGGGGCCACCTGTTGGCGGTGAGTGGCGACCCTGATGCTTAAGGATGAATTTAGGTATCTGAGCAGTCAATGACATGCAACACTCCAACTTCGGCCCTTTACTTGGACTAGACGGACGGTCGAGAGGCCCTTCCTTTGATCAGTCGGCTGGTCAAGTCAACCCTTAGCCACGATATTATGTCCTTCACGACCATTTTGTCATCCTTAGGCTTCAAGCAAGAGCACTGCACAGCGGCAGATCCTGTGTTAAGCAAGAGCGTGATTCCTTAGTGAAGTAACCTTTGGGCCGTTCCTGTGGTATGTCCTTGTTCCTTGGTGTCCCTCAGTGGTTGGGTATGATCCTTTGGTTGTTCCTGGTGTCCCCTCAGTGTTGGGTTGATGCTTGATCCTTTGGGTGTTATCTCCCTCCGT
>CM042137.1:121646531-121723575 GCA_023376005.1 Doryteuthis pealeii | reverse complement strand
TTCTTTTTTTTCTTTCGTGTTTTCTTTCGTTTTTCTTTCGTTTTTTCTTTCTCTTTTTTCTCCCCTTTTCTCCTTTTTTCTTCCCTCTTCTCCACTTTTTAAAACTTTTTTCTTTTATTCCTCTCCCTTTTTTCTTTTCCTCTCTCTCATCTCTCCCCTTTTCTCCTCTCTTTTTCTTTATTCTTTTCTATTCTCTTTTTCTCTATCTTTCTGTCTTTTTTCTTTTCACCTTTTATCTCTCTTCCACGTTATGTGAAATGTAAAAAGTCTCGTCCAGGATTTCAACTAGTCTTATCGTGTCCATTTCCTACGACGATAACCATTACACCATGCACCTCCATTTGTTTATAACTGGGAACATTCAACACAAATTGAGAATCTCAATTAACCAGCAGCAGCAGCCATCGTCGTCACCGCGACCGCCATCCGATTATCGATTGCTAAATAGATATTTTCATTACACTGAGAAAAAAACAAAAAAAAACCTAACAATTAATAAAAAAAAAGAAATGTTTCTAGTCATTTGTCGTTATAATTTCGCCCAAACTACAAAATGCTTGCAACTAATTACAACTAAAACATCAGGAAAACTTAAATAATATATTCATAATTATCTATAACTAGCAAATATATGCAGCCTCCGGGTGCAAGTATTTAAGTTTTAGTGTAGTAAAATATTATAGTAAATTATAAAGGCTAATGAAACTAAATAAGAATACAGATAAAAAGATTTGAAACAGAGGAGATATAATCGAAAAATAGAACAACTGAGACTTATTCTTCCATCACTTCCGTCTTTATTGCTATATTTTTCCCAATTTAACTATTTAGTTAAAATAGGAAGTAAACAATAAAATGACAGTTATTTCTTCTTGTTAATGGATTTCTTTTAAGATTTATCTCCGAGATTTTTGCTCATATTCATTAAGATAAAAGCAAACAATTAGAAATAAATAATACTATACACATATTCATTAAAATCAAATTTTTAATATCAATATACAAATTAGCCTTCTCGTTCACACTGTAAAGCGCTATTTTGTTGTATATATAAATACAATTGCATGTTATTAGTATATAGATATGGTCAACAGTATCAATACTCTAAAATAATTTTGATAATAATTGAGGTTTCAAAAATTAATAATCATAGAGAATGTGACGTAAATAACTAAGGGAATTGTGACTTGAGTAGTAATATAGTTTCGGTTACAGATAGAAAAACTCACAATCTCCATTATAATAAGATTATATCCTAGCATAATTTGTATTATTTAGATTTTTTGGACTGGTGTCCTCATCTTTATTGTTATATACACAACAAAAATACCATTGTGAAAGGTATGCATCCATCTACTCTTCCCCCCACCTATGGGTAAATAGTAGGGCAGACTGGGTCTTTAACATTAGCTAGGTAACCAGTATAGGAGAAGGAAAACTCTGGATTCAAACCTGTTAAACCCAGCTTAAGAAATTGACCTTATGTCGCATCCTATTCGTGTGGAGGGTTTGGTAAATATATCTATTTACCAACCCCTCCGCACGAGCAGGATGTGACACAAGGTCAATTTCTTAAGCGGAGTTCAACAGGTTTGAATTTAGAGTTTTCTTTCTCCTAGACTTGTTACTTAGCCATGGTTAAAGAACCCAGTCTGCCTTGCTATTTACCCATAGCTGGAGGGAGAGTAGGATTCCCACCTTTCCCAAGGGTATTAGCACTAAGTGAAATGCAATTACCACCTCCAGGATTTGAACCCGGGGCGACGAGTCCATTTCCCATGACTTTAACCATTACACCACACGCTTCCTATTTGGTAAATATATGTATACAAAACGTTTTGGTCGATGTTCGCTTTGGCCTTCTTCGGGTGTTTTTTGTCGAACTTTGGTTCGCCATGTTCATTTCCTACGATGATAAACATTACACCACAAACACCTGTGTTATTTCATAATTGATTATGTTGTAAAAGAATAGAAAACGGTTGTTATTCCTTTCAAACCGTCTCTTGTAACCTGACTAACAATATGTAACTCAAATTTTGTTCTCGAATACAATATGTGATTTCTTACTTACTAATCTTTTAAAAGAATAGACAATGGCCGTTATTCACTTCAAATCTGAAAGACACTATGTAACACAAATCTTAACATTTCAAACCTGAAAAATGCTCTGTAATACAAATCTTAATATTTCAAACCTGAAAAATGCTCTGTAATACAAATCTTAACATTTCAAACCTGAAAAATGCTCTGTAACACAAATCTAAACATTTCAAACCTGAAAAATGCTCTGTAACACAAATCTAAACATTTCAAACCTGAAAAATGCTCTGTAATACAAATCTTAACATTTCAAACCTGAAAAATGCTCTGTAACACAAATCTTAACATTTCAAACCTGAAAAATGCTCTGTAATACAAATCTTAACATTTCAAACCTGAAAAATGCTCTGTAACACAAATCTTAACATTTCAAATCTGAAAAATGCTCTGTAATACAAATCTTAACATTTCAAATTTGAAAAATGCTCTGTGTAATACAATCTTAACATTTCAAACCTGAAAAATGCTCTGTAATACAAATCTTAACATTTCAAATCTGAAAAATGCTCTGTAACAAATCTTAACATTTCAAATCTGAAAAATGCTCTGTAATACAAATCTTAACAGTTCAAATCTGAAAAATGCTCTGTAACACAAATCTTAACATTTCAAACCTGAAAAATGCTCTGTAACACAAATCTTAACATTTCAAACCTGAAAAACACTCTGTAACACAAATCTTAACATTTCAAACCTGAAAAACACTCTGTAACACAAATCTTAACATTTCAAACCTGAAAAACACTGTGTAACACAAATTTTAACATTTCAAACCTGAAAAACACTCTGTAACACAAATTTTAACATTTCAAACCTGAAAAACACTGTGTAACACAAATCTTAACATTTCAAACCTGAAAAACACTGTGTAACACAAATTTTAACTCTTCAAACCTAAAAAAAAAAACAAACACTCAATTTTATTTCAAGATAGTATGTGCTATTTCTTAATTGCTTATGTTGTAAAAGTATAGAACTTCAAACCTTATTTTTGTACTCTGGATAACACTGTAACGCAAATTTTGTTCCTAGATAGCACGGCTTATTTCCAATTACTTTAGTTGTAAAAGGGAAGAAATAACAATTATCCCCTTAAAACTTTGTTTTTGAATTCAATTTAGAAATTAAACTATTTTCTTTGTAAAAACAAAAACTAGAAAATTTGTATATTTCTATTTGCATGAGGCCTGAATAATACATATGAATCGAGATTTGCATGTATTTAGACGAAATTATAGAAAAATGTTTGTAAATGAGTTGTTTTTTTTATATATGCGATTGTAATGTAAATCTAACTCAAACTTTCTGGAAACTGGGTAAATATGAAAATTTCATTATCCAGGTCACAAAAAGAAAAATAAATATTTTCTATTTGCTTTTCGCATAAACAATTAGAAAATAACACGTTCTTCCCAGAAACAAGTAGATTCTAAAGAGAAGATGTTGCAATTTGAAAATTACTGATTACGTTCCCAGAAGAAAATTTAATTTTTTGTATATGAATATTAATTTGTGCGAATTTTTGGTTTTATGGAGGCGCATGTGCCGTAACGTTTGTAGGAAAATACTTGGCGAGCCAAATTCAAATCTTGTCAAAGGTGTGAATGCAACATTTAATCCATCCTCTTATTGTTGTATACTCTCTTTACTTCTATTATTCTTCTGATCATCTTTGGTATCTTACGTTCTTCTTCTAGCGTCTGGACTTCGTCTTGGGGACTTCGTGTCTGGTCTTCCATTGGGGATTTCTCTTATCAGAAGCCCTGTGTCATTGGTAGTTTTTAGATAATAACCCAAGACTTCGATTTGCTTTAGATCATATTTTATTCCGAAATCCCCACCAGACTACGTGCACAGATTGAATCGGCTGTGCGCTTAACACGACTTACCAACTTCGTGGTTTGGCCGATACTCAACTAAACTCTCTTTCTAATCTAAACCGGAAGAGGGTCTTCTCCACCGATTCTCACGGTATCCACCGGAAGGATCAGGATGAGGTCAAGCCGTGTCACTCAATCCTTCAAGGCCGCCGGCTACAACTTATAACAGCCATTTTGGTTTCTACACTACTGTAAATAAGTGTTAGGGTACTAACACTTATGTAATATTATGGGTAAAGAGTACGGCACCATTTTCTTGGCTATAGTGGCGCAACCGGTCTCGAAGGGAAATGATAAAAAACAAAACAACAGTTGTATTAGTTATATCAGATATATAGATACTTTTTCAAATACTTGTACTGTGTAACTTAAATTCAACCTGTTACAGCCCATGTATAGAATACACCGACTGCACCTCAGCAGAGGTGGAAACCCTCCTCCCTAATGGGACCACCAGTTGGCCGTGTGTGACGACCTGTGGTGCTTAAGGACGGAATCATAATGGCTGAGCAGTCCATTACTTGCAAAATTACAGCCCTAGTACCTAAGTTATTGTCCCAGCCGTATTGCTCTTATGGCAACCCCAAACCTTTTTTTATCGTATGTGGTACCAGGCCGTGGTTAAGGGTTTTAGTGCCCCAGGTATGACGTTTAACTGCATCTAGTGGTGGATTCTAATTCTGGTGCTCTGGGGAGTGTGGAGTACTCGTCGGCAGTAGATCTATAATGAATACGTAAATTTGTAAAGTTGGTGCTGCATTACGGAGGTGTCAATTTCGTCTCCTTGGCAGTTGATTCTTCACTATTCTTAACCTCTGCATATCAAACAATCGATTGCATTGCTCTATGGAATTATATAATGGAGAAAGTAAAAAGTGTCTGACACCCGGCTCGTTGTTTGGATTTTACGGCATGTCAAACCTTTGAAGAATAATAAAAGTTCCAATTACCGTCGAACTGGGAAGACATGGCAACAAACGGTTATAACTGAAATACAAACCCGAATGCCACAAAGTTCACTGCAAAATGACAAAGTATATATAAGACTCCACAATGTCATTCAAAACAAGCAGCCAATCAGAACTCAAGTTCCAAATCACCCAGATTCATGGATGGATCATTCTTGATTCCTATTTATACCAACTGTCTTGGACACTGCTTGAGTTCTACTTAGCTGCTGTTATTAAAACCAACAGTAGACTAACTGACTTCAATATGGCGCTGCGAACAGAAATGGAACCTGAAGATTGGGAAAGCTACTTCATCAAAGCTGGTATCTCTGCTGACTCAGCCAAAAGCTATGCTGCAACATTTGCAAGTGAAAAGCTGACCAAAGAAAAACTCCAAATGATGGATCGGGCCATGCTAAAAGAGTTGGGATTCACAGCAATATGAGAAGCCCTGTCTATCCTTAAACAAGCTAAGGAGACCTCAAGCCAATTAGAACTCAAGGAATGGGATCACCCAAATCACCCAGATTCATGGATGGATCATTCTTGATTCCTATTTATACCAGCTGTCTTGGACACTGCTTGAGTTGTACTTACTTAGCTGCTGTTATTAAAACCAACAGTAGACTAACTGACTTCAATAACCTTGTTTGGTAATTTTATGCTGAAGACGTTTTGTTTTATTCATTCTTTATGGGTACTCAATTATTTTCGAACTCCCTTTTCTTCTAATTAACCCATAGATGGGAACCTAACAGGTTCTAACGATCCGGTTCAAAGTGGTATTGGGAGTAATGGTGATGAAGGGGTACTCCACATTTCTCAGAGCTCCAGGATTGGAACTTCACCATTTCAAGAACTAAAATATGAGGTACGAGTGATGTTCAGATTCGCTTATGTTAATAAGTTCAATAAAACGTTCAAGTTCTCAAATTTATTGCACCAAAGGAAAATATTATTTATATAAACGAACATTAAAACATATTACAGTACATAATTTATCACATTGTATTTTATCATATTTTCCCACTATACAGTACTATTTTTCTTATTAAAAAAACATAACAAATAATATGAGGGTATTAATTTGATGTATGCGGAGATTGATTTATGCAAAGTACCACAGTATATAGAAAACAAAGTTGGGCATCAAAATAACCCAGAAGGGTTGATGTTGCAATAAGCTAACCAAAGTCACTCTGGCCTGGAGTGGTTATACATGTTAGGGTCCTACCAATGGTTTAAATTGATCTGTTTGAAAAGTATATGTATTCAATATCAAAACGTGATGCCATAAAATTATAAATTATTTGTATTAGAAATAGATAAATGAAGCTATGATAATTTACTAAGAATAATTATTAGTTACTTAAAAAAAAACTATTTTTAAATACAAATAATTGCTTGAAACCATAGGATTATTTATATTAGGAATATATAAAACGATACAACAGTTCAAATGTATATTAGATAGAATACTTGATATATAACTGGGTGGAAAAATAGGAGGGTAGACTGGGCTATTTAACCATGAGGAAAACTCTAAATTCAAACCTGTTAACAACCGTTTAAGAAATCGACTTTGTGCCGCGTCCTGCTCGTGCGGAGAGGTTGGTAAATATATACAAGGTGTGTCAAAAAAGTATCGAGATTTTTTGTACTTTTGACACACCTTCTTTTATGAAAAAAAAATAACGTTCCATTCATTCTTCATTTCCATCTTAGTAAATACAGCTTTAAACTTGGTACTTTTTGACACACGTTATATTCTAAAAAAAAAAATTAATGAATGGTAGCTTTTTTTTTTTTTCAGAATACAAGATGTGTCTAAAAGTACAAAAAATCTCGATACTTTTTTGACACACCTTGTATATGATTTTTCCAGTCTTATGATCACGGGCAGCATGTTCTTCGGAGTTACTTTAATCTTTCCTCGAGACTGAATAGCCATACAATGCCTTGAATCGCTTACGGGTGAGGACTTGATCGCTGATCGACACCAACAGTGAACGCTGCCCGAAGCAATTAATATCCAGTTGGATACGGGTCGGAGTTGACGACTATCGAGGCCAAAGCAATCATTTTCAGAGGGTCGTGCTAATTCCTCAAATGCGATCTTGCCCTAAGCTTTGCCGCACTTCCCGATGCTTTCCCATAACATGTGCTTAGAGCTTTTTCATTTGGTATTTATTATGGATTCGATCTACTTGATAGAAAGCTCTACGGCCATTTTTTTACGATAATTTTTTTCTTCTAATCTAACTGGATGTGCGTACAGAATTTAAGTGGTAACAACGAAAAGGTTGCATTGAACAACTAGCTAGGCAGAAAGTCGGTCAGTGTAATTGATATTTCGAAGCAGTCACCCATCTCGATATTGATCGGATTCGGTGTTGCTTACCTTCGCTCATAAAAAAATGAATGTTTTCAGCATGACCGTAAGTATTCATCAGGATTTACTAAGCCTTAAATTAGACTGGCACAGGGTCATGAATTTAGATACACGTAGGAATCGAACTATATTGAGGCGCGTTGTGTGATGGTTACTGTCGTAGGAAATGGACTCGATGAGGGAAGTTCAAATCCTGGATAAGGCTGTTTGCATTTTATATAGCGCTAATATCCTTGGAAAAGGTATGGATCCAACTATTCTCCCTCCAGCTGTGGGAAAATTGTAGGGCAGACTTGGCTCTTTACCCTTGTTTGGGCCAGCGGTCCAGGAGAAGGAAAACTCTGAATCCAAACCTGTTGAATTCAGCTTAAAAATTGACCTTGTGTCGCGTCCTGCTCGTGTGAAATGGCTAGTAAATGTATATATATATACTGAGAATTAAACTAGCGAATGTTCATACGAAAGGAGCTTGCTGCCGTTCATATCACCGTTGTCGGCCAAGTGCGATAGGTTTTGGCTTATCTTGGTCTGGCACAAGGATACAACTTAGAAGTATCCAGTGATGATCAAACTCCTTATATATAAATTTTCAAAGAAAGAAAAACTGAAAGAAACGTCATTTGACTATGATAAATTTATTTCGACCAAAGTCTCAAAATGAATCTAGTCTCTTCAGATAGATTAAAAAAACATTACTTTTTGTAAAATCTAACTAGACTCATTTTGAGTCTCTGGTCGAAATACATTTATTATAGTCAAATGACGGTTTGTTAAGTTTTTCTTTCTTTGAAAGTTAAATATTTTTCTGTATATAATTAATGTATTAGTTATTAGACATTGAGCTCTCTTGGGGATTCATAGAAATCCTTGTATGAATCTATAAGTTTGCACCTACATGAGCATACAGCATGGATGTACAGTGAGATTTCGATGATTCCAAATAGAATCCCTCTTACTTAACAGTCATTTGGATTATCTTACACTTATATATATATATATATATGTGTGTGTGTGTGTGTTTGTGTGTGTGTGTGTGTGTGTGGAGGATAACATGTCCCTACTTTGGTTATGAACCTTTATGAAGTTAGTCTTTTTTAAAAAGTTTATCAATGAGTATTTAATTTATAGTCAAAATCATTAATACATAGATATTAACGAGCTCTATATGAAAATATGAGTTAGATTTTCCTCAAAACAGCCCATAATATTAATGCGTTTAAAATCCTGCAATGTATCCTATATATTTTTTAGAAATAAAGGTTTACATAATAAATGGATTGATTAATTTTCATACTGGTTTTAAAAAAAAAAACAGGTTTAATAGATAATTACTTGGAATATTGATCTATATTATTGTTTTATTCTCCAACGTATTAAAATCAATCTTATGAATGATTTTATACAGAAACCAATTAAGATATAATTAAAATAAGTGTATACGTTTTTATAAGCGTTCTTATTCAATTTCGTTAGTATTTCTAATTTTATATATTTGATTATATCAAAACTTAAATACTTAGGTACGGAGTTAGCATATTCTTGCTAGTAATTGTAAAACATATTGAAAAAATGTGACAGCTGGAAAGGCATATTAATGTTTTGTTTTTCGCTGTTGGAAAGGGTTTGCTGTGTCCGACTTGCCCAAACTGTGCCCCGTAAAGGTGAAAGATCACACAAGGGAATTTTGGTCATCAACCTAAATCTTCAAAGATTTTCAAGTTGTCTGTCTTGCTTAGCGAGTTGAAAGCATTTGTCGACTTGACATACGGTTCTTCTGTTAGCTAAACCATTGTTCTTCACTTCCCGATTGCCAAAAATTCAAAGAATTTCTGTGAAATTATCCTGGCGTACACGTCGGTAGAGCATCCACCTAGGAATCGCAAGGTTCCGGGTTCAATACCGGCCCTCGTTATCTCAGCCTATGAGTAGCACAGGGATCTGTGCGGTAAAGTCTGGAACTGATGGTATGTATGGCGCTCCACCTCAGATGCAAAAATAATCTCTCTGATTGAGCAGTAGTGAAAAAGGGATAGACTCCCTCGCTGTCTAGCTGATACCGACAATAGGCCACTCCGTCGACTTTACCTTATTTACCTTACATGTCTATCTAAAAGTGCCAGCCCTGCAGGCTGTGGCTTTAGAATACACTTTAGACTGCACCTCTGCAGAGGGGTGAGACCTACCCCCAATGGAGCCACCTGCTGGCCGTGGATGGCGACCCGTGATATTTGATGATGTAACCCTAATGCCTGAGTAGTCCATGACCTGCAACACTCCACTTTTGCCCATGCTTTTGACTGCCCTATGATTGTCCCAACCCTATTGTCCTTATGGCAATCCCCCAACCCTTTTATTATAGAATTATCATACTAGTTCCAATTACCGTCGAATTGGTAAGACAAGGCAGCAAATAATCGTAACTGAATACGAACCTATCTTACTGCAATACCACTGCAAAATGCCAGGTTATTTATGAAGCCTCATAACATCATAGAAACCAAGCAGCCAATCAGGACTCGGGGAATGGAATATCCCAAATGCAAGAATGGACTATTCTCGATTTCAATAAGTACCAACTGTCTTGGCACTGGTTCAGTTGTGTTTAGCTAGTTGCTGCTGTTCAAACCAACAGTACACTGACTCACTTCAGCATATATGTGCTACAAGGCGGTGAATAATGGTCTTAATATCCTGGGTATGGTATTATACTCTATCTGATGGTGAGCTTTCAATTCTGAATCTCTGAAGAATGTAGAGTACGCTTGATCCCCATTACTCCCAGGTCCACCCTGAGATGTAGTACCTGTTGGGATCGTTGAATAGAAAAACATGAGTTAAAAATTCTTTTAAATTGAGTTTTAAAAAATTGAGTATCCATCAAGAATGAATAAAACTAAAAACGTCTTCGGCATTAAATAACCCAATGAGTTGACATGCCGTAAAGCACAATTAACCAGCCAACCAACAACAAGTACTGCGTTTTCCTGAAAATAAGACCTACCCGCAAAGTAAGATCTAGTATGCTTTTCAGGCTTATTTTAATATAAGCCTCTCCTTAAAATAAGCCCTAATTGAGAGCAGTAGACAGGCGAAAGAAATGAGCATTCTTCACAATCACATCATGCGACGTAAACACTCGACATCCAACGAAAATAAGCCCTAACGTTATATTTTCGGATGAAAAATTAAATATGTCCTGTCTTGTATTATTCGGATTATTCGGAATATTGTCCTCATCTTTCTCAGCGTTTCTTTTCAAGGGACCGGTTTAGCTCAGTCGGTAGAGCACCCGCCTAGGAATCACAACCGGTCTCCGCCAACTCAGAGCATGAGTAGCACAGATTGGGTAATCTGATCTATGCGGTAAAGTGGGGAGCTGACAGTAGGCGTGGCGCTCCAACTCAGCAAAAACAAATTCTCCCTGGTCTAGCGCTAACGAAAAGGGGATAGACTGCCTCGCGAGGGCCTCTCTACACAACGTTTCAATGTTTAATAAAGATGAGGACAATAGTCCGAATAAACAAATTATACAAATTATCAAACCTCATCTTTAAAATTTAGAGAAAAATCCCTGACTTATTTTCGGGGAAACACGGTATTTCGCCTTCTCGTGTCTGCGAAGATCCGGCAGTAACTTAACCAAGCGGTCAGTTTAAGAACATAAAATTCTTATAATTAAATGAAATAACACAAAGGCAAAACTGAAGACAATAGATGTAACATAAAAGTTATGTATTGTACATAAATACATACAATTATTAAGAGGAATTACGGGGTAGTAGGGAGCTCTTAAATCTCCCGGTGGCAGGCAATTAATTTCGGATGAAAGAAGACAAAACACAGTTGGAAATTAAACAACATATATTAAAAAAAAGGTACAAAAAGATTGCTGCAAATTTGTGGCATTTGCGACAGACTTATCGTGCTGAGTTAAGGTGAAGTTAAAGGTTGCGTTGGGTGAACCTCTCACTGTTTGCTGGTGAAGAAGCGCTAGAAGACTGTTCTACTCACTTGTTGATAGGGAGCGCTTGGTTCTTGCAGCTCTCTTGGTTGAATCTCATTCGATAAGTAAAAGGTGTAGGGAGCGCTTGTTAAAGCAACTCGTCTGGTGAAAAGCCCATTGATAAGTGGGCGGTGAAGAGACCGCTTGTTAAAGCGACTCGTCTGGTTAACAGCCATTTGATAAGTAACAATCATCATGGGGTTTAAATTTGGCGCCAACATCGTATATTGTCCAGTCGCCCTCTGGCGACAGGGGGAGATAATTTCACTATCATTTTCCTGATAAAGGGGAGATAATTTCATTATGATTTTTCTGATATTATATAAGATAACAAAAAAGGGTGTACAAGTTCAAAGTCGTTCGTAACAAACCACTAAAAAATTAAGTGAATGAGTGTGCTCGAAGAGAGGGGAAGGGATGCATGTAGACACTTTGGTATTTTGGTAGAGAACTCCTGAATTCCCAAAACGGGCGGGAAAAGTCCTGATGGAGTCGAAGTTTAGTACGTATTAATTGCCACGTAGGCATCCGACGTCATCTTCGGGTTGGACACAGTGGGTGGAAACGAAGTAATGATTTTAAGAGAAGTCTATGTATGTATGAAGGCAGAACACATGGTATTTCTGCGATAATTTTTGCCTACTATGAAAAGCGGGTTGGCATACCTATTCGGTAATTTAAGTTGATCAATTTTTTTTATCCCGTTTCTATAGGGGTATGACGGCGTTTTCTAAGTCCTGATGTAGTTGGCGTTATTTCCAGCAACTCGCTGGCATTTCTTGTAGTCTTGAGCGCAGGGCAGGGCGACCCTGTTTCCAGATATCTGCAGCAATGTCGTCAAAATCTGCAGCTTGGCCACATTTCTCCTGCTCGATTGCCTTCGCAATTACGTGTGGTGTTGGTGCCTCATTCACTTCTAGATTGGCTAGCTGCTGTTGATGCGGTCGACTGCATCTTGCTGTATTGGATACTTTGTGCAAAAGAGCGTGAGAAAATGCTCACACCAGCGGTTCTGAATGGAATCCCTGTCTGTGTGCAAATTTGACCCCTTCGTTGTCCGCGTCGTATGTAAATCTACTCCCCATATATATATATAAAATATATATATATATATATTTAAAAAATAATAATAAACACTGCAACAGATCCGCCAAACTGTAAGTATCTTTCCCTCTACCTGTCTACATTGTACAATAATATCATACAAATATAACGTTCACATTACATCACCAACGCAATACATAACACAATCATTATTACTAACAGCATAATTAAAAAAAATACATGATATTAATTGCACATAACATACGTAACCAAGAATACCAAACACAAATACGCATATTCATACGCACACACGCGCGTGGAGACACTCATATCATCTCAGCCTTCATGCATTTCCACACGCACGCGCATGACATCATACACATAGGTACAAACAAAAATACGCACACGTAAAAACAAAAAGAGCATTCTACATCACGAAAACACGCAAACATTTAACACGAGAATACAGTTAAAAACGCACATATTTGACCATTTACACCATTTCTGTCATTTAAAAAAACACTTTTTCGTTTACCTGATTAATGCTTTTAGCAGGAAACCATTGGTAGTAATATCGTTCCCAAATAAATGAATAAAAGCTAAAACTTTTATTTGTCACTTCATTCAACTATATATATATATATATATATATATATATATATATATATATATATGTGTGTGTATTTTCAATAGCTCTTAACTAAACATATCAAACGTTGTAATGTTATCATACTGTGGTATATTCACCGGTCCTGCTAGTTCCCAATGATGTTTTGGAAAGACTTTAACCCATCACCTCCCACTTCAGCTATGGATAAATAGTAAGGTTGAGTTATTCTTGGCACAGTGACCATTCTAGATGTCGTAGAATTGTTTTAAAACATCTGTACTTCGTGTTACATCCTGCTCATGGGAAGAGCTTGGTTGGATATATATATATATATATATATATATATATATATATATATATATGAAGATAGGATAGATGAAGTAGAATCCGACAGTATGAGGTAGGTAAATGGATAGTGAAAAAGAAATGATAACTCAAAATAAATCTAAGAGTTGAAATATTTCGTCCGATTTATAAGGACACCTTCAGTCAAAAGATTTTTATTGAAAGCAAAATTACGTGCATGTACATGTGATTTGGTGAGGGAGTGAGTTAGTAGCGGAAGTGAACATTTCTTGTTCCCTATCCTTTTACCCACGTCATATATATATATATATATATATATATATATATATATATATATATATATATATATATATATATATACCAGCCCATCCGCACGAACAGGATGCGACAAAGTCAATTTCTTTAGCAGAGTTTAACAGGTTTGAATTAAGAGTTTTCCTTATTCTGATTATCTTATCAAGGTTGAATGGCTCAGTTTTCCCTACCATTTTTTAAAAAACTCATGTTTTTCCATAGCTGGTGGGATATAAGCTGTATTTATACCTTTTCCAAAGGTATTAGCGCTATGTGAAATGTAAAGGGCCGCATCCAGGATTTGAACTCGTTTCGTCGTGCCCATTTCCGACGACGATAACCATTACACCACGCGCTTTGGTTGGATACAAATTGATGCAAATACACTTTCTACTACAAAACTAGCATAGCCTGCTTGTTGAGCAGGCCATGACATGAATCACTTCACTTTGGCCCTTACTTTGGCTAGACGGGTGGTCGGAGAGGCCCTTTCCCATCAACCGTCTGGTTACATCAAGAACTAGCAGATATGATCGTCCCAATCCTATTGCCCTTATGGTAACTTCCCAACCTTTTTTATCATATATGTGCTAGATGGTGGTGGCTGCGGGTCTTAAAGTCCGGTGTAAACCCTATCCAATGGTAAAGTTCCAATTCTGAACTTCTGAGAACTGTGAAGTACCCCATTACTCCCAGGTCCGCTCGAACCCAGAGTGGTTGTACCTGTTAGGGTCCCATCTATGGGTTGAATAGAACAAAATGATTTTTAAAAATGTGTTTAAAAAATTGACTTTCCAAAGAATTGAGTACCCATTAAGAATGAATAAAATAAAATGTCTTCGGCATAAAATGACCCAATGGGTTGACATGCCATAAAATCCAACGAACCAACACAACCAGTAACAGTTTTTATCATTGATTTTGTTTGTTATCATGTTTATTTACTTCTTTATTTTTTTCCTCACTGATTTTGAAAACCAGTGAAAGGTTTATAAGCCATGTTTGAAGAGACATCTAGCGTCTTTGTTTTCTAACTCCTTTTGAAGGTCAGATATCTAGATCCGTTCTCATTCATCTATTTTTCTTCAAAGTGAACATTCTAAGCGGATTATTCATTGCAGAACTCAGACAGGTTGGAACGTTAGTTTATATATCCCCGGGGAACTGAGTCTGGCACAAGATTACGGGGATTACAAAATATAACATGAGCTTTTCAATCGCCAGAAAATGAAAAAAAAAAATTCAAGTCAAACTTGTCATTGCGCATCAGGAAACAAACGGTGGTCATTTGCAGTATTAGCATATATCAACATAATATAGAAGTGTTGCAAACTATAAACGAGTGCAATTATGGGCCTTAAATGTTATTTGACACTTTCTGTGAAAGATATAACATCTGATCTTTCGGACAAATCTACATTAGAAATATGTTAGATAAGTGGAAGATATCACCAAACTGTGAAAATATTTGTTGGGCTCCTACGAAGGTACGTAAGAGGACTGATAAGGGTCAGTCGAGGGTTTTGCCAATAATAAAATTTCAAACTGTACATAACCCAGACCTCACCAATGGAGCAATTTTTACGAGCATTGAAGAAACAAAAACTTTATTTAACTTTGATAAGATTATTCCAAATTAAAACCATTCTGTTGACTATAATTTTCACACTAAGGTTTGCTTTATTTGTTAAAAGTATATCTGTCATTATTCCTCTAGATGGGATCAGTGTGCACAAAGAGCAAATGATTTTTTCTGTTTGACCAACACGAGTGTGTTTATGTGTAGGAGTTCACGTGTTGCGTTACGGCCATGGTAACCCCGGGTTAGAAAGAATCGAACGCAAGTTAGATTTTTTCCTTTGTCAAATAACAACTTTATTATCACCGTTGCTTTTTCTATTAGTAACTGCTTAAACAAAAAGGGAGGAAGGGAGATACTGCTTTGTTTACACGCCAAATGTAAATCAGAAAGAAAGTGAGACAATTTGTGGAAATAGCTAAAGTCACCGGCTTGTGTTGTGCATATCTTGCTACTTGTCTCTTTCTCCGTCTCTCTTTCAAAATGGGGTTCTTTTATGATTTCCTAAACTTTTCAATTATGTATTAAATTATTCTAATCGTTTTGGCACACATCAGCATTTAGCCTCAAATAAGATCAGCTGATTATTAATGATATGTGTTCTGCCATTCCAGCATTCTTTTTGTATGTCAATTACTTCTAACATATTCCACCATTTTTTTAGATTGTTTGTCTATCCTTCATTTGTAAACAATTCCCTTGACACTCGGATTATTTATATTTAAATAAATATTACATGCCAAAATGTTTCAACATTTTTTGCTTTCGTTTTTCTTTCTTTCCGAATCTAAAACCTAAATCAGAAATTAGAAACAACTAATTAAGACCCCTAATTAATTTACAAATTGATTAACATCAGAACAGAGTGATAGTTGATATGAAAAAGTATGAATATTTGTTTGTCAGTTTTTCTTCTATCATCCGACTAGAGAACACAGTGGATCATACCACACACCTGAGAATGTGTCCTGGGTATGACACAAAATTAAATCCGATGGTGACACTCCAGTTCCGGAATACTCTAGAATACCCCTTCATTGTCATTACTCTAATAGTTTATCGTTCAGTTGAAAACTGGACAGGAAATTGCTTTATTCACTGAGAGGATTTTAACTATTCTGGTCTCAGAAAAATATCTATATAATGTTCCGTTTTTTTCTGGTTTATGGCCACACACACACACATATACATATACATATATATATATATATATATATATATATATATATATATATATATTATATACAAGGTGAGTCAAAAAAGTATCGAGATTTTTTGTAATTTTTGACACACCTTGTATTCTGTAAAAATAACGTTCCATTCATTCTTCATTATATCTTGGTAAATATAGCTTCAAATATTGTACTTTTTTGACACACCCTGCATTCTAAAAAAAATAATGAATCGAGCGTTATTTTTTAAGAATACAAGGTGTGTAAAGAGTACAAAACATCTCGATACTTTTTTGACACCCCTTATATATATATATATATATATAAAATATATATATATAATATATATATATAATATATATATATATAATATATATATATATATATAATATATATATATATATATATATATATATATATATATATATATATATATATAAAACTTGAATTGAGTCAGACGCTACCTACCTAGGTTTCACCTAAAGTGATAATACTGACTTTTTTACATATTTGACTTTTTTCGGTTGCTTTTCTTTTTGCCGATCATTTTTGTACAGTTTGATTTTTTTTTTCAAGCCATACGGATATTTTTTCTCCGGCTTCCTATTTTTAATGACAAATTATTTTACATATCAAATGTCACTGATGAGTTAATTGCTGCTTCAACATCAGTGCTCAGCATGTCTTTTCATCTTACTTGGATTGTTTGCGTGATAGGATCTAAATGGCCATACAGCTGCTATTTTGTAAGCTGCTATTTCTAGGATTTGTTCAAAACAACACGCAACATTCTTGTGTAGTTTCCATCTATGTCCAAGATTTTCGTCCATTTTCGGACTAATTCCCTTGGCGAAAGGTATGAACCATCTCACCCCCAACTAGGAGTTATGTAGTACCACTACTGCTTTTCTACAAGGACTTCTTTGGCATTGAATTATAAATGAGTTGATATACCATTACAAAAATAAAACAAACCAAACCTCCAGGTGTTTCGTTAAAGTTCAATTGGTGCAACCATACAGTAGTATTGACACGATTACTATTTGGAAGAATTTCCGTTTTATTTTGTCAGAAAGACCAGGCTTCCATATGGTCTATCATCTGTCAGTAGCGTTCTGTTATATCTATGCCTATTTTCAGAAATTCGAAGCAGAGCAAAGTTGACCCAATTGAGACCATCCTATCGCGATGGTTGGGTCACACCATCCGCATGCCTGCAGACAGACTCCCCCGTAAAATACTGTACGGTGAATTCGCTGATGGCACGTAGAGGACAGGAGCCCCCCCCCAAAAAAAAAGCAGTTCAAAGACCATATTAAAACAACGCAGAAGAAAAGCACCATCATACCTTCAAGCGTCTAAGATCTGGCCTTCAACAGACAGGGTGCTAACCGATTTCAATATCGAGATTAACAGGGCTGCAGAGTGGCAACGTCTTCGTCGTCATGAACCACCAAATGCAGATGGGAATTTCCCTTGTAATGTGTGTGACCATATCTGCAAGTCCAGAATTGAACTAACTAGCCACCAGGGGGTCCAAAAATGATGAAGACATGGAGTGACATCATCGTCGTCTGCGACGGACATCTAAAAAGAAAAGGATGCCTATGTTGACATCGCTTTCAGTAGATGAAATATTGCTACCAAGAGATAGATGTTAGAACACATTAAACTTCGCGACTTTTTACGTTAGAAATAAGCAATGAGATCTAATTATTTTACACCGTGAGATTTGAACAATATCTATCAACCTCATTAGTGATATTTAATTAAATATGAACAATTATTTTAGTAAGTATTTTTGTCTTTTAATGTCTGCAAATTTAAATTCTGCGCGGCGAGTTGTCGCTTTCACAAAATGGCTACCTGATTATTGTTTGTTAGAGACCTCCAATCGAGATGACTCCGCCACCTCTTTTCGATGTGAAACAATTCGTTTTTAATTTAAACCCTGCCTCTGGGTTAAATAAACTATGCATGCTAAATTAACTAGCTCTACAAAAAAACGTTTCGAGGTACAGACAAAATATTCTTTATATTTTATAATTGTGTGTGTATATATATATATATATATATATATATATATATATATATATATATATATATAATATTCTTATTAAAATTTGTCGCTAAAAGCGTTTTGAATCAATTAAAAGTAGAGAATTTCACGGATTGCGGACGTGTCGATACAGGTTCGCCCGGAAATCAGTCATGATTTTGTTTTACTGTTCTATTCAAATTCTCTCTCTCTCTCTCTCTATATATATATATATATACATACATACGATAAACAAAAAATAATAAGACCAACAGAAATATCTTTATATGTTATCTATGTTTTGATTGTTCTCTACTAGTTTCAACCTTAGGTCATCGTCAGGAGAAAATTTCTTGTGAAAAAAATTGTTTTTAGAAAGTGTGGTAGTAAGCAAACAAACACGGTCGGACTTGCAGAAGCTTTATTCTACATAGAATACAGTGGTGGATTTTGACCAGTTTATATAGTAATTAGAAGGGTAGGGGAGGTAACTCAGTTACCTATTACAGAAAGTTTTAAAAAACTTTTCAAGTGTTTGAAAAGCCACAATAATCTGCTCAGAGAAATATATTAAAAGTGGCGAGTTCATCTGTTGTGAAAAACATCTTTTAGTTAAATTCGTTTGAAATTTTCTTAATTAAATGTGAGAATTTTTAAAAAGTTATATATACTAGCAAATATATGCACCCTCCGGTTGCAAGTATTTAAGTTTAATGTAATAAAATATTATATTAAATTAGAAAGGCTAAATAAGAATAACGATAAAAAGATTTGAAACAGATGGAGTATAATAAAAAATAGAACAACTGAAACTTACTCTTCCATCACTCTCGTCTTTCATTGTTATTTTTTCTAATTTAAGTATTTAATTAAAAGAGGAAGTAAAGAATAAAATGACAGTTATTTTTTCTTGTTAATAGATTTCATTTAAGATTCATTGAAGAGATTTTTGATTATAACAAACAGTTAGAAATCAATAATACTAAGCACATATTTAATAAAATCCCATTTTTAATATCAATATGCAAATTAGCCTTCCCGTTCACACTGTAAACCACTATTTTGTTGTATATATAAATATAATTGCATGTTGTCAGTATGTAGACATGGTTAACAGTATTAATAATGTAAAACAATTTTATTAATAATTGAGGTTTAAATAAAAATACAATCATGGAAAATGTGATGTCAATAACTAAGGGAATAGTGATATGAGTAGTAATATAGTTTCGGTTACAGACAGAAAAGCACACAATCTCCATTATAATAAGATATATATATATATATATATTACTTTTTAAATCCGGAGCAACTCTGGGTAGCACTGTTATTATACATACGAGGGTTTTCCCGAAAGTGAAGTCTCCAAAGCGCATCGGACACCGGAAAGGTGTTTGAGTGGTTATTGACAACACTGTTGTGCTTGTGGTGCCGGCACCTACCCCTGCACGTGCCTCACTGCCACCTTAGTCTTGGGTTGGCAGTCGTTTCTGATGGAGCTCCCGTTTGATATTACTGCCAAGTTCACGATGGTATTTGACGCACAAAAATCTAAAACGATGCAGTAAAATCGTATCCATGCGTCCCAGTGTTTTTCTTTTTTTCTTCCCTCACCATTTCAAGCTAACTGTAAATACATTTTACTAGTTTCTTAGAAACGAATTATACAGGAGAAATTACAAGGTAGGATTTAGACGGCTTTAGTTGTTTCCCCAGATCATAAATAAAAACCCTACAATTTATTAAGAAACTTTTCCCGGGGACTCAATCAAAGCAAATATGTGCGTCCTATGACGCACTAAATGAAAAAGGTATGAACATCACTGCATATATAATAAAATTTATTAAGAAATGTAGACAAACATAAGATTTTTCAAAGGATGAATATTTATTCATGATTGTAATGTTGATGCTATAACGTTTCGGTCTTTATTACCTTCTCTCTTTGTATGTGACAATTATTCTTGATCAAGAATAAATATTCATCCGTTGGAACATCTCGTGTTTGTTTACATTTCTTCACCTACTGTCGAATTGATTTCCTCATGTTACTCTCAATGAATGAAGAAGACAAATAAAAGAAAATAGAAGATGGAATTCAGAGATGGTTTGCAAATTCGTTACCATTTGCGGGACTTATCTGAAGGCTTTGTTCAGTCTGCGAGTTCGAGGTTGTTGTGTTGAATTCTTGTAGTTTATGGGTTTATGTTGGTTATTGGTTTTGAGTGGGTTTAAGGTCGTTTCTCGTCCGTGTTCGCAACTTTTCTTTTAAACCCAAAATATACTTTGTTTTTCCTTCTTGTGGGCTGTCAGGTTGAAATGGAATATAGGAAAAGAGGAGAAAAGAACAAAGACTAGGATAATTTTAGGGGAAGACTTTTATTCATAGATCCACAACTATTTCTTGGAGAGGAGATTTCTCCTGAACAAGTTAATAAGTATGCACCCGACGGAGTCCTGGTCTAAAAAAGGAAGAGCTTCTTTTTTGGTGCTGGGAATTGTTCTTTTCTGCGCATGCCCAGGAGGCTCTTCCAGTCTGAGGACTCGTGGGAGATTGTTACTTTTTGTGACTTTTTTTTATATTTAATTTTGTTTTATTCTATTTAAATCCACACAGGTTTATCGAGTCGAGTTCGTACTCGAATCTTTTATTATTCAGTTCAAGTTCTTGGTTTAATTCCTTCTTAGCCATTTTTGATATTCAACGTGCTATTGACGTTCGATGTCCCCTGTCTCTAGGCACGGGAATTGTCATCGTTGAAGCAGTAGTAAAGGGGGCTTGTTAATTATTATAGTCAGATTCCATAACTAATACTCCACCTGCCAGAAAAAAACGCCAACAGTTTATATTGATTTAATATAATGGAGATTGTGTGTTTGTCTGTAACCGAAACTGTATCACTACTGAAATCACCATTCCCTTTGTAATTTCGTCACATTCTCCATGATGTTATGTTTATTTAAACCTCAATTATTAATAAAATTGCTTTATATTATTGATACTATTGGCCATATCTACATATAATAATATGCAATTGTATTTATGTATACAACAAAATATCGGTGATTTAATTAAAGTGATGGCACTCATAAGAAATAAGAATTTTGCGGATAAGCAACGCCAGATAACCAAGCTTTATATTTTTTTGCATGTCATCTTAGATGATTTGGACGATGTCATTTTTAACAAGAGGGTGTTGTAAGATGATAACGCTCGTACAATCAATTAATATATATTTTCAATTTTTAGAAGAAAAACTACAACTCGAACAACAAGTCATTTGAGGAAGCAGATATTCCATCTTAAAATATTTGGCAAATTTGTCTTAGTAACAATGTAGTAGATTGATGGAATAAACTACCATCATTAAATATTGGAAAGGCTAATTAGTATTATTGATTTCTAATTGTTTGGTTTTATCATAATGAATATGAGCAAAAGTCTCGGGGATAAATCTTAAAGGAAAGCCATTAACAAGATGAAATAAATTTAATCTTATTCTTTACTTGCTATTTTAACTAAATTATTAAATTAGGCAACCGCCCTGTCGGCTGGGGCGTTAGAAGGTACCGACTGCACCTCTGCAGAGGGGTAAGACTCTCCCAATGGGGCCACCTGTTGGCCGTGGGTGGCGACCCGTGATGCTTAAGGATAGAGCCCAGGTGGATGAGCAGTTCCTGACATGCAATACTCCACTTTGGCCCTATCTTGGGCTAGACGGGCAGTCGGAGAGACCCCCTCCTATCAATCGGCTGGTCACGCCAAGCCCTAGCACCTATATGATTTTCCCAACCCTATTGCCTTTATGGCAAGCCCCAACCCCTTTTTTATCATATGGGTGCTAGAAGGCGGTGGCTGCGGGTCTACATGTCCTGGGAATGACATTAAACTCTATCTGATGGTGAGGTTCCAGTTTTGGAGGTTTGTGGAATGTGGAGCACCCCTTCATTACCATTGCTCCCTGGTCCACTCTGACCCGGAGTGGTAGTACCTGTTAGGGTCCCATCTATGGGTTAAATAGAAAAATGTATTTATTAAAAAAAATGTATTATCCATTAAGAATTGATTTATTTCAAAACTTTATTGGCATTAAATGACCCACTGAGGTTGATATGCCGTAAAACAAAACAAACCAAACCAAACCTAAATTAGGCAAATTTAGCAATGAAAGACGGGAGTGATGGAAGAGTAAATTTCATGTGTTTTCTCTTTTTAGAGTATACCCTCCCTCTGTTTCAAATCTTTTTATCTGCATTTTATTATAGTCTTTCTAATATGATATAATATTTTATTATATTAAAACTTAAATGCTTGCAATCGGAGGGTGCATATATTTGCTCGTGAATTTTATCATTAAACCTCCTCATGCTCTGACAATTCTTTTCTTTTAGATACATTTTTATAGAATCAGTGTTTCCCATACTTTACCGTTATTTAAAATTACTTTCCAAATTTTGCAAAAAATGATAGGCTGTGCATATTCATTATATAACTCACATTAATATGCCTGCGAATTCCAAATTTTGTTTACTTCTAATGACAGCTACTTTATCTAAAAAAGAAAGTAAACAAAACGACGAGGCATTTTGTAACTTCATTTGTTTGTCAGAACCATAAAAAGGACAGAAAATATTTGTTTGCAAGATGCCGTCTGCTAATTCTAAATCCTTATTTCATGAATACTAGCAAATATATGCCCCCTCTGGGTGAAAGCATGTAATAAAATATTATATTAAATTAAAAAGCTTAATGAAACTAAATAAGAATGCAGATAAAAACGGTTTGAAACAGAGGGGTGTATAATCGGAAAATAGAACAACTAAAACTTACTCTTCCATCACTCCCGGCTTTCATTGCTAAATTTTCTTAATTTAACTAATTAGTTAGTAAAGAATAAAATGAGTTATTTCTCTTTATTAAAGGATTTCTTTTAAGATTTATCCCTGAGATTGTTGCTCATATTAATTAAGATAAAACCAAACAATTAGAAATCAATAATACTAAACACATATTTATTAAAATCAGATTTTTAATATCAATATGCAAATTAGTCTTCTCGTTCACACTGCAAACCGCTATTTTGTTGTATATATAAATACAATTGCATCTTATTAGTATGTAGATAAAGCCGACAGTAATGAAAAATAATTTTATTGAGGTTTAAATAAAATTATAAAATCATGGAGAATGTAAGGTAAATAACTAAGGGAATTTTGACTTGAGTTGTGATATAGTTTCGGTTACAGACAGACAAACGCACAATCTCCATTATACTAAGAAGAAGGTATCAGAAGAACCTTTTTTATTGCCAGTGCATGCGAGATAAGGAAATAAAAAGCAGGATTAAAATTATATTCGTGATAACTATGAACGTAACTGGGGCTATCATAACAGACCAGGCGTTTTTTAAAAGTTTTTTTTATAGATTGAAGCATCGCTGAAAGAGTTTTAGATTCCGATTGCTAAATACCATAAGAATAAAAACAGAAAACTAAGTTATCTTACTAAAAATTCAATACACCTTGTATGTGAAAAGATAAGCAATGTAGTAGCTAGCTTAAGATGATAAGACCATAAAGAATTAGAAAGCTGTGCCTACCCCCCCAAACCCTTTGAGGTTAAAGGTGAAAGAATAAATCAATGTCAATTAGATTTAATAACAGACAACTTGTGTGTATTGAGTATGATACTAGACTACATCCTGTAGAGAAACACCGGACCTGGAGAGTTTGGAGAGCTCCTTTTATTGTTACTAGAAGCGGCTACTAGGGTGGAGCAAAAAGGTTAGTCTCGCAGATCCATTATTACGAAATCACAAGTTAAATGCTCGAAGGATATCCCATTAAAACCCCTATATGAAAAAAGACCTTGCATTGATCTGGTCTGGTAGGGCGTCAGAAAAAAAAGTCCTGACACTCTGAAGAAAAAATGAATGTCTCCTATTTAAAATATTAAATGCAAAATAAATAAGAATTAAAAAATACCATACAGTTACGACTTAAATTTCATTTTTTATATTATCTCTATGAATATAAATCAAATGTAGGTTATTATTCCTCAAAAAGCAAGACCTGGTGATAGTGAATGTGTGTGTATATATATATATATATATATATATATATATATAGTGTGAACAAAAAGTATTAAGACAATCAGGAATATTTCTTGTATGTTGTTTATTCTCAACTAGTTTCGACCTTAGGTCATCTTCAGGAGAAAATTTCTTATTTGAAGAAATTGTTGATAGATTATTAGAAAGGGAATATTATAGAAGAACTATAAAAGTTGAAGTGTTTTTGTGGGTTTGACATGCTGTTAAAATCCGGGTAGGCGAGTGTGTTTAATAGTAGCATGTCCATTTGTTCCGTGAAGAACCTCTATGAGGTAGGTTATTTTTTAGATGCTCTTATATATGTGAGGGAGGGGTTCATGGGAGTTGTGTGTATGACTGTATGTGTATACATATAAATGTATGTGTGTGTTTACATATACGTGTGTGAATGTGAGTGTGTGTCTGTATCACGGTACTGTGCGCGTGACTTCTAGATTTTTAATTGGGTCAATATATATATATATATATTTGTTTGTTTAGCCATACATTTAATAGGTATTCCCGCCTAATTCATTATTAATTAATTAATTTTCAAAATTAGGTACGACTCCAATTAAGCACTTATTCTCCCAAAAATTATCGGCAAAAAGCCATTCTAAACAAACCTTGTTTACAACTTATCATATCGTCGTGTAATAAAAGTCACTAGAAAAGGAATATTAACCTACTCTAAACAAATCATAAAATCTAAGAAGTCCGTTTAGTGTAGAGGTTATGGGATCGGCCTGTCAGCTTGGCAGTCCGGTTTCAAATCACGCACAGGGCGGTCTTCCGATCTATAGCTCTGCTGCTGAGGCCTAATAGGCCGAAATGTACATACAGAGATTGATTTTTCTCGATTTGTTTAGCCATACATTTAATAGGTATTCCCGCCTAATTCATTATTAATTAATTAATTTTCAAAATTAGGTACGACTCCAATTAAGCACTTATTCTCCCAAAAATTATCGGCAAAAAGCCATTCTAAACAAACCTTGTTTACAATATATATATATATATATATATATATATATATATATATATATACACTTTATCGTTAATTGTTTTATTTTCGTACTTTCCTCCGGACATACACATATATAGACACCAACTGCTCATCATATATGTATTGATTACTCCCAAGCCCACTCTGGTCGGAAGTGGTGGTACCCATTAGGGTCTAAATATGGGTCAAATGGATACTTTTGAAGATTTATTAGTATTAGATAGGAATACTTACTAAATTAGGGAGGTGTTTGTTATGTAACGGTTATCGTCTTGCGTCACAGCGACTCAAGTTCAAATCCTGGATGAGGATGATTGTATTTCACATAGAGCTTATACCCTAAGGGAAAATATGAATCCAGTTATATTCCCTCCAGCTATAGGTAAATACTAGTACAGACTGTACTCTTTAACCTTGGTATGGCAACCAAGGAGAGGGAAAACTATGAATTTAAACCAGTTAAACTTCATTTAAAAATTGACCTTGTGTCACATCCTGCTCGTTGGTAAATACATATGACAGTTATTTTTCTATCAAATATATTTACTTTAAGCTATAATTGTTTACTTTATGGTTTCTTAGCTTAATGGCATATCAATCTGAGTGGGTTATCTAATGCCAAAGCCACCATTGAAGTGAACAGTAGTGATACTATTTAACGCATAGCTAGGATTATTATTAGTTACTTGGAACCATATAGCTGTGCAAACAAATAATTATTATTAAATAGAAATAATTACTTGAATCCATATCACTATTAGTATTAGACTGAAATACTTGATAATGTGTAAAGTAAGTAAGTAAAGTCGTCGGGGCGGCCTAAAGTCGGTATCAGCCAGTCAGCGAGGGAGTCTATCCCCTTTTCAATAGCACTAGACCAAGGAGATTGTTTTTTGCGTCTGAGGTGGAGCGCTACACCTACTATCAGCTCCTTACTTTACCGCACAGATCCCTGCGCTACTCATACGTTGAGTTGGCGAGGACCGGTATCGAACTAGGAACCTTGTGGTTTCTAGCCGAACGCTCTACCGACTGGGCTAACCAACACTAAACGCAACACATGTAAATGTAAACATACAATGAATGTAGTTCCCTAACTTCTAGCATAAGATAACCCCAGATGGGTTAAGATGCCGTTAAAATCAATCATAATTAGGTATATGAAATATTCAGGACCTTGCTCAAGACTAAATTCCCCTTCAGTTCTCAACTAAGGTCGTTGTCCGCAAAGAATCTGCTTATTACCTACAGTTGGTAGTATTTCCCAACTTTAGGGAATATGCCGTACGTATATAATACAATTGTGTATATAAAATTCAAGACGAAAATAATTAAAATTGCATTTGCATATTATTAGCTTATTTCTCGCGGAAATCCCGTTGGGGAACGTTGTTCTCGAGTTTGAGTGACGTCAGTTGAGTGACGACATTAGTGCCATGATTAGCAGTCTCGTATGTCTTGCACATGTGACACTATGTCCAATCAGGCGCAACTTTGCATATATGTTTTGTGCACCAGTCAACTAGTGTAGTGAGTTCGATCCTCACTCGGTGCATCTCACAAGTTGCCCAGTATCCAGCTAAACTTAGGGCATACAGATTTGAACATAAACAGTAATGTGATAGCTAGCTATCATACATGTTTTGTGCACCAGTCTGCTGGTATAGTGAGTTCGATCCTTACTGGGCGAACCCCCATAATTTACTTAGTATCCAGCTAAGCTTAGGACGTACCAATTTGAACACTAGTAGTATTATGATAGCGAGCTATCTAGCTAGCATAGCTGTTTTTGAACCGCTCAGCAAGTGTAGTAGTTTCGATCCTCACTAGATACACCCCACAAGTTGCCTAAAATCCAGCTAAGCTTAGGGCAAGCCTAATTTGAAACTTTGTTTTGCTTGTTTTTTATTTGTTCATTACCCCTCTGCAGAGGTGCAGTCGGTGTATTCTTAAGCCGCAGCCGATAGGGCTGGGAGAATTATAAGGAGTCGTCGGGGCGGCCTAATGTCAGTATCAGCCTGACAGCGAGGGAGTCTATCCCCTTTTCACTAGCGCTAGACCAAGGAGATTATTCTTAGCGTCTGAGATGAACCACACCTACCACCAGCTCCTAACTTTACGGCACACATCCCTATGCTACTCGAGGGCTGGACCAAGGAGATTATTCTTAGCGTCTGAGGTGGGGCACCGCACCTACCATCAGCTCCTCACTTTACCGCACATATCCCTATGCTACTCGAGGGCTGGTATCGAACCAGGAACCTTGTGATTCCCTAGCCGAACGCTCTACCGACTGAGCTAAACCGGCCCGACGAGTATTACTATATAGATAATAAATAATGACAGTGCTTTATACAAAAGCTTCATACAACATTGAAGAAGAATAACGCGGGAATATAATCGATGAAAGCGCCGAATTTATTCCTACCAGGAAATCGAGTCAAATTCTCAATATATTAGCTAATGATCTAACAACATTCTCACGAAATTCGTATGATTTCAACAAAAAAAAAATGTATATATATATAAAATAAGATAAATAGATAAATAATAAGAAAAGCAAAATAATGCAATCCACGTACAAACAGAGACACTGGGCTGAAACTTTACAGTAATATCCTGAAGGGTTTAAAGAAACATGAATGTTTCCTCCGGATGAAATCTGCACACGATCGAAAGAGCTAGAAGCAATCGTTCGCTTGAAACGTTAAAAATATTTACAAGTTACGAAAAGAAAAGAAAAAACGTTTTGTTACAGCAATATTCTTCCGATTTAAATGTTGAATATATATATATATATACACAACTATCTTATTTACTTGGGTGTAATGTGATAAATCTATCAATAATGGAGATTCGGTTTCTCTCTGTCTGTAACCGAAACTATGTCACTGCTTACCTCACAATAACCAAAATCGTTAATACGTAGAATAAAGAACAACCCTGGATTATATGTATTCTTTATTAATCTTTTTTACATATCTAAATATTAACACTCGTTTTCCGACAAAATACGACGATCATCTTGCAACACGCTCTGGTTAAAAATGAGACCGTCCTGAATGAAATGCGAAAATGTAAATGCTGATTATGTGGTGTTGCTTATCCGGTTTGTTCTAATGGGTTTTGTCACCTCAACTAAATAATGGACCATTCCGTTTTTATTAGAAAGAAAGGGAAGAAAAAGGGCATGCTACAGAGAAAAAATATAAGAAAGAAAGAGTAGGGGAAAGATAGAGGCAGAGGGCGATAACGCTATTCTGTTTTCATCGAAGATAATAAAAAGGTAAAAAGAAAGAGAGAGGGAGAGAGGGGAAGAGTTAAATCAAGATTATCATACTTTTTACATAGTGATCTATTTGCAATAGCTCTGAAGTAAACATATCAAACGTTGTAATAATTGAATTGTCTTACTGTGGTATATCTACAGGTCCTGCTAGTAAATAAATAAAACTAGTTTATTTTCCAACATTAACACTTCATATATATTATATTATATTGTATTATATTTTCGACGTATGAGGGTTCATACACACAATGAACTCCCACACAGGGATTTGTTTATAGTGGTGAAGGCTTGTGTTGGACCATCCGCACTTTTTGGCACAGTCAATAGGAAAGAATTGGTGCATCAAGGGTTGCCACAAACCCAATCAACGACCGACCTCAGGAATTTTGAATTCAGAGTTATCCCTCTCCTAGACTGGTTACCTACCCAAGGCTGAAGAGCCCAGTCTGTCCTACTATTCAACCCATAGCTGGAGGGAGAATATATGGATTCATACCTTTCCTAAGGGTATTAGCACTATGTGAAATGCCAACAGCTTCGTCTAGGAATTGAACTCTAATCGACGAGTCCATTTTCCACGACTCTAACAACTAGCTTCATATATATTATATTATATTGTATTATATATTATATTATATATATATTGTATTATATATATTATATTATATTATACATTATATATATTATATTATACATTATATTACATTATATATACTAGCAAATATATGCACCCTCCGGGTGCAAGTATTTAAGTTTAATGTAATAAAATATTGTATTAAATTAGAAAGGCTAATGAAACTAAATTCCGATAAAAAGATTTGAAACAGAGGGAGTATAATAAAAAATAGAACAATTGAAACTTACTCTTCCATCACTCTCGTCTTTCATTGTTATTTTTTCTAATTTAAGTATTTAGTTAAAAGAGGAAGTAAATAATAAAATGACAGTTATTTTATCTTGTTAATGGATTTCATTTAAGATTCATTGAAGAGATTTTTGCTTATATTCATTAAAATAAAACCAAACAGTTAGAAACCAATAATACTAAGCACATATTTAATAAAATCACATTTTTAATATCAATATGCAAATTAGCCTTCCCATTCACACTGTAAACCACTATTTTGTTGTATATATAAATATAATTGCATGTTGTCAGTATGTAGATATGGTTAATGTAAAAATTTTTTATTAATAATTGAGGTTTAAATAAAAATACAATCATGGAAAATGTAATGTCAATAACTAAGGGAATAGTGATATGAGTAGTAATATAGTTTCGGTTACAGACAGAAAAGCATACAATCTCCATTATAATAAGACATTATATTATATTATATATACATTATATATATTGTGTATATATATATGTATATATAAAATAAAGATATACCCTCATGGTTTTGAAAATAGGAAAGAAAAAAAAAGAAACTGAGATGCGTTTTCAAGAATTCTGTCAAAAGATCCACTTGAACTGAAATATTTCTTACGATCCTTGAAATACTTTTTTAAAAACTTTAAACTTTTTTCTTGCCAACATTTAAGAATGAATGCATTCCTTCAACGTTCCCATATAAAGTGATGGCTTGAAAAATCGATGATTTCATAACTGGTTCCAATTATGTGAATGTCGTGAATCTCACACATACTTGATGATTGACACGCAGCAACTATGGCAACCTTTAATGGAAATAAATAAATTTCCCCCACAAAAAAACAAAAAACAACATTAAACGAAATCATTCATTCTTCTGTTGCTATGTTCAATCTTTGACAGCTTATAGCAATTTGAACAATGTACTAAAAATTGTTTAGCTACACAAGGAATTCTGAAAATGGTATATATATATATATATATATATATATATATATTAGTAGTATTTTCTAGTACGGGAAAAATGAAAATAAGCTACTCGATACCGGGTATAAGAGCTATATTAATTTGTTATAAAGTATTGAAGTCAGTCAGTCTACTATTGGTTTGAACAACAGCAACTGGCCAAGCACAACTGAACCAGTGTCAACACAACTAGTACTTATGGGAATTCAGAATAGTCTACTCATGCATTTGGGTAATTCCATTCCCTGAGTACTGATTGGCTGCTTGGTTTGTATGATCCTCTGAGGCTTCATAAATATCCTGTATTTGCAGTAGTCTTGGCAGCAAACCAGAAACGTATTGAGTTACGACTGCTTGCTGTCTTGTCTTGCCAATTCGACGGTAATTGGACTTAGTATGATTATTCTACATAAAGTACAATACATTTAAGGTGCGTCAAGTCAACGTACCCGTCTTGACGATAAGTGGCTAACACGCTGCTTTGAAACCAATGGTAATAATCGCACCTTAAATGTATTGTACTCAATAACAAATGATATATATATAATATATATGGGTAATCCATGTCAAATCATCAAGGCCATGTCACCACCCACTTCAATTTTTCTGAAATTTTGTACAGGTGTGGACTATGTTAAAGTTAGACAATTCGCAAAATTTGAGCTTCCAATTCAAAAAATTGTCGGAGTTATGTTTCGTGAACCCGACCAAATTTTGAGAGCTAAAAATCGAGATAACTCAGCCAGTTTTTGAATTGGAAGCTCAAATTTTGGGGAATGTCTAACTCTAATACTGTCCACACCTGTGCAAAAATTAAGAAAAACTGAAGGGGTGGGTGATAATTTTTTTATGCAAATAAAATGTATATAAACAAAATAGAACAGATAAGTAGACAAAAGGATGCATTCTCCCATTCCCCAAAAAGAATCACTAAAAACTACAGAGGCATAACTCTTACTGCTATTGCAGCTAAGATTTATAATGCCCTTCTTCTTAATCGCATCCGACCCGAAATAGAGAAAATCCTTAGGAAAAACCAAAACGGATTTCGCAGAAATCGATCCACAACCTCTCAGATCCTGACTATACGACGGATCATAGAAGGGGTTCGTACAAAGAATCTAGAGGCAACGCTACTATTCGTAGATTTTTCCAAGGCATTTGATTCCATACACAGAGGGAAAATGGAACAAATAACAAATACTACTAAAGAAACAGTTGCCGCTATAATGATGCTCTACAACGACACTAAAGCAATGGTACGCTCACCTGATGGCGACACAGATTTCTTTGACGTCACCGCAGGAGTCCTACAAGGAGATACATTAGCACCATCTATATTTATAATATGCCTAGACTATGTAGTCAACATCATTAGATACCATAAAAGAAGAAGGCCTCACACCAAGAAAGGCAAGAATCCGGCGATATCTCGCACAGACTATCACAGATGCAGACTACGCTGATGACTTAGCACTTCTTGCAGATACTCCGGCACAGGCCGAGTCACTACTGCATAGCGTGGAGAAGGCAGCAAAGACCATTGGCGTATATGTGAACTCCGATAAAACTGAGTTCATATGTTTCAAAAGGAAAGGAGACATATCTACACTCAGCGGTAAGCCCCTAAAGCCAGTGAACAATTCACATACCTAGGTAGTATATCTCATCCATAGAAAGCGATATAAATACACGAATAGGAAAAGCATGGTCGGTCACAAACAAATTATTAGTCATGTGGAAATCCGATCTCACTAACAAGTTAAAGCGACAATTCTTCCAGGCTGTGGTTATATCAGTAATGCGGTATGGCTGCACCGCCTGGACCCTAACGAGGCGCCTTGAGAATAAACTAGATGGGAACGGTCTTGAACAAATCGTGGAAACTACACCCCACGAGGAAACAGCTGTATGGCCACCTGCCCCATATCACAAACCATTCGAGTTAGACGGACAAGGCATGCAGGACACTGCTGGAGAAGCAAGGACGAGCTCCTAAGCGTTCTCCTGTGGAACCAACACACGGACATGCTAGTGTGGGCCGCCCACCAAGGACCGACATTGACCAATTATGCGAAGATGCTGAATGCTGCGCAGAGGACCTCCCTGGAACAATGATAGGGAAGGTTGGCGAGAGGTTGTCATGGATATCCGTGCTTATTGCTCGACATGATGATGATGATGATGATATATATATATATATATATATATATATATATATATATAATCAACCTTTCAGCACGAGCAGGATGTGACAGAAATTCAATTTCTTAAGCTCAAAAGGTTTGAACTTACTTTTCCTTCTTCTAGAGTGTTTACCTAGCCACGGTTAAAGATCCCAGTCTGCCTTAGTATTTACCCATAGCTGGAGGAAGGGTAGTTGGATTCAAACATTTTCTACTGATAAGAGCGCTATGTGAAATGCAAAGAGCCTCGTACAGAATTTGAACTCGGGCTGACGAGTCTATTTCCTACGACTCTAACCATTACACCACGCGCCCCCAAAATGGTACACATAGCCGTGAATAAATATCCAAGAGTCCACAAGGTGGATGAATTTATACGTCTACAACTATAAACCACGTGATAACAGAACAAAAAACGATGACCCATGAAGACTAGTTGATTGGTTGGTTTGTTAGATTTTACGTCATATCAACCCTTGTTAGGTTATATTATGCAGAAGAAAATTGTTTTATTCATTCTTGATTGTTACTTGATTATTTTTAAACTCGATTTTTTTCTTGAATACATTTTAAAAACTCACTTTATTCTATTTAACCCATAGATGGGACCCTAACATGTACTACCACTCGAGTAGACCTAGGAGTAATGGTAATGAAGAGCTACTCAACATTCCCCAAAGCTCCAGAATTGGAATTTTACTATCAGATAGTTAAACCATACCCAGGACATTAAGACCCTTAGTCACTGCCTTCTAGCATATACATGATTAATTGTTCAGGGGATGCCAAAAGTGCCATGTGAAATGCAAACTGCGTTGTTCAGGATTTGAACTTGTGTCACAGAGTTCATCTCCTATGATGATAACAATTTACACCACAAGCACCTTCTAATAAATGAATTATTTTCAGAAGTTTAGTTTACTGTTGTTACATAATCTATGCGGTTGCATAAGATTATTGTCAGTCCCCTGTATTTCTAAAGGGATGGCCCTTTTCATATCACGGGCGGGACTTTCCATGGAATATTACAGAAAGCCCGCGAAATACGCGAAATCACGTGGGACCTGGTGGGATCCTCAGTTTCAGTTTGGACGTTGGGCAGAGAAGATGTACTACCTTATACTACTGCATACGCGCGCTATGTTAGTCAGATGAAAAATGTTTAGTTAAGAAATAAAAGCTTACGAAAATAATATGGTTTTGTGGTTAATGAATGTCTTGGTAACAAGACCGACCTAGAAGACCAGACACGAAGTCCAGACGCTAGAAGAGACGCTAGAAGAATAGAAGTAAGTAAGGAAAGAGGTATACAACACTGTTTTATTTATATATCTATTTATTTTGTTGTCTGATGCAACTAAATATTGTATGTTATTTCATTTTATGAGAGTTTTTTCTACTTGGCTGGTGGTTCACTGGAGGCTGAGCGACAGCAGTTTTCTCAGGCCTCCAAGCACTCTTCTGTTGCTTGGGTGGTCTCGATTCTTCCTGTGATTTCCAATTCACCCAGCCTCTATTCCAAACCCTTGAGGACCGTTCCAAGATCAACAATTACAATCGATATGACCTTTACTTTAATACCTGTCGGCTGGGGCTTTAGAATACACCGACTGCACCTCTGCAGATGGACAAGCCCCCCCCCCCAATAGGGCAACTTGTTGGCCGTGGGTGGCGACCCGTGATTCTTAAGGACGGAATCCTGGTGGATGAGCAATCTATAACATGCAACAATACACTTAGGCTAGACGGGCGGTCGGAGAGGCCCCTTCGATCAATCAGGCTGGTCACGTCAAACCCTAGCGCATATATGATTGTCCCAACACTATTGCTCCCCAATCTTTTTTTTATCATATATGTGCTAATCTTTTTTATAATATATGTGCTAGAAGGCTGTATCTGAGGGTCTTCATGTCCTGGTATAAAGGTGAACTCTATCTGATGGTGAGGTTCCAGTTCTGGAGGTCTGGGGAATGTGGAGCACCCCTTCATCCCCATTGATTTATGGTCCACTCTGAATCGGAGTGGTAGTTCCTGTTAGGGTCCCATCTATAGATTAAATATTAAAAAAAAGTGTTTATAAAAGAAATTGAGTATTCATTGCGAATGAATTTATTTCAAAACTTTGTCGGCATTAAATGACCAACCAAGGTTAATATGCCGTAAAACAAAAGAAAGAAACAAATAAACCCATATTTTTATTTCCCATAGTTTGTTCAGTCCTTTGGCCAGGTTCAAGTATTTGTCTATCTTTCCGTTTTCTTCTACTTCTTCTTCACTCCTTGTGAGTTTTTCCCACCAGTTTAAGCTGATGGTCTTTCACTGGAGTCTGAGTGACAACAAGTCTCCTCGGGTCTCCATGACTCTTCTGAGTATTCGAGCAGATTTCAATAATTCTGTTGTCTGGATCGTCTCAATTGTTCCTCTGATTTCCAGTCCCTCTAGTATGTTTTCTCAGCTTTTCGGGCCATTCCAAGTGCCCCATATACAATTGGTACCACTTTTAACCTCATATTCCACATTACTAATTATTATTATTATTATCATTATTATCGATTTTTTCACACCTGGCGTAGTCGGTGGTTCACTGAAGGCTGAGTGATAGCAAGTCTCCTCGGGTCTCCAGGACTCTTCTTAGAATTCTTGCCAATCTTAACAATACTGTAGTTTGAATAGTTTCGATTCTTCCTCTGATTTCCAATTCACCCAAATTCTTTTCCAGACCCTTGGGGACCGTTCGAAGGACACCAGTTATAATTGGCACGATCTTCACCGTAAAGTTCCAGATTTCTCAGTTCTCTGGCAAGGTCCAAATAATAATAATAATAATTATTATTATTATTGTTATTTCTATTATTATTATTATTATTATTATTATTATTTTTATTACTATTATTGTTATTTTCATTATTATTATTATTGTTATTTTTATTATTATTGTTATTGTTATTTTTATTGTTATTTATATTATCATTGTTATTTTTATTATTATTATTATTATTATTATTATTATTGTTATTTTTATTGTTATTTATATTATTATTATTTTTATTGTTATTTATATTATTATTGTTATTTTCATCATTATTATTATTATTATTATTATTATTATTGTTATTTCTATTATTATTATTATTGTTGTTATTGTCATTTTCATTATTATTATTGTTGTTATTGTCATTTTCATTATTATTATTATTTTTATTGTTATTTCTATTATTATTATTATTGTTGTTATTGTCATTTTCATTATTATTATTATTATTATTATTTTTATTGTTATTTCTATTATTATTATTATTATTATTATTATTATTATTATTGTTATTTCTATTATTATTATTATTATTATTATTATTATTATCATAATTATTATCATTATTATTATTTATATAAAGCATTTAAACTTTGGCATCTCAGTGTGGTTCATGTAGACCCTCGGGGATTAATAATATTTTGGCAGGTTGAATAAAAGCATAGGCGTCCACAGCGGGGGTGAATTTGCATTTATAAATCCTTCTTTTTTTCAACAGAACAAAAATCGCTGAATCATGAAGCTAAGTTGCCAAATATCGTTGACCAATCAGAATGCCCGATTGTGTGTAATGATGTGTCATTCACATAAAACCCGTTCAAAACGTATACTTCATTCAAATGAAATAAAGTGATTTTGAATTAGAAAGTACACATTTAGGCACATTCCTTACAGAAGAATTTATTGAAACGAGCAGGACCTGTGGATATATTACAGAATAATAATTTAATTATTACAACGTTTGATATGTTTACTTAAGAGCTATTACCAAATAGTTCAATATGTAAAAAGTATGATAATCTTGAATTAACTCTCTCTCTCTCTCTCTCTCTCTCTCTCTCTTTTCTTTCCCTCTCTTCATCTCTTCCTTTAAATTATATTCGATTGAAAAAGATGAGCATTATCGCTTCGGCGCTCTCACCCTCTTTATCTATATTCCCCTGATCTCTCTTTCTTTATTTCTTTCTTATTAATTTTTTTTAGTAGCATGTCCTTTTCCTTCAATTTCTTTCTTTATAATAAGAATGGAATAGTCAATTATTTAGCTGAGCTTACGACACTCATGAGAAATACGAACTCGGCGGATAAGTGACTCCAAATAATCAGGATTTGCATTTCTCCATTTCATCTAGCACGATTTGGACGATCTCATTTTTAACCAGAGGGTTTTGCCAGATGATAACAGTGTGAATATTAAGGAACAAGCCTATTAATATGGACAAATAATAAAGGAGAGTCTCTCGACAAGACTTAAAAAAAAGCGGCCTCTTTTTTGTACTTTATTATTGTCACTGATGACTGGTTATTTTGCGATGAAAATAAAGAAACTAAAAATTCCAAAAAGAAAAAGAAGACCTAATAAAATTGTAATAAGAATTGATGATACTGTTAAAGTTTTATTCCTAAAAATAATGTTGGTAATAAATTTTTATAGATTTTATTTTTAAACTTCATCTTCGTGATGAGTTATCGTTTTTCCGTAAATTTGGTCGTCGCATTTGCAGACATATCACGTCACGTGTTGAAAATTTCATGACTTTTATAAAAGTACAGTGAATGTCCGTTACTAACCCCTCCCCTCTGCAAACTCCCGACTATCGTCGATTTTGAGTGACGTCGCCGGTTTAAAGCAATTATTTTTTTATAAATTATTTTAATTTTCTTTTATTGTTCGGTCCAAAACCGAATTAATTGAAATGGAGGCGGTGCGGGAAGAGAGATTGGATTGTGTTGGTCTGCACTTACAGAGCCCAATCATCAGAAAGCAATTAATGACAGTCTAGTCACTACAGTAATTGTTTTAACCAAATTTAGATTTTGATGTTATAATTTCAAAAATGTCACATAAACAAGTGTATTTACCCAACCCCTCCACGATGGTCGGGGTGTAACACAAAATTAATCTTTAAACCTAGTAGATCTAATTTAGATCTTGATGTTATACTTTCAAAAATTCACATAAACAAGTGAATTTACCCAACCCCTCCACGATGGTCAGGATGTTACACAAAATTAATTATTCTTTAAACCTAGTAGATCTAATTTAGATTTTGATGTTATAATTTCAAAAATGTCACATAAACAAGTGTATTTACCCAACCCCTCCACGATGTTCAGGATGTAACACAAAATTAATCTTAAAGCCGAGTAGATCTAATTTAGATCTTGATGTTATACTTTCAAAAATGTCACATAAACAAGTATTACCAAGTAATTCGGAAAAATATTCTTGTATGTATTTACTCAACCCCTCCAATATCATTTTGTCCTGCTTGCTTGAAATAAAAATATATCGGAAATAATGAATCGGATATGAAATACGTCCACAAGACCATTTACGGGAACGCACCTGAAATGCAAAATAGATTACTAACTGTAATCTCGCAGTCTAACAACTATTTAAAAAAGACTAACGACAAAATAATTCTTTACAAAACATTTTAATTGGTTTTAATTAGTCTTAATTTGCAATTAAGTCAAAAACTCACCGGTCTCTTACATCCCATTCTGCTTGTCACTTTCCCCTCTCTATGTATATCTTGATAACCTGCTCGTCATATATGTTAGTTTCTCTGTGATTGTAAATAGAGTGATTAAAGAGTGTGAAATGTATTTGTATATTAAGTTTTAGAAGCAGCTAGCCCGTAGCTACTCAAAATAAAATTCCAAAAATCGGGTCCATTTGAATTTAAATTACGTTAAACGTTCCCTTTCTTAGAAATCTTACAAAAAGTTTTTAATGTTTTTTTTAATTCCCCGGTCGTATTTATTTAAAAAAAAAAATGTAATTCGCTTTGCAAACTCACTTTTCCCTAATCCCAGTTATCTACCCAGAGCTCAATGGGTGACCCAACGGGTCAGGTTTTGTGTAGCATATATATATATGCGTGTGTGTGTGTTTATTTGTGTTTTGTTGACCTCGATGGACAATTCTTGTCTGACGAGTTTCTTTTCTATCCGTTCCAATTGTCTAGCCATCTTTTTATATCAGTATGGAATTGGTGAATGAATCCACTGAAGGTTCTTACACTAGTACTTTCTGCATTATTTAGTGCCAACATCAGGTGTGAAGGGGTGAGATGTGTCCATGGTTCTTTTGAAACAAAAAGTCCTAGTAGGAATAAGTTCGAGCAGGGGCTCTCAAGTTTATAAGAATGTTATGGGGAGTAGTGGGAGGAGAATTGGTGGGAAGTTATATGCATTTGAGGATATGTTCACTGGTTTCGAAGTTGATATTGTTTAAAGTGTTTGTTTTTTTGTTTAATGTATAGGGCTTCGAGCATTTGAAGTTTCTGTTTTTTTTTTCTTTGTGTAGTATATGAGTGTACAAATCTTCGGTGGATTCATTCACTAATTACTCCCTGATATAAAAAAAGATGACCCAGACAATTGGAAAGGATAGAAAAGAAACTCGTCAGACAAGAAATGTCAGTCCAACTGAACAAAACATGCATAAAAGCAAAAAATGCTGCCAAAATATACTTATATATGTTGTGTACGTTAAATATTGTTATGTCAAATTATACGTTATGTTATCTAATCCATGCGACCTTCAGGACATACGTATGTAATACATGCGGCCCCCGGGTGGGGTGGGGGTTGCTACCCCCTTTTACAAGCATGCTGTAAAGGGTTTACTTCTTAAACACATAGCATACTGATTATTGCCTTCAAAGATGGACACGAACCGAGTTCAAATTCTGGGCGAAGTTGTTCGCGCCTTAAATCGCTATAAAGCTAATGGTAAACTGTGGATCAGACTGAGCTCTTTAGCCATGACACAGCATCCAATTCATGAGAAGGAAATTTCTAAATTAAAACCAACTGTACCCCACTGTAAAACTGACCTCGTGTCACATCTTGCTCATAGAGGAGGATTTGGGTAAATACACACTTCTAGAACGTCAAAAATCTTTTCATGATTGTTCATGTATAATATACAGATAGTGCCGAAAATTAGCTGACCAATTTTATGTTGAAGTTGTAAGATTCAGTATTTATCCTCAAATTTTTCCAATTATTAAAAAGTGTTTGATTTGTTTGTACATATTGAAATTAAATGTCAAAAAAAGAGAAGTGTTTGAATAAGTGGTCTGCGTTAAGAAAAGGCCATATCTTTTATACTTGGTTCAACTTTCCATCTTCGGTTATGATTTAATTTTTCCCTCCAGCCAGAAATAGTTGTGTCACTATTCATTTGAATGAATGAAAACCTTGACGTGTCCTAATAGATATGGCTTCGGTTTGTGTGTTTGATGCTACAACTCCAAAGCCACTTGACGTTATATTTGGCATGAATGCTCGCAGGACCTCGATTGGTGAATAGGCTGTATGAGACTGACATCAAAAGGTCATTTGATGTCACCAAAACTCAAACATAAATCGATTTTCAAACATTAAAAAAAAAATCATATAAGGCTTTTCTCAGGGCACCTCACGTGGTGGGTGTAATAGTTAGCAAACTAGTTTTGCAGACCATTTTTAGTCAGTTCGTTTCTCACTGGGCGCCCTATACTTCTGGCCCTGTGTCACATCTAAGCTAAGCTTAGTAAATAACTATAAGGCTTTTCTCTATTTATTCGTACGAATATGCCATAATATTTTATTCCCCCCTTTTTTTGGTTTGCTATAAACAGACTATCAGTTATATGTAAGTCAGACCTCGCTGACAAGTTAAAGCGACAATTCCTCCAGGCCGTAGTGGTATCAGTGCTACTGTATGGCTGCACCACTTGGACCTTGGAAATAGGCTAGATGGGAGCTTCACAAGAATGCTACGCGCGATCTTGAACAAATGGTGGAAGCAACATCACACAAGAAAGCAGCTATACGGCCACCTGCCCCCTATCACACAAACCATCCGAGTAAAACAAACAAGATATGCTGGATACTGCTGGAGAAGTAAGGAAGAAGTCATAAGTTACGTCCTTCTATGGAAACCAGCACATGGACATGCTAGTACGGATCGTCCAGCAATGACCTACATAGACCAGCTCTGTGCTGATACTGCATGCTGTGCGGAGGACCTCCAGGGGTCAATGAATGATAGGGATGTTTGAGATGATGATGATGATTTTATTTACTAGCAGGACTTGTGGATATACCACAGTATGATAATTTAATCATTACAACGTTTGATATAATTTCTCTGAAAATTTTGAAAAGAGGCTTGATAATTAGCATTATTTGCATTATTCGGACTATTGTTCTCATCTCTATTGTTGTCTACGCAACATTTCGAAACGTTGTGTAGATAACAATATAGATAAGGACAATAGTCCGAATATTCCAAATAATACAAACGTTTGATATGTTTTCTTATGAGCTACTGTAAATAGTTCAATATGTAAAATGTATAGTAAACTTGATTTAACTCTCCCCTTTTTTTTTTCTTTCCTTCTTTTCATTATGTTCGATTGAAACAGATTAGCGTTATCACTCTCTGTCTGTCTGTCTTTCTATCTATCTTTCCCCTATTCTCTTTCTTTTTTCTCATATTTTTTCTGTGTAGCATGTCTTTTTCTCCCCTTTTTTCTTTATTATATAAACGGAATGGTCCATAATTTAGCTGAGGTGATGACACCCATAAGAAATAAGAATTATGCGGATAAACAACACGAGATAATCAGGATTTACATTTTTGCATTTCATCTAGAATGATTTAGAGGGTCAGATTTTTATTGAAGTCAGTCAGTATACATTTGGTTTGGGAAACAGCAACTGGCTAAGCACAACTGAACAAGGTCCAAGATAGCTGGTACTTATGAAACTCAAGAATAGTCCATTCATGTATTTGGGTGATTCCATTCCTTGAGTCCTGATTGGCTGTTTCTATGATGTTATGAGACTTCATAAATACCCTGGCATTCTGAAGTAGGATTGCAACAAGATTAGATCCGTATTCAGTTACGGTTACTTGTTGCCTTGTCTTACTAATTCGACGGTAACTTGAACTTAGTATGATTATTCTACAATTTTTAACTAGAGGTTGTTATAACATGATAACGAAAAGACTAAGGAACAAGCGTATTAATATTTGGATATATACTTAAAGCCATATAAGTAAATTAATTGTACTAAGTTTAGTTACTTGAAACTAATTGTTTGGGAAATGTTATTGTTTATTAATAATCCAATAAACCCATATAAATACATGAAACCATATACATGTGCAAGTTCGAGGCACGTGGTGTAATGGTTAGAGTCATAGAAAACACACCCGTCGACCCGAGTTCAAATCCTGAACGAGGCTGTTTGCATTTCACAAAACAATAATGGTATGTATCCAACTACACACCCTCCAACTATGGGTAAATAGTAGGGCGGACTGGGTTCTTTAATCATGGCTGGGTAACCAGTCTAGGAGAATGAAAACTCTGAATTCAACCTTATTGAACTCCGTTTAAGAAATTGACCTTGTGTTACATCCTGCTCGTGCGGAGGGGTTGATGTATATAAACACAGTGTATGGTTAACACTACCTCACTTGATAAGACAGTAAAGTAAGTAAAATCGTCGGGGCGGCCTAATATCGGTATCAGCCAGACAGCGAGGGAGCCTAACCCATTTTCACTAGCGCAAGACCAAGGAGAATATTTTAGCATCTGAGGTGGAGCACCACACCTACAATCTGCCCTTCACTTTACCGGACAGATACCTGTACTACACATACGCTGAGTTAGCGAGGGCCGGTATCGAACGAAGAATCTTGTGATTTTTAGCCGAACACTCTACCGACTGAGCTAAACCGGCCCTTAAGCCAGTATATACAGTATTATTAATGGAGTACTCAATATCTGTGATATAGTAAACAAAGTAAAGTCGTCGGGGCGGCCTAAAGTCGGTATCAGCCAATCAGCGAGGGAGTCTATCCACTTTTCACCTTCGCTAGACCAAGGATATTATTTTAGCGTCTGAGGTGGAGCGCCACACCTATCATCAGCTTCTCACTTTACCGCACAGTCCCCTGTTCTACTCATACGCTGAGTTGGCGAGCACCGGTATCGAACTAGGAACCTTATGGTTTCTAGCCGAACGCTCTACCGAGCTAACCCGGCCCATTATATCTATGATATAGCGATATCAATAATAAATAAATATATATTTTTATATATGTATTTAATTCTATGGAAACAAATCTGCTACCATATTGGTTTCATACTCTTTAAACTTCCTGGTTTAAGCAGAGCAATCTTCAGGCAGCGAAAAATTCAAACAAGCAAGTTTAAAAAGCATGAAACCAATATGGTAGCAGATTAGTTTCCCTACAATTAAATAGATACAAAAAATATATGTTCATTTCTTACTATATAAAACCCGGCAGAGCTCTCGAGGAGCGGTTTTAATTGACTTTCACCGCCAGCGTAATAAAGCAATGATCGTCTGTTGTTTACAGAATTGATCTCTCTGGTGATCGTAAAATATATACACTGATGTATGTATTTATTAGTTAAAACACCGCTCCTTAATGGCAGCTGTCGAGGGCCGAGTAGTTAAGGAACCGGGCTGAGGAAAAGTCGGTCGGGTTTCACTCCTGGTCAGAAGTAGTTGCTGATGAGACGTGAAACGTCGAAACACGGTGTCTGTGGATGAAATATATATATATATATATATATATATATATATATTGGGAGAATGAGTGCCTAATTGAAGTCATGACTTCAATTAAGCACTCATTCTCCCAAAATTGTCGGCTATCGCCATCTCAAACAAATCCAAGCCTGTTTGTTTACTTTCATGATCTCCATCTCTCCAATACACGCGGGCATGCCTACAAAGTCAGAAAACAGCACTGTTCACGTGACTTTCGGAAACATTTTTTCACGCTCAGAATTGCGGAGACATGGAATAAACTGCCTGCATCTGTTGTAGGCTGCCGGGGCACTGAAACTTTCAAAGCCTCCATGCTTCCTGTAGTCCGCCAACACTATACCTGATGCCACTCTCCACATGCACACACATACATCCATATTACTACAGTGAACTGTTCATGTTCCTGTCACAACATTATTCTGTGTACCTGACATGAGACTTTGATGAGTTGTGGTGCACCTGAGCACTGTACACAATAGATTACATTATTATTATTATTATTATTATATATATATATATTGAAAGTTATTCCTTTCCATAAAAACGCCAGGTATCCCTGCTAGTTGTTTAATGAATCCAATCTGTCCTGTCACGGGATATATAAGACGTATCTGTATATAAGTAGTTACATCAGTATAAATATTTGCTCGATAAGATTTTAGTGCCTTCAGAGATAAAGAAGTAAATATTTTCTTTTGAGAGAAAAGTTCCTGGTGAGCGATAACAAGTAGACGAAGGAAGTGACTCGTATTATTTAATCATAGTCTGCGAGAAGATCTGGTAATGAGAAGAATTAATATTTAACTAATAGTGCCGTTTAAAAAAAATCAATCGTCTATGAAGATCATTTAATCTAAAAGAACCATCCACATAATTGCGTATTTCAAAAGTATCTTCGTTTAATTATCAACGATTCTTGGAAATTATATGGTTATTTTAAGATGGCTTAGGATTACCCCCCCCCCACATATATATATATTATTATTATTATTATTATTATTATTATACTAAAGCTGAGCGAATTAACATTTGTCTCCAAAAGACTTTTTCACTGTTTAGTTTAATGACAAGAAAGTTATACTAAATTATTCCTTCCTTTTAGGATTGCGTTATGTTTGAACAAAATCCATTTTAATTGGTTCGAATTAATCATAATTTGCAATTAAGTCAAAAATTGACCCGTCCCTTACATTACATTCTGCCTATCACTTTCCCCCTCACTGTGTATCTTTTGATTACCTCCTCGTTATATATGTTAGTTTCTCTGTGTGTGTGTGTGTGTGTGTGTGAGAGAGAGAGAGAGAGAGAGAGAGAGATGGGAGAATTTGAAATGTATTTGCATGTTTCATAAGCAGCAACCCGTAGCTTAAATTAGATCAAACCTTCTCTTTCTTAGAAATCTTACAAAATGATTTTAATGATTTGTCCGGCCGTATTTATTTAAAAAAATCTAATTCGCTTTGCAAACTTACTTTTCCCTAATCCAAACTATCTACTCAGAGCTCAATGGGTGACCCAACGGTTCACGTTTTATCTAGTATATATATATATAAATATATATATATATATATATATATATATATATATATATACCAACTCAGCACAAATGGCAAAGCAGAGCGTGATTTTCATTAAAACTATACACTTGAAATAATTTAACTTGGAGAATAAAGCAATTTCCAGTCTAATCTGCAAGTAACTGGTTCTTTTATGGATTTCGAATTCGCACAGAATGGTATTTTTAATGAACTAAATTCTTGATATAACGCTCGTGGTGTAATGGTTATCGTCGTATGAAATGGATAAGGCGACCTAAGTTCAAATTATGGACGAGGCTGTTTGTATCTCATATCCTGCATATACCATCGGGAAAAGTATGAATCAAATTATTCTCCCTCTATAGGTAAATAGTAAAACAATTTAGACTCTTTAATCTTGGCATGCCAATCGGTCTAAATGTAGAAAAAACTCTGAATTTTTTGTTAAAACCTGTTAAGCTCCGCTTAAAATTAGACTTGTGTCACATTTATCTTGCGCGGAGGGATTGGTAAATTTTATCACCGACAGTATGTTACCATCCACGTCACAATACGTTTAGTCATTTACGTCATTTAAATAGTGATTATGTAATCTTAGTTAACAACTTATGTATTAACGATGTCTCTATAGATATCTAGCTCAAAACAGCCCATGTTATTAACGAGTTTAGAATACTGCAAAGTGCGTAATATATCACGAAGAAATAAAGGTTTACATTATTCTTTCTTTCTTTCTTTCTTATTATAAGTTTGTCCTTCTTCTCTTTCTTTCTTTATAATAAAAACAGAATGGTCCATTATTTCGCTGAGGCGACAATACTCATAAGAAATATATATTTACCAACACCTCTGCACGAGCAGGATGCGGCAGAAGTCAATTTCTTGAACGGAGTTTAACGGGTTTGGATTCAGAGTTTTCCTTCTCCTAGACTGGTTACCTAACCATGGTTAAAGAGCCCAATAATAGCTGAATGGAGAATTGGATTCATCCCTTTCCCAAGGTTATTAAAAAGCAAACAACTTCGTCCAGGAATTGAACTCAGGTCGAAAATCCATTTCTTACTACTCTAACTATTACACCACGTGCTTCCACGAATAAGAATTCGGCGGATGAGCGATACCAGATAATCAGGATTTATATTTTTACATTTCATCTTGGACGATTTGAACGGTCTCATTTTTAATCAGAGGATATTGCAAGAGGATAACAGTTGGAAGATTAAGAACCACGAGTATTAATTGGTTTGGTTGGTTGGATTTTACGGCATGTCAACCCTTTGGGTTATTTTATGCCGAATACTTCTATTGGTAAAAAAATGTTTAATGCTAACAAAGTTTTGAAATATATTTTTAATGGATAATACAATTTTGTTCATAAACTCATGTTTTCTATTTAACCTATAGATGGGACCCTAACAGGTGCTACCACTCCGGGTCAGGGTTGACCAGGAAGCAATGGTGATGAAGGGGTGCTCCACATTCCCCAACCGTCAAAACTGGAACCTCGCCATCAGATAGAGTTTAACGTCATTCCCAGGACATGTAGACCCGCAGCCACCGCCTTCTAGCACCCATATGATAAAAAGGGGTTGGGATTGTCATAAGGGCAAAAGGGTTGGGGAAATCATAAGTGCTACTGCTTGACGTGACCAGCCGATTGATTGGAGGGGGCTTTTCCGATCGCCCGTCTAGCCCAAGATAGGGCCAAAGTGAAGTATTGCAAGTCATGAACTGCTCATCCACCTGGGGTCTATCCTTAAACATCACGGGTCGCCACCCACGGCCAACAGGTGGCCCCATTGGGGGAGTCTTACCCCTCTGCAGAGGTGCAGTCGGAGCATTCTAACGCCCCAGCCGACAGGGCGGACGAGTATTAATATATAGATCTTTAGATTTGTACATGAAATAAGCATTTGAATAAAGGTGTAAAAAAAAGTGAAAATCATTTTATAGACCCTAATATCTCGAACACCAGACAGAGACGAAGAATCTCAACTGGAATTGAAAAATATTCTAAAACTCTATTTCTAAAGCCAATCATCTTTGCTTAATATTGACAGTGGCTCAAAAATCGATTTTTTTTCTCAACAATAAATCCTGCTGGTGATTTCATGGTCTAAACAACTTGTAATCTATGTGTTTGATGCATAAGTTCCCAACAACAACTTATGTGTACTGTTAGGGAAATCTTAGAAGTTATAAGCCAGACTGAAAAAAAAACAACAAAAAACAAAAAAAAAAACGAATTGAGAGTATTCGATTGTTTTTCTCTGACGAAAAGACTGTGATATCAATAAAGCCTGACAAGATTGCGAATATAAGTCATATGTGTGAGTTTGCATGGGGGCGCCTGCTGTAATGGTTAGAGTTGTAGGAAATGGACTCGTCAACCCGAGTTCAAATCCTGGATATAGATATATGGTTCGAAGTAAAGATTGATAATCTCTAGTAAACAGTTATAACTTCAAATAATTATTCTTAATACAAATAATTTACGGTAACAGTTAAGATAAGGAAGCACCAATAGTATAATGATTATAGTTGTTGGAACTGAACACAGAGAACAGAGTTCAAATCCTAGACGAGGTTGTTTGCATTTCTAATAGTGCTGATGCCCTTTAGAAAGGTATGCATCGAACTCGTCTCCCTCTAGCTATAGGTAAATGGCAGAGCAGACTGGGCTCTTTAACCTTAGTATGGCAACTGGTCTAGAAGAAGGAAAATTTTGAATTCAAACTTGTTAAACTCCGCTTAAGAAATTGACCTAGAGTCACATCATGCTCGTTCGGAGCGGTTGGGATATATATATATATATATATATATATATATATATATATATATAACATTTTACGACGCTGGCCAATATATACATGGAATACTTTGGAGAGATGGCCTTAGGATCTACACCACTAAAGCCATCAATGTGGCTTAGATACATAGATGGCACATTCATTCTCTGTCCCCATCAGGAAGATGTTTAAATACTAATGGATCATAAGAACTCAATCCTTCCATCTATACAGTTCACAATGGAGAAAGAACAAGACAACAAATTGTCCTTCCTAGATGTGTTAATATCGCGCACAGAGCAAGGATTCAGTTCATCCGTGTATCGTAAGTTTACCTTCACTGGACTTCAATTCCCATCATCCATACAATGTAAAGAAAGGAATCGTCCGTTGCTTACAACATCAAACAAAAGCCATCAGCAGTGATGAAGTATACCAGAAGTAAATGGACAGCTTAAGAGAGACCCTCCGTCGTAATAATTATCGTGAGAGCATAACATCGGCTATGAGAAATCTGGATCGCAGGACAGAGGATGATACCCGAAAACTCACCACAGCCTGTCTGCCCTATGTCAAAGGCTTGGCTGAAAAGATTCAACAGATATGTAATCCCTATGACATCAGGACAACATTCACGAGTTACACAACTCTTCGTAATCATCTCGTCCGAGTCAAGCCCCCAACAGAATACAACATGACAAAAAATTGTGTGTATTCCATCCCATGCAGGTGTGGCAAAGTATACAAAGTTGAAACATGCCGTCCACTGAAAGTAAGACTAGAAGAACGTCGTAAAGCAGTGATCCAAGGAGAAATAGAAAAGTCGGGTATGGTTGACCATATATGGAATGAAAAGGAAAACCATCTTTCCTTATGGGATGAAGTTAGAATTATAGATTGAGAAGAACATTGGAAGAGAAGACGCCTCAAAGAATCAGCTCATATGATAGATTGGACTAGGTACAAAGTTCCCGATTACGACAAGAAAGTTCCCGAGTTCGAAAAGAAGGTTCCCGAGAAGGTTCCCGAGTCCGACAAGAAATACCTGAAGAAGGCCGGAGGACATATTGGTCGAAACGTTGTACAAATAACAATGAAGATGCTCCCTATGACATTAGATAATGCAGATAATACTCATAATCAAGCCTCATCTCAAACATTCAGAGAAATAGCTAAGAAATTAAGTTACGAGCAGAAGGAATTAAACTCCTATATCAAGGTACTCCATATATATATGTATATGCATATGCACATATATATGTATATGCATATGCATATGCACATATATATGTATATGCATATGCACATATATATGTATATGCATATGCATATATATCTATATGCATATGCGCATATGTATATACATCTGTATGCATATATATATATATACGTATATGTATATACATATGTATACACACACACACACACACATATATATATATATTGGCATTTCAGTCTAGAACGACTATAATAAAGTTTTTGTGCACCTGAAGTTACAGCGCCTCCTTAGACTGTGACGTCCGATGTTTGAAAAACATTCTCGATCACATATGCCGCATTTGAAGGTTGTCCCTGAAGATGTTGAAGTGCCGGTGCTTTGTTGCCGCTGCTTTCTTCTGGACCTCTTAGCTTCATGGTGTTGCGTCAGTGTAACTTCTGACATGAGCAATCCTCTACGGAGACTCTGCCGCCACCGATGGGTCCAAAGCCAAATTTTCCCAGCTGGAAGCATCTGAGATCCTTCTTGCAGACATCCTTGAATCGCAGCTGGGGACGACCAATCTGTCACTTACCAGACGAATATATATATTGCATAATTAATGGGTATTCTATCAATTATGTAAGGTTAGTATAATGAATTTGAAATTCAGTATAACTGTTAACAGAGGACAAGAATTTGTGAGTGACATCCTTTAACCTTATTTTGGCCCCTCTTCCTGTTTGCCAGACAAGCGTGGGAGATAGGTTTTAGATCGTCAGTTTCTAATTAACCATGAAACGATGAGAACGCAATAGCTGCTCTTGTTCAATCGGCTAGATTCTCACGCGTGGTTGAGTGATCCGGATCAAAGACTATAATAAAAACGGGAATTCACCAACGTAATTTCTTGCCTTTAAGAAATATATCATAGCGTCTAGTTTAGTTCTTTTTAAAAATTCTATGTTTAATGTTTAAACGCCTTTTCTTTTCAAGTGTATGGCATTTCTGTGCCTGAAAATAATATACAAAAACAACATTAAACGTAGAATTTTTAGGTTTTTTTTTTTTTTTTTTACACATAGTGCTAAAATGTTTTACGGCATATCAACTCTTTCCAGGTCATCTAATGCCGAATCAAGTCTTTTTGATAAAGGTTTCTATGTACCCATCAAAAATGAATAAAAAATGTTCTTCGTTATAAAATGACCCAATAGGGGTTGAAATGCAGTAAAATCCAACGAACCATATAGACCCACTGCTTTTAATAGGGTTTTCACAGCGTCTAGTTTAGTTCTTTTTTAAAATTCTATGTTTAATGTTTAAACACCTTTTCTTTTCAAGTGTATGGCATTTCTGTGCCTGAAAATGATATACAAAAACAACATTAAACGTAGAATTTTGAGGTTTTTTTTACACATAGTGTTAAAATGTGAAACCATTTGAACGATTATTGACGATTATTAAATTTTGAAATTATATTTTCTATTTCAAACACCATAGATATATATTGTATAGCCATCTTTCTATAGACGGTATATCTAGTATGAGCGTATACCCGTGGTTGTATACCATTCTTAATCTTATAACTTGTCTCATAGCTTTTGTATTTCTTATTACTTGTATAGCTTGGTCTGAGTAAATCTTCTTAAGATTCTGGTTAACTTCTTCTTATTCAGGATATGTCTGAGACGTCCGTGTTGTCGCTTGTTGACATTCCATTTGTTTTCTCTTTTTGTTTTACGGCATATCAACTCTTTCCGGGTCATTTAATGCCGAATCAAGTCTTTTTGATAAAGGTTGTTTTTACACATGCTGCTAAAATCTGAGATCATTTGAACAAGTATTTGTCAAGTTATTAGATTACGGAATTATATAATTTTAAAAAGCCCTGCATATCTAAAATAACATAATATTTTAAACACTCTGTGTGTGATACACACATACAAATATGCTGCATAATTGATGGGTGTACTATCACTTATGTACGGCTAGTGTAGAGAAAATTATTTGAATTCAAATCTGAAAGGTTAGAGATTTGACGTACGTCTCGTAAACTTAGTTTTGACCCCTCTTCCGTTTACCAGTACAAGCGTGAAATAGTATAGTTATTTCTAGTCAGTTTCGAGTTAGCAGTCGACAGATGAAAACGCGGTTGAGGATCTGGGTCTACTTAAAAGGAATAGTGAATTCATTGAAGAAATATGTTGAGTTGTTAATCAAGAACAAGCTAACAACCAGGGCATCTCAACAGCATCTTAAGAAGATAGCAGTTAAGAAGACATTCAGACCCAGTCAGATAGCTACTCAGACCAAGAAAGTAAGAAAAGAAATACGTCGACTACATGACAACATAAGTACAAATTATAAGATTAAGATGTATACGACCACAGGTATACATACGTATGTTAAGTGCTACGTAACACAAACACACACAATTCAAAACGTGTCCAGTAATTTTGAATATGCTGAACGGACGGGGGTGTCACATTTTAGATACTGGACATATATGTCCCTTTGTGATATTGCAAAAATTATCTGGTACCTATAAAGTGAGTGGCTTCATTCCTGAAATGAGGTAACCAAGCGAGTAGATGGTATTATTAGTAATTTTGTAATTTAACCATTGTAGTTCTTTTTGACAATAACAAAATAAATAAAATTATTCTAATCAATTATCATTCTGATAACTCCGTTGGATTACCATATCCCACAGTTGAATGAGCTGTATATCTTTATTAAATTATAAAATGACTCGATTAGTAAGGTTAAAGTTTATAGAAACAATGATATCGTGACATGCATTTAAAAAAATTCAAATATTTTATGATAGATTGAGAGAGAGAGATAATAAAGATAATCTATCTATCTATCTATCTATCTATCTATCTATCTATCTATCTCTATATATATATATATATATATATATATATTATATCTGCTTCTAGATAATAAATGTTATTCTTAACTAATAGGTACCAGGTGCTTTTCACAATATCGCAATTTTTCATTAAGAGAACCCCACTTTTGGACATACATGTCTGGTACCTAAACTTTGACCCCTCCCCTGGAACGGGTTGTGTGGCCTTGATGTAACTTGGCTATTAATCAAAAGCGGGTATATGTAATGTTATAATCGCACTCACAATTACCGAACAAGTTGAGTTTTTACGTCCTTATCAGAAATTTCGGGGTGGGGGCAAAATATCACGGGGAGGGGAAATTTTAGGACCGGACATGAATGTCGAAAAGGGCGTCCCTCAAAGAAAAAATGGTCATATTGCAAAAAGTACCTGTTACCTATAACTTTAGCAGGATATCTATTATCTAGATGTAAGTAATTAAAGTCGGCAGGCGGCCTAATGTCGGCATCAGCAAGACACCGAGGAAGTCAATCCCCTTTTCACTCACGCTAGACCAAGGAGATTATTTTAGCGTCTGATGGGGGGGGGGTCACATCTATTATCAGCTCCTCATTTTACCGCACAGATCTCTGTGCTACTCATACGGTGAGTTGGCGGGGGCCGGTATCAAATCCGGAACCTTGTGATTCCTTGGCGGACACTCTACCGACTGAGCTAAACCGGCCCTTCCAGATTAGAATGATAATTCAGAATAATTTTATCGGTTTTATTATTGTTAAAAGAACTAAAATGTTTAAATTACAAAAATACTAATACTACCAGGCTCTCGCTTGGTTATGGCATGTATATTAATAATGGAGATTCGCTTCCGGTTTTTGTCTGTAACAAAAACTACGTCACACTGCCTAAAATCGTCATAAATAGAATACACTCAAAATTTGAGCATGCAATGTTAGACAGTCCTCATTGGGTTTTTTAAACGAGTTTTAATAAATACATACCTGGTATTATCTATCTATATATAGTTTTTATTTTATTTTAATATATATTTAAAGTTATCAGAACTAAGTTTCCATTTAATTTTAAAAATTTTTTTACTCCTTTAATAAATCAATTTCATTTTTTACTCCTTTAATAAATTTGATGATTTTACTTTACTTATGATACAAACTCTCTGTTATTAAATTTTCAACTCCCATCCCCTCAGGCAATATTTATTTTACGTCGCCCAGAGGGCGTTTTTTTATTTTGCTAGTTTTGGTAATGTCCTTATTTTAAAGTTACGAGTGTCTTTTTGAAAAATCACAATTTTTCCTTAAGCCTATACCCCTTTATTTTCGGCATACATGTCCAGTACCTAAAGTTTGACTCCAATCCCTTAGGGACAGCCTCACTTTTACTGTCCATATTCTCCTCCTTGCGACTTCTGTCTTTTCCAAAATGTTAACTCTGAAAAAGCTGAGTATGTTGTTGGTTTGAATAACAGCAACTAAGCACTACTGACTGGTGCCCAAAACAGCTGGTATTTATAGAAGTCAAGAATAGTCCATTTATGTATTTGGGTGATTCCATTACTTGAGTCCTGATTGTCTGCTTGGTTTCTATGACATTTTGAGACACTCTGGCATTCTGCAGTAAGATTGCAACAAGGTTAGATCCGTATTAAGTTACGGCTTCTGTGTTGCATTGTCTTACGAATTCAACGGTAATTCGAACTTAGTATGTTTATTCTACAATAAAAAACGCGGTTTATAGAATTGAAAGATAGGCTAGGATAAATGTATGTATGTATGTATGTATGTATGAGTTCCAGAGGGATGTATTTGAATGGGACGAAGGTACCTTTTCCCTAGGTAGACTACTATTTTTTTTTGTTAACATTAAATTGCTGGATCATTTCCCTGTAGACCCGTATGTCTTTATTTTGCCTGTGAGCGAAATCTTAGTCGTGTCTATGAAATTCCTTATTGCTTCTAAAATCAATATACTCTAATACATCGTTTACAACTGTTGAGTATATATTTATTTTTAGTAGAAGCTCTGTCAATCATTGTTAATTTTCACTAGAATTATCCTTTATTTCCTAATTCTAGTTGACGGGGCTTAGAATACACCGACTGTATCCCCCGATAGGAGGAAATCACCACCCTCTACCCTAAAAAGGGGGTGTCCTGCGTATGATATAAAATTGCATCTGGTGGTGAGGTTCCAGTTCTGTAGATCTGGGGTGTATGGAGTACCCTTTTATTGCCATTACCCCCAGATTCAATCTGACGAAGTAGTACCTGTTATGGTCCAATCCATCCGTCAAATAGATGTTATAAAATTATCAGTATTTGATAGGAATACTTAATACTGTAAGCATCTGATGGTGAGGCTCCATATCTGCAGATCTGGGGTGTATGGAGTACTCTTTCATTGCCATTACTCCCACGTTCACTCTAACGCAGAGCAGTAGTACCTGATACCGTCCAATCTATAGGTGTTGGAATATTTTGGATATATAAAATGTGCTACAATTCACCACCTAAATTTATAGACCAGGCAGGTTCACGTGGTTTATTCCTCAGCCAATCAACAGCCATAATGCGTGGCTAGTTGACTACTTAATCACTGATACTGACAGACGTCCATTTGCAATCATTGACGAAGGACTTGCAATACTGAAGAGCTCCAAGGAACAACCAAAGGATTCTTTACCAAGGATTTCCGCTGGACAAGAGCTTTTGCCTGAAGCCTAAATGATGGCCCATAAAATCGTAACAATGGGTCAAATAGATCTGTTTGAAATATTTTACTATTAGACAGGAATACTTAATACAGTATGCATTTACCCAACCCCTCCGTATGAGCAGGATGTAACACGAGGTCAATTTTTAAGCGGAGTTTAACAGGTTTAAATTCAGATTTTTCTATCACCTAGACCGGTTGTGATACCTAGGTTAAAGAGCCAAGTCTGTCCTACTATTTACCCATAGCTGGAGGGAGAATAGTTGGATTTATACCCTTCAGAAGCGTATTGGCGAGATGTGAAATTCAACCAACCTCGTCCAGGATTTGAACTCTGTTCACCGTGTTCATTTCTTTATGATCATTACACAACAGACGCCCACTTAATACTATGTGACAGAAAAGTGTATGTATTAAGAACAGTTACTTGAAGTTATAATTGTTGACTAATTATTAAATAGTTACTTGAATCCATATAACTCTATGCAAACAAATGAGTATTATTAAATAGAAATAGAATCCATATAACTCTATGATATTATTAATAGAAATAGTTACTTGAATCCATATACTCTATGCAAACAAATGAGTATTATTAAATAGAAAATAGTTATTTAATCCATATAACTCTATGCAAACAAATGAGTATTATTAAATAGAAATAGTTACTTGAATCCATATAACTCTATGCAAACAAATGAGTATTATTAAATAGAAATAGTTACTTGAATCCATATAACTCTATGCAAACAAATAAGTATTATTAAATAGAAATAGTTACTTGAAACATGATTATTAGTGTTAGATAGGGATACTTGAAGCGACATAATTATAAAAATCATTTTAATTAAATAAAAATACTTGATAGCATATAATTGTGTGCAAAAAAAACAACAACCCCAAAACACTTGAGAAACATCTACACAAAATGTAAATATAAATGCACAATAATAGCATTTTTCTAACTTCTATGCATAATGCTAAGGTGATACGCACATATATAGACACATACATCAAGACGCGTGGTGTAATGGCTACCGTCGTAGGAAATGGACACGTCGAGACGAGTTCAAATTCTGGACGAGCCTGTTTGCATTTTAAATAACGCTAATACCCTTGGGAAATGTCTGAATCCAACTATTCTCCCTCCAGCTATGGGTAAATAGTAGGATTGACTGGCTTTTTAACCTGAGTTTACAACCGTCTAAGCAATGGACAATTCTAAATTCAAACCTGTTAATCTCCGCTTAAAAACTGACCTCGTGTCACATCCTGTTCGTGCGGAGGGGTTGAGTAAATACATACAATATTAAGTATTCCTATCTAATACTAATAATTTTCAGACTGATCTATTTGACCAAAGTAGAGCAGACTGGCCTCTTTAACCTTGTTAGGCCACCAGTCTAGGAGAAAAAAAAACTCTTAATCAAACCAGTTTGACTCCGCTTAAGAAATTAACCATGTTTCACATCTCGGTCGTACGGAGGAGCTGGTATATATATATATATATATATATATATATATATATAATATATATATATAAGATTCTTGCCCTGATGAGCTACTAAACGAAACTATTAGTAGGTATATCTGATTCATTAGGATTAATTTTACTATTTGCTCTACTTAGATATCGAACACGTTTTACATTTTAGCTTTAGACAATTCTAACGGTTTATATATTTAGTTTTCAGATATTTTTTTTCTTTGGGCTAAGTGTTATAGTGTTAATCGATTATTTTAGGTTGGTGCGACCCTCTTGGTCTATTCTTTTTATCATTTTTCCCCAGGTAAAGTTTGGTAGTATATTCTTACTAACAAATTATTTGCCGCCGGTTTTTTTCTTACCGCAAGAGTTTACTAATAGGATTAGTATATATATATATATATATATATATATATATATATATATATATATATATATATATTATATTTGGAGAATATGTGCTTAAATGAAGTCAGACCTAATTTTTGAAAGTTAATTCATTAATGGTTAATTAGGCGGGATTTAACCATTAATGAATTAACTTTCAAAAAATTAGGTCTGACTTCATTTAAGCACATATTCTCCCAAATACTGTCGGCTGAAAATAGCTAGATTTGTTTATATATATATATATATATATATATATATAATATATGTATGTATACTGATAAAGTGCCATAACCTGTAAGGGAGTTATCACTCCTACACAGAATGCTGGGCACAGGTCAATAGTTGATCGCAACGCGCATCTGGACTGAGGGCTCCTTTTTAATCAGCGCCCATCCTTTGATTACCAAGTCTGTAATTCTAATAATCATCTCCGTCTTGATTTTTACTACTCAACCACCAGGATTCCATATTTAAGCATCACGGGTCACTATCTATGGCCAACAGATGGCTTCATTGGGGGCGGGTCCCCCTCTGCAGACGTGCCAAAAATAGAGGAGTCGGAGCTGATAATGGAGATTTAGTGTCTGTGTCTGTAACCGAAACTATGTCACTGCTTACGTCACAATCCCCCTATATCGTTATACATAGAATATAGAACTACCCAATTAGATATCTTTTTATTTATCTTTTTTTAAATATTCAATATTAATATTAATAAAACTAGTACAAAATAAAAACACCCTCCGGGCGATGTAAAAATAAATTTTTGAAAACATATTGCCTGAGGGTGGAGTAAAAATTCAATGTCAGCGAGTTTGTACCCTAAGTAAGTAAAATCATCAAATTCATTAAAGGATTAAAAAATAAAACAATTTGAAATGTAAACTTTAAATATGCATTAAAATAAAACAAACTATATATAGATATATAATACCAGTCATGTATTTATTAAAACTTGTTTTAAAAAAACAATGAGGACTGTCTAATGTGCATGTTCAAATTTTGAGTGTATGTATTGAATAAATACACTCAAAATTTGAACATGCCAAAAATCGTAGAATAAATTTTATTCTATGTTATGACGATTTTGGGTAATGTGACGAAAGCAGTGACGTAATTTTTGTTACAGACAAAAACCGGAAGCGAATCTCCATAATTAATAGATAAATAAAAGCTGTTCTTATAATTCAGCATTTGAACCTTTTCCATTGTAATAAATAAAATTTTAAATAAATAAATTATGAAATTAATTAAAAAAAGTTGTATTATTACTTCAAATGGAAAAATAATTTTGCGAAATTTGTAATCATTTAAATTGTTTTTTTTTTCATTCTTGCGCATTTTTTAGTAACAAGAATTAACTAATTTTTGTGTAAATTTGTAAATAAATCAAAATAATTATTTAATTGATAATGCATGCAAACATTTTATTTGAAATGGACAAAGCTAAGTTTCCATTACAAATTGTTTTATGTTTTAACTCCTTTGATGAAATTTGATGATTTTATTTATTAATTAACCCTCTGATATTGAATTCTTAACTCAAACCCTTCAGGAAATATCTTTCAAAAATCAATTTCACAACCTTCCGGAGGGTGTTTTGTGTGTGTGTGTGTGTGTTTTTTAAAAATTTTGCTAGTTCTCTTAATCATTTTACATGTTATAACACATAAAATAAACCTAGATTTATTGATTCTAGTTGCTTTTCATTGCAATGATAAGAACCAAAATCGAAAATTTAATCGTGTATGTTAAAATCTAATGAAAACATATCTAAATCTACATATAGTTACTATGTATTAGCACTGATTAAAACAAAATGAAATAACATTGTAAATGGTGTTTATAGCATGTGTATATACTAGGTAGTCCCCAAAAAGTCGTCTGCTAAACACTTTAAAAACGAATTAAAATGAATTAAATCTATTATTTAAGGTCAAACTTTTGTCAAAAACGATAAGTAGTAACATAATGACCATCATTAAAAAAAAGAAAAATATCATTACATATGGAGTTTATTTTTAATACTTTTAAAGCGATTTGTTTTGGTCAATTTCGTTCGCATTCGCCATTTTTGCTCTTTTTAAATGGTATAAAGGGGTTGTTTACAAATTTAATGTAACATTCGCGATTGCAAAAAAATTACCAAAAATCAGGGAATTATCCGATTTTAATGAAATTTTCAGTATTGATCTATCAATTAATGAATTTGAGTGCAGTTTTTACTGGATACTACTTTGTAGCATGAAGTTTGATTTATTCCTTGGAGTAGAAAGATCTAGTATCTTTTAAATCTTTGTCTGTTGATCTGTAGTAATCATTGACGTTGAAAAATGTAGTATCAGTTTACTCGTAGGGTCAATTTATCAACGAACTTAAATAGATGCTCCTGCTACTTGGAATAGTCTATAAATATAAGTGGTGGATTTTCGTACTGCTTATACCTATAACAGATGGGCACCTCACGTGGTGTAATGGTTAGCAAGGTAGATTTGCAGACCATTGTTAGTGAGTTCGATTCTCACTGGGTGCCCCATACTTCTGGCCTTGTGCCATATCTAAGCTAAGCTTAGTAAATAACTATACCTATAACAGATGGGCACCTCACGTGGTGTAATGGTTAGCAAGGTAGATTTGCAGACCATTGTTAGTGAGTTCGATTCTCATTGGGAGCCCATACTTCTGGCCTTGTCCATATCTAAGCTAAGCTTAGTAATAACTATACCTATAACAGATGGGCACCTCACGTGGTGTAATGGGTTAGCAAGCTAGATTTGCAGACCATTTTTAGTGAGTTCGATTCTCACTGGGTGCCCCATACTTCTGGCCTTGTGCCATATCTATGCTAAGTGCTGGAAGAAGGAATTAAGAAAGAGAGAGAGAGAAAAAACTGTACGAGCCGGTTGAAGCGGGGTGGATGGGTGGGTTGAAGGATGTAGAAAAATGTGGGGAAGAAAGAAAAGAAAGAAAAGAAAGAAGTGGAAATAAAAAGTGAGAGAAAAATGGTCACAGAGTTTCGTCGAAGTTGTGTTTGCGGTTTTTCTTTCTTTTTTTCTTTCCCTCTCCCTGTTCCGTCCTTTGGATGTGGGTGCCTAACGTGAGGCTGGGCACGTTTTTCTGTCTCTTTCTTTCTTTCTTTTCTTTCTTTCTTCCCTAACATTTTTTCTAAACATTACCTCACCACCCATCCACCCCGCTTCAACGCGGCTCGACAGTTTTTCTCTTCTCTCTCTAATCCTTGCCTCAGCAAAACTTAGGCTTAGATTGCACAAGGCCAGAAGTATGGGGCACCCAGTGAGAATCGAACTCACTAAAAGGGTCCTGCAAAAATCTAGCTTGCTAACCAATTACACCACGTGAGGGGCCGCATCTGTTTTATAGGTATAGTTATTACAAAGCTTAGCTTAAGATATGGCCAAGGCAGAAGATGGGGCTCCAATGAGAATCGAACTCACTAACAATGGTCTGCAAATCTACCTGCTAAACCCAATTACACCCAACGTGAGGTGCCCATCTGTTATAGGTATAGTTTTTTACTAAGCTTAGCTAGATATGGCACAAGGCCAGAAGTAATGGGGCACCCAGTGAGAAATCGAACTCACTAACTAAGGTCTGCAAATCTACCTTGCTAACCATTACACCACGTGGAGGTGCCCATCTGTTATAGGTATAAGCAGTACAAATCCACCACCTTAATATTAATAGACTATTCCAAGTAGCAGGAGCATCTATTTAAGTTCGTTGATAATTGACCCCCAACGAGTAAACTGATACACATTTTTCAACGTCAATGATTACTCAGATCAACAGACAAGAATTTAAAAGATACTAATCTTTCTACTCCAAGGAATAAACAAACTTCATGCTACAAGTAGTATCCAGTAAAACTGCACTCAAAATTCATTAATTGAATAGATTCAATACTGAAAATTTCATTAAAATCGGATAATCCCTGATTTTTGTAATTTTTTTGCAATCGGCGAATGTTACTTAAATTTGTAAACACCCCTTTATACATTTAAAAAGAGCAAAAATGGGCGAATGCGAACGAAATTGACCAAAACAAAATCGCTTAAAAGTATTAAAAATAAACTCCATATGTAATGATATTTTTCTTTTTTTTTAATGATGGTCCATTAAGTTACTACTTATCGTTTTTGAAAACAAGTTGACCTAAATAATAGATTTAATTCATTTTAATTCGGTTTTAAGTGTTAGCAGACGGACTTTTTGGGGACTACCTAGTATAAAACATGCTATAAAACACCATTTACAATGTTATTTTCCATTTTGTTTAATCAGTGCTAATTACATAGTAACTAAATGTAGATTTAGATATGTTTTCATTAGATTTTAACTACACGATTAAATTTTTCGATTTTGGTTCTAATCATTGGCATGAAAAAGCACTAGAATCAATAAATCTAGGTTTATTTATGTGTTATAACATGTAAAATGATAAGAGAACTAGCAAAATTTTTAAAAAACACACACACACACACACAAAACACCCTCCGGAAGGTGTGAAAATTGATTTTTGAAAGATATTTCCTGAAGGGTTTGAGTTAAGAATTCAATATCAGAGGGTTAATATAATAAATAAAATCATCAAATTCATCAAAGGAGTAAAACATAAAACAATTTGTAATGGAAACTTAGCTTTGTCCATTTCAAATAAAATGTTGCATGCATTATCAATTAAATAATTATTTTGATTATTTTACAAATTTTACACAAAAATTAGTTAAATTCTTGTTACTAAAAAATGCGCAAGAATGAAAAAAAAAACAATTTAAATTGATTACAAATTTCGCAAATATTTTTTTCCATTTGAAGTAATAATACAACTTTTTTAATTAATTTCATAATTTATTTATTTAAAATTTTATTATTACAATGGAAAAGGTTCAAATGCTGAATTATAAGAACAGCTTTTATTTATCTATTAATTATGGAGATTCGCTTCCGGTTTTTGTCTGTAACAAAAATTACGTCACTGCTTTCGTCACATTACCCAAAATCGTCATAACATAGAATAAAATTTATTCTACGATTTTTGGCATGTTCAAATTTTGAGTGTATTTATTCAATACATACACTCAAAATTTGAACATGCAACATTAGACAGTCCTCATTGTTTTTTAAAACAAGTTTTAATAAATACATGACTGGTATTATATATCTATATATAGTTTGTTTTATTTTAATGCATATTTAAAGTTTACATTTCAAATTGTTTTATTTTTAATCCTTTAATGAATTTGATGATTTTACTTACTTAGGTACAAACTCGCTGACATTGAATTTTTACTCCCACCCCTCAGGCAATATGTTTCAAAAATTTATTTTTACATCGCCCGGAGGTGTTTTTTATTTTGTACTAGTTTTATTAATATTAATATTGAATATTTAAAAAAGATAAATAAAAAGATATCTAATACTGGGTAGTTCTATATTCTATGTATTAACGATATAGGGATTGTGACGTAAGCAGTGACATAGTTTCGGTTACAGACACAGACACTAAATCTCCATTATCAGCTCCGACTCCTCTATTTTTGCACGTCTGCAGAGGGGACCCGCCCCCAATGAAGCCATCTGTTGGCCATAGATAGTGACCCGTGATGCTTAAATATGGAATCCTGGTGGTTGAGTAGTAAAAATCAAGACGGAGATGATTATTAGAATTACAGACTTGGTAATCAAAGGATGGGCGCTGATTAAAAAGGAGCCCTCAGTCCAGATGCGCGTTGCGATCAACTATTGACCTGTGCCCAGCATTCTCTGTGTAGGAGTGATAACTCCCTTACAGGTTATGGCACTTTATCAGTATACATACATATATATATATATATATATATATATATATATATATATAAACAAATCTAGCTATTTTCAGCCGACAGTATTTGGGAGAATATGTGCTTAAATGAAGTCAGACCTAATTTTTTGAAAGTTAATTCATTAATGGTTAAATCCCGCCTAATTAACCATTAATGAATTAACTTTCAAAAAATTAGGTCTGACTTCATTTAAGCACATATTCTCCCAAATATATATATATATATATATATATATATATATATATATATATATATATATATATATATATACTAATCCTATTAGTAAACTCTTGCGGTAAGAAAAAAACCGGCGGCAAATAATTTGTTAGTAAGAATATACTACCAAACTTTACCTGGGGAAAAATGATAAAAAGAATAGACCAAGAGGGTCGCACCAACCTAAAATAATCGATTAACACTATAACACTTAGCCAAAAGAAAAGAAAAATATCTGAAAACTAAATATATAAACCGTTAGAATTGTCTAAAGCTAAAATGTAAAACGTGTTCGATATCTAAGTAGAGCAAATAGTAAAATTAATCCTAATGAATCAGATATACCTACTAATAGTTTCGTTTAGTAGCTCATCAGGGCAAGAATCTTATATATATATATATATATATATATATATATATATATATATATATATACCAGCTCCTCCGTACGACCGAGATGTGAAACATGGTTAATTTCTTAAGCGGAGTCAAACTGGTTTGATTAAGAGTTTTTTTTTCTCCTAGACTGGTGGCCTAACAAGGTTAAAGAGGCCAGTCTGCTCTACTTTGGTCAAATAGATCAGTCTGAAAATTATTAGTATTAGATAGGAATACTTAATATTGTATGTATTTACTCAACCCCTCCGCACGAACAGGATGTGACACGAGGTCAGTTTTTAAGCGGAGATTAACAGGTTTGAATTTAGAATTGTCCATTGCTTAGACCGGTTGTAAAACTCAGGTTAAAAGCCCAGTCAATCCTACTATTTACCCATAGCTGGAGGGAGAATAGTTGGATTCAGACATTTCCCAAGGGTATTAGCGTTATTTAAAATGCAAACAGGCTCGTCCAGAATTTGAACTCGTCTCGACGTGTCCATTTCCTACGACGGTAGCCATTACACCACGCGTCTTGATGTATGTGTCTATATATGTGCGTATCACCTTAGCATTATGCATAGAAGTTAGAAAAATGCTATTATTGTGCATTTATATTTACATTTTGTGTAGATGTTTCTCAAGTGTTTTGGGTTGTTGTTTTTTTTGCACACAATTATATGCTATCAAGTATTTTTATTTAATTAAAATGATTTTATAATTATGTCGCTTCAAGTATCCCTATCTAACACTAATAATCATGTTTCAAGTAACTATTTCTATTTAATAATACTTATTTGTTTGCATAGAGTTATATGGATTCAAGTAACTATTTCTATTTAATAATACTCATTTGTTTGCATAGAGTTATATGGATTCAAGTAACTATTTCTATTTAATAATACTCATTTGTTTGCATAGAGTTATATGGATTCAAATAACTATTTCTATTTAATAATACTCATTTGTTTGCATAGAGTTATATGGATTCAAGTAACTATTTCTATTTAATAATACTCATTTGTTTGCATAGAGTTATATGGATTCAAGTAACTATTTCTATTTAATAATACTCATTTGTTTGCATAGAGTTATATGGATTCAAGTAACTATTTAATAATTAGTCAACAATTATAACTTCAAGTAACTGTTCTTAATACATACACTTTTCTGTCACATAGTATTAAGTGGGCGTCTGTTGTGTAATGATCATAAAGAAATGAACACGGTGAACAGAGTTCAAATCCTGACGAGGTTGGTTGAATTTCACATCTCGCCAATACGCTTCTGAAGGTATAAATCCAAATTCTCCCTCCAGTATGGGTAATAGTAGGACAGACTTGGCTCTTAACTAGGTATCACAACCGTCTAGGTGATAGAAAAGATCTGATTTAAAGCTGTTAAACTCCGCTTAAAAATGACCTCGTGTTACATCCTGCTCATACGAGGGGTTGGTAAATGCATACTGTATTAAGTATTCTGTCTAATAGTAAAATATTTTCAAAACAGATCTATTTGACCCATTGTTACGATTTTATGGGCCATCATTTAGGCTTCAAGGCAAAAGCTCTTGTCAGCGGAAATCCTTGGTAAAAGAATCCTTTGGTTGTTCCTTGAGCTCTTCAAGTATTGCAAGTCCTTCGTCAATGATTGCATGGACGTCTGTCAGTATGCAGTGATTAAGTAAGTCAACTAGCCAACCATTATGGCCTGTTGATTGGCTGAAGGAATTAAACACGTGAAACCTGCTGGTCTATAAATTAGGTGGTGAATTGTAGCACATTTATATAATCCAAAATATTCAACACCTATAGATTGGACGGTATCAGGTACTACTTGCTGCTGCGTTAGAGTGAACGTGGGAGTAATGCAATGAAGAGTCTCCATACACCCCAGATCTGCAGATATGGAGCCTCACCATCAGCATGACTTACAGTAATTAAGTATTCCTATCAAATACTGATATTTTATAACATCTATTTGACGGATGGATATTGGACCATAACAGGTACTACTATCGTTCAATTGAATCGGGGGTAATCAATAAGGGTGAAGCTCCATACACCCCCAGATCTACAGAACTGGAACCTCACCACCAGATGCAATTTATAATCATACGCAGGACACACCCCTTTTTAGGGTAAGAGGGTGGTGAATTTCCTCCTATCGGGATTAAGTCGGTGTATTCTAAGCCCCGTCAACTAGAATTAGGAAAAATAAAGATAATTCTAGTGAAAAATTAAACAAATGATTGACAGAAGCTTCTAACTAAAAATAAATATAATACTCAACAGTTGTAAACGATGTAATTAAGAGTATATGATTTTAGAAAGCAATAAGGAATTTCATAGACACCTAAGATTTCGCTCACAGGCAAAAATAAAGACATACGGGTCTACCAGGGAAATGATGCCAGCAAATTTAATGTTAACAAAAAAAAATAGTAGTCCTACCTAGGGAAAAGGTACCTTCGCCCATTCAAATACACCCTCTGGAAACTCCAACAATCATACATACATACATACATTTATCCTAGCCTAATCTTTCAATTCATAAAACCGCGTTTTATTGTAGAATAAACTAACTAAGTTCGAATTAACCGTTGAATTCTAAGACAAATGCCAACACAGAACCGTAAACTTAATACGGAATCTAACCTTGTTGCAATCTTACTTGCAGAATGCCAGAGTGTCTCAAAATGTCATAGAAACCAATGCAGAACAATCAAGGAACTCAAGTAAGGAATCACCAAAACATAAATGAGCTATTCTTGACTTCTATAAATACCAGCTGTTTGGGCACCAGTCCAGTAGTGCTCAGTTGTGTTATTCAAAACCAAACAAATACTCAAGCTTTTTCGAGTAACAAATTTTTGGAAAAGACAGAAGTCGCAAGGAGGAGAATATGGACAGTAAAAAGTGAGCTGTCCCAAGGGACTTGGAGTCAAAACTTTAGGTACTGGACATGTTAATGCCGAAAATAAAGGGTGTTATATGGCTTAAGGAAAAATTGTGATTTTTCAAAAGACACTCGTAACTTTAAATAAGGACATTACCAAAAACTAAGCAAAATAAAAAAACGCCTCTGGCGACGTAAAATAATATTGCCTGAGGGGATGGGAGTTGAAAATTATAACAGAGAGTTTTTATCATAAGTAAGTAAAATTCTAAAAATTATTAAGAGTAAACAAATGAAATTGATTTATTAAAGGAGAAAAAAATTTTTAAATTATGGAAAGCTAGTTCTGATAACTTTAAATATATATTAAAATAAAATAAAAACTATAATATAGATAGATAATACCAGGTATGTATTTTTAAAACTCGTTTAAAACCCATGACGGACTGTCTAACTTGCATGCTCAAATTTTGAGTTGTAATTCTATTTAATAACGATTTTAAGGCAGTGTGACGTAGTTTTGTTACAGACAAAAACCGGAAGCGAAATCTCCATTATTAATATACATGCCCCATAACCAAGCGAAGAGCCTGGTAGTATTAGTATTTTTGTAATTTAAAAACATTTTAAGTTCCTTTTAACAATAATAAAACCGATAAAATTATTTGAATATCAATTCTAATCTGGAAGGGCCGGTTTAGCTCAGTCGTAGAGTGTCCGCCAAAAGGAATCACAAGGTTCCGGAATTTGATACCGGCCCCGCCAAACTCACCGTATGAAGTAGCACAAGAGATCTGTGCGGTAAAATGAGGAGCTGATAATAAAAGATGTGACCGCCCCCATCAGACGCTAAATAATCCTCCTTGGTCTAGGTGAGTAAAGGGGATGAACTTCCTCGGTGTCCTTGCTGATCGCCGACATTAGGCCGCCTGCCGACTTTTAATTAACTTACATCTAGAATAATAGATATCCTGCTAAAGTTATAGTAACAGGTACTTTTTGGCAATATGACCATTTTTCCTTTGAGGGACGCCCTTTTCGACATTCATGTCCGGTACCACGCTAAATTTCCCCTCCCCGTGGATATTTTTGCCCGCCCCCCGAAATTTCTTGATAAGGACGTAAAAATCACTTGTTCGTAATATGTGAGTGCGATTATAACATTACATATAACCCGCTTTGATTAATACGCCAAAGTTACATCAAGGCCCACAACCCGTTCCAGGGAGGGGTCAAATCAGTTTAGGTACCAGACATGTATGTCCAAAAGTGGGTTCTCTTAATGAAAAAATTGCGATATTGTGAAAAAGCACCTGGTACTATTAAGTTAAGAAAATAACATTTATTATCTAGAAGCAGATTATATATATATATATATATATATATTATTATATAAGAGATAGATAGATAGATAGTACGATAGATAGATAGATAGATAGATTATCTTTATTATCCTCTCTCTCTCAATCTTATCATAAAATATTTGAATTTTTTAATCCATGTCACGAATTCATGTTTCTATAAAACTTTAACCTTATAATCGAAGTCCAATTTTATAATTAATAAAGATATTAACAGCTCATTCAACTTGGGATATGGTAATCCAACGGAGTTAATCAGATGATAATTGATGAATAATTTTATTTATTTTGTTATTGTCAAAAAGAACTACAATGGCTTAAAGTTACAAAATTACTAATAATACCATTCTACTCGCTGGTTACCTCATTTCAGAATGACAGCCACTCATTATAGGTACGCAGATAATTTTTTGCAATATCACAAAGGACAATAGTCCACTTCTAAAATGTGACACCCCCGTCCGTTCAGCATATTCAAATTACTGGACACGTTTGAAATTGTGTGTGTTTGTGTTACGCTAGCACTTACATCGTATGTATACCTGTGGTCGTATAACATCTTAATCTTAATAATTTGTACTTATGTTGTCATGTAGTCGACGTATTTCTTTTCTTACTTTCTTGGTCTGAGAGCTATCTGACTGGGTCGAATGTCTTCTTAACTGCTATCTTCTTAAGATAGCTGTTGAGATGCCCTGGTTGTTAGCTGTTCTTGATTAACAACTCAACATATTTCTTCAATGAATTCACTATTCTTTTAAGTAGACCAGATCCTCAACCGCGTTATTCATCTGTCCGAACTGCTAACTCGAAACTGACTAGAAATAACTATACTATTTCACGTTCTTGTACTGGTAAACGAAAGAGGGGTCAAAACTAAGTTACGAGACGTACGTCAAATCTCTAAACCTATTCAAGATTGAATTCAAATAATTTCCTCTACACTAGCCTACAATAAGTGATAGTACACCATCAATTATGCATCCAAAAATTATTTGTATGTGTGAATCACACACAGAGTGTTTAAATATATGTTATTTTAGATATGCAGCTTTAATATAATAATCCGTAATCTAAATAACTTGACAAATACTTGTTCAAATGATCTCAGATTTTAGCAGCATTGTAAAAAACAACCTTTATCAAAAAGAACTTGATTCGGCATTAATGACCCGGAAAGAGTTGATATGCCGTAAACAAGAGAAAACAAAATGGAATGTCAAAAGCGACAACACGGACGTCTCAAGACATATCCGAAATAAGAAAGAAGTTAAACCCCAGAAATCTTAAGAAAGATTTACTCAGCCAAGCTATACAAGTAATATAGAATATACAAAAGCTATGAGACAAGTTATAAGATTAGATGGTATACAACCAGCGGTATTACGCTGCATACTAGATATACCGTCTAATAGAAAGATGGGCTATACAATATAATATAAGGTGTTTGAAAATAGAAAATATAATTTCAAAATTTAATAATCGTCATAATCGTTCAATGGTTTCACATTTACACTATGTGTAAAAAAAACCAAATTCTACGTTTAATGTTGTTTTGTATATTCATTTTCAAGCAGCAGAAATGCCATACACTTGAAAAGAAAAGGTGGTTTAAACATTAAAACATAGAATTTTAAAAAAAAGACTAAACTAGACGCTGTGAAAAACGCCTATTAAAAGCAGTGGGTCTATATGGTTCGTTGGATTTTACTGCATTCAACCCCTATTGGGTCATTTATTAACGAAAGACATTTTTTATTCATTTTTGATGGGTACATAGAAACCTTTATCAAAAAGACTTGAATCGGCATAGATTGACCTGGAAAGAGTTGAATATGCGTAAAACATTTTAGCACTATGTGTAAAAAAAAAAAAAAAACCTAAAAATTCTACGTTTAACTGTGTTTTTGTATATTATTTTCAAGGCACAGAAATGCCCATACACTGAAAAGAAAAGGCGTTTTTAAACATTAAACATAGAAATTTTTAAAAAAGAACTAAACTAGACGCTATGATATATTTCTTAAAGCAAGAAATTACGTTGGTGAAATTCCCGTTTTATATGTCTTTGTCCGGATCAACTGCAACCACGGTGGAACTAGCCGAATTGAACAAGAGCAGCTATTGCATTCTCATCGTTCATGGTTAATTAAGAAAGCTGACGATCTAAAAAACCTATCTCCCCTTGTCTGGAAACAGGAGAGGGCCAAAATAAGGTTAAAAGGGATGTCACTCACAAATTCTTGGTCCTCTGTTAACAGTTATACTGAATTTCAATTCAATTATATTATTTCTAATCCTTACATAATTGATAGAAACCCATTTAATTTGCAATATATATATCGTCTGGTAAGTGACAGATTGGTCGTCCCCGCTGCGATTCAAGATGTCTGCAAGAAGAATCTCAGATGCTTCAGCTGGAAAATTTGGCTTTTGACCCCATCGTGGGCGGCAGAGTCTCCGTAGAGGATTGCCTCATGTCAGAAGTTACACTGACGCAAACACGATGAAGCTAAGAGGTCCAAGAGAGAAAAGCAGCGGCATACAAAGCACGCGGCACTTCAACATCTCAGGGACAACCTTCAAATGCGGCATATGGTGAATCGAGAATTGTTTTTCAAACATCGGACGTCAAGACTAAAGGAGGCGCTGGTAAACTTCCAGGTGCACAAAAAACTTATTAATAGTCTTCTAGGACTGAATGCCAAATATATATAGTATATGTGTGTGTGTGGTGTGTATACATATGTATAACATATAACGTATATATATATTATGCATACAGAGTATATCGATATGCGCAAATATGCATATAGATATAATGCATATGCCTATACATATATATGTGCATATGCATATACATATATAATTGCATATGCCATATGCATATACATGATTATGTGCATATGCAATACATATATATATGGAGTACCTGATATAGGAGTTTAATTACTTCTGCTCGTACTTAATTTCTTAGCTATTTCTCTGAATGTTTGGATGGGCTTGATTATGAGTATTATCTGCATTATACTAATGCATAGGGAAAGCATCTTCATTGTTATTTGTACAACGTTTCGACCAATATGTCCTCCGCCTTCTCAGGTATTTCTTGTCGGACTCGGGAACCTTCTCGGAACCTTCTTTTCGAAATCGGGACCTTCTGTCGTAATCGGGAACTTTGTACTATTCAATCTATCATATAGTGATTCTTTGAGGCGTCTTCTTCTTCCAATGTTCTTCTCAATCTAATAATTCTAAACTCATCCCATAGGAAAGATGGTTTTCCTGTTTCAATCCATAATATGGTCAACCATACCAGACTTTTCTATTTTCTCCTTGGATCAACTGCTTTACGACGTTCTCTAGTCTACTTTCCAGTGGACGGCAGTTTCAAAACTTTGTATACTTTGCACACCCTGCTGGGATGGAATACAACACAATTTTGTCAATGTTGTATTCGTGGGGGCTTGACTCGGACAGATGATTACGAAGAGTGTGTAACATCGTGAATGTTGTCCTGATGTCATAGGGATTACATATCTGTTGAATCTTTTCAGCGCAAAGCCTTTGACATAGGGCAAGACAGGCTGTGGTGAGTTTTCGGGTTCATCCTCTGTCTGCGATCCAGATTTCTCCATAGCCGATTTATGCTCCACGATAATATTACGAACGGAGGGTCTCTCTTAAGCTGTCCATTTACGTTCTGGTAATACTTCATCACTGCTGATGGCTTTTGTTTGATGTTGTAGCAACGGAAAGATTCCTTTCTTACATTGTATGGATGTGGAGAATTGAAGTCGCAAGTGAAGGTAAACCTTTACGATACAAGGATGACTGAATCCCTTACTCTGTGGCGCGATATTAACACATCTAGGAAGGACAATTTGTTGTCTTGTCTTTCTCCCATTGTGGAACTGTATAGATGGAAGGATTGAGTTCTTATGATCCATTAGTATTTAAACATCTTCCTGATGGGACAGAGAATGAATGTGCCATTATGTACTAAAGCACATTATGGCTTTAGTGGTGTAGATCCTAAGGCCATCCTCCTCCAAAGTATCCATGTATATATTGCCAGCGTCGTAAAATGTTAATATATATATATAATATATATATATAATATAATATATAATATATATCCCAACCGCTCAACGAGCATGATGTGACTCTAGGTCAATTTCTTAAGCGGAGTTAAAACAAATTGAATTCAAAATTTTCCTTCTTCTGCCAGTTTTCCATACTAAGGTTAAAGAGCCCAGTCTGTCTCCAATTTACCTATAGCTAGAGGGAGACGAAGTTCGATGCATACCTTTCTAAAGGGCAATCAGCACTATTAGAAATGCAACAACCTCGTCTAGGATTGAACTCTGTTCTCTGTGTTCAGTTCGAACAAACTATAATCATTATACTATTGGTGCCTTCCTATCTTAACTGTTTACCCGTAATTATTTGTATTAAGAATAATTATTTTGAAAGTTATAACTGTTTACTAGAGATTATGCAATGCTTTACTTCGAACCATATATCTATATCCAGGATTTGAAACTCGGTTGACGAGTCCATTTCCTACAACTCTAACCATTACAGCTGGGCGCCCCCAATGCAAACTCAACATAATGACTTATAATTCGCAATCTTGTCCCAGGCTTTTTGATATCACAGTCTTTTCGTCAGAGAAAACAATCGAATACTCTCAATTACGTTTTTTTTTGTTTTTTGTTGTTTTTTTTTTCAGTCTGGCTTATAACTTCTAGATTCCCTACAGTAAGCACATAAGTTGTTGTGGGAACTTATGCATCAAACACATAGATTACAAGTTGTTTAGACACATGAAAATCACCAGCAGGATTTATTGTTGAGAAAAAAATCGATTTTTTGAGGGCCACTGTATATTAAAGCAAAGATGAATTGGGCTTTAGAAAATAGAGTTTTAGAATATTTTCAATTCCAGTTGAGATTCTTCGTCTCTGTCTGGTGTTCGAGATATTTAGGGTCGTATAAAATGAGTTTTCACACTTTTTTTTACACCTTTAAATTTCAAATGCTTATTTCATGTACAAATCTAAAGATCTATATATTAATACTCGTCCCGCCTGTCGGCTGGGGCGTTAAGAATGCCCGACTAGGGGGGGGGGCACCTCTGCCAGAGGGGTAAGACTCCCCCCAATGGGGCCACCTGTTGGCCGTGGGTGGCGACGCCGGATGTTTAAGGATAGACCCCAGGTGGATGAGCAGTTTCATGAAAACTTGCAATACTTCACTTTGGCCCTATCTTGGCCTAGACGGGCGATCGAAAAGCCCCCTCCAATCATCGGCTGGTCACGTCAAGCAGTAGCACTTAATGATTTCCCCAACCCTTTTGCCCTTAATGACAATCCAACCCTTTTTAATCAATATGGGTGCTAGAAGGCGGTGGCTGCGTGTCTACATGTCCTGGAATGACTAAACTCTATCTGATGGAGGGTCCAGTTTTGGACGTGTTGGGGAATGTGGAGCACCCTTCATCACCATTGCTTCCTGGTCAAACCCTGACCGAGTGGTAGCACCTGTTAGGGTCCCATCTATAGGTTAAATAGAAAACATGAGTTATGAACAAAATGTTTATCCATTAAAAATATATTTCAAAAACTTTGTTAGCATTAACATTTTTTACCAAAATAGAAGTAATTCGGGCATAAAATAACGCCAAAGGGTTGACATGCCGTAAAATCCCAACCAACCAAACCAATTAATACTCGTGGTTTCTATCTTCCAACTGTTATCCTCTTGCAATATCCTCTGATTAAAAAATGAGACCGTTCAAATCGTCCAAGAATGAAATGTAAAAAATATAAATCCTGATTATCTGGTATCGCTCATCCGCCGAATTCTTATTCGTGGAAGCACGTGGTGTAATGTTTAGAGTAGTAAGAATGGATTTTCGACTGAGTTCAAATTCCCTGGACCGAAGTTGTTGCTTTAATAACCTTGGGAAGGGATGACATCCCAATTCTCCATTCAGCTATTATTGGGCTCTTAAACCATGGTTAGGTACCAGTCTAGGAGATAGAAACTCTGAATCCAAAAACCCGTTAAACTGCGTTCAAGAATTGACTTCTGGCCGCATCCTGCTCGTGCAGAGGTGTTGGTTAAATAATATATTTCTTATGAGTATTGTCGCCTCAGCGAAATAATGGACCATTCTGTTTTATTATAAAGAAAGAAGAGAAGAAGGACAAACTTATAAATAAGAAAGAATAGAAGAAAAGAATAATGTAAACCTTTATTTCTTCGTGATATATTACGCAGCATTTGCCAGTATTCTAAACTCGTTAATAAACATGGGCTGTTTTGGAGCTAGATATGCTATAGAGATACAATCGTTAATTAACATAAGTTGTTAACGTAAGATTACATTAATCACTAATTTAAATGACGTAAATGACTAAACGTATTGTGACGTGGATGGTAACATACTGTCGGTGATAAAATTTCTCCTCCGCGCAGATATGTGACACAGTCTAATTTAAGGCGGAGCTTAACAGGTTTTACAAAAAATTCAGAGTTTTTTCTACATTAGACCGATTGGGCAATGCCAAGATTAAAGCTAAATTGTTTTTACTATTTACTATAGAAGGGAGAATAATTTTGATTCATACTTTTTCCCGATGGTATATGCAGGATATGAAGATACAAACCAGCCTCGTCGCAATAATTTGAACTTAGGTCGCCTATATCCCATTTCATACGACGAATAACCATTACACACGAGCGTTATATCAATGAATTTAGTTCATTAAAATACCATTCTGTGGAATTCGAAATCATAAAAGAACCAGTTACTTGCAGATTAGACTGGAAATTGCTTTATTCTCCAAGTTAAATTATTCAAAGTGTTAGTTAAATGAAAATCACGCTCGCTTTGCCATTTGTGCTGAGTTGGTATATATAATATATATATATATATATATAATATATATAATAATTTATATATATATATACTAGATAAAACGTGAACCGTTGGTCCACCCATTGAGCTCTGAAGTAATAAGTTTGGAAATTAGGGAAAAGTAAGTTTGCAAAAAGCGAAATTAGATTTTTTTAAATAAATACGCCGGACAAAATCATTAAAAATCATTTTGTAAAGAATTTCTAAGAAGAGAAGGTTTGATCTAATTTAAGCTACGGGTTGCTGCTTATGAACATGCAAATACATTTCAAATTCTCCATCTCTCTCTCATCTCTCTCTCTCTCTCTCATACCACACACACACACAACACACCAGAGAAACCTAACATATATAACGAGGAGGTAATCAAAAGATACACAGTGAGGGGGAAAGTGATAGGCAGAATGTATGTAAGGGCGGTCAATTTTTGACTTAAATTGCAATTATGATTAATCGAAACCAATAAAATGATTTTGTTCAAAAATAAACGAAATCCTAAAAGGAAAGGAATAATTTAGTATAACTTTCTGTCATTAAACCTAAACAGTGAAAAAGTTCTTTTGGAGACAAATGTTAATCGCTCAGCTTAGTATAATAATAATAATAATTAATAATAATATATATATATGTGGGGGGGGTAATCCCTAAGCCAAATCTTAAAAATAATCCATATAATTTCCAGAATCGTTGATAATTAAACGGAAGATACTTTTTGAAAATACGCATTTATGTGGATGGTTCTTTTAGATTAAATGATCTTCATAGACGATTGATTTTTTTTAAACGGCACTATTAGTTAAATATTAATTCTTCTCAATTACCAAAGATCTCTCGCAGACATAAGATTAAAATAAAACGAGTCCAGCTCCTTCGTCCTACTTGTTTATCGCTCACCAGGAACTTTTCTCTCAAAAAGAAAATATTTACTTCTTTATTCTGAAGGCACTAAAATCTTATCGAAGCAAATATTTATACTGATGTAACTACTTATATACAATACGTCTTATAGTATTGCCCGTGACAAGGACAGAATTGGTTCATTAAAACAACTAGCAGGGATACCGTGGCGTTTTTTGGAAGGAATAACTTTTCAATATATATTATATATATAATAATAATAATAATAATGTAATCTATTGTGTAACAGTGCTCAGAGTGGCACCACAACTCATCAAAGTCTCATGTCAGGTACACAGAATAATGTTGTGACAGGAACAATGAACAGTTCACTGTAGTAATTGGATGTATGTTGTGTGCATGTGGAGAGTGGCATCAGGTATAGGTGTTGGCGACTACAGGAAGCATGAGGCTTTGAAATTTCAGCCCCGGCAGACTACAACGATGCAGGCGTTTTATTCCATGTCTCCGCAATTCTGAGCGTGAAAAAAAATGTTTTCCGAAAGTCACGTGAACAGTGCTGTTTCTCGACTTTGTAGGCATGCCGGCGTGTATTAGGAGAGTTTGGAGATCCATGAAAGTAAACAAACAGGCTTTGGAATTTTTTGAGATGGCGATAGCCGACAATTTGGGAGAAATGATGCTTAATTGAAGTCATGACTTCAATTAGGCACTCATTCTCCCAATGATATATATATATTTATATATATATATATATATTCATCCACAGACACCGTGTTTCGACGTTTCACGTCTCAATCAGCACTACTTTCTGACCAGGTGGAAACCCGACCGACTTTTCTCAGCCCGGTTCCTTAACTACTGGCCCTCGACAGCTGCCATTTAAGGAGCGGTGTTTTAACTAATAAAATACATAACAGTGTATATAATTTTACAATCCAGAGAGATCAATTCTGAAACAACAGACGATCATGGCTTTAATTACGCTGGCGGTGAAAGTCAATTAAAACCGCTCCTCGAGAGCTCTGCCGGGTTTAATATAGTAAGAATGAAATATATTTTTTGTAATCTATTTAATTGTAGGAAACTAATCTGCTACCTATTGGTTTCATGCTTTTTAACTTTGTTGTTTGAATTTTTTTCGCTGCCTGAAGATTGCTCTGGCTTAAAACCAGGAAGTTTAAAGAGTATGAAACCAATATGGTAGCAGATTTGTTTCCCCATAGAATTTAAATACATTATAAAAATATTATTTATTTATATTGATATCGCTATATCATAGAATATATATGGGCCGGGTTAGCTCGGTAGATGAGTTCGGCTAGAAACATAAGGTTCCTAGTTCGTACCGTGCTCGCCAACTCAGCGTAATGAAGTAGAACAGGGACTGATGCGGTAAAAGTGAGAAGCTGATGAATAGGTGTGGCGCTCCACCTCAGACCTAAAATAATTCCTTGGTCTAAGCGAAGGTGAAAAGTGGATAGACTCCCTCGCTGATTGCTGATACCGACTTTAGGCCGCCCCGACGACTTTACTTTGTTTACTATATCAACAGATATTGGGTACTCCATTAATATACTGTATATAACTGGCTTAAGGCCAAGTTTTGTTTAAGCTCAGTTCGGTAGAGATGTTCGGCATAAAAAATCACAAGATTTTCGTTCGATACCGGCCCTCGTAACTCAGCGGTATTGTGTAGTACAGGATCTGTCCGGTAGTGAAGGGCAGATTGTAGGTGTGGTGGCTGCCACTCAGATGCTAAAATATTACTCCTTGGTCTTGGCCTAGTGAAATGGGTAGGCCCCTCGCTGTCTGCTGATACCGATATTAGGCCGCCCGACGAATTTTACTTATTAACTGTCTTATGCAAGTGAGGTAAAGTGTTAACCATTACACTGTGTTTTATATACATCAACCCTCCGCACGAGCAGGATGTAAACACAAGGTCAATTTCTTAAACGAAGTTCAATAAGGTTGAATTCAAGAGTTTCAATCTCCTAGACGGTACCCCCAGCCATGATTAAGAACCCAGTCCGCCTACTAGTTTGACCATAGTTGGAGGGTGTGTAGTTGGATACATACCAATATTGTTTTTGTGAAATGCAAACAGCCTCGTTCAGGATTTGAACTCGGGTCGACGGGTGTGTTTTCTATGACTC